>KK114767.1:0-46596 GCA_000611955.2 Stegodyphus mimosarum
CCTTCAGCAAAATAAAAAACGTAAAATATTTTAAAATGGAAACAAACTTCTTCTATTTTAGATTGTAGCCACTTACACTTGTTTGAGTTATCTCCAAGTTAGCCAGCAAACAGTGCAAATATGGAGGGGCAGGAGCAGAAAAGTGTCATGATGGATATGTGTGCACAGGTTCATTCAAGGTTGATTTAAATCCGTTGTTTCAGGCTTTTACCAGAAGGCATTGGTAACTCCTTGGTTTTACCTCAAAGGCTTGGTAAAAGGTTGAAGTGGAATCATATTTGAACCACACTTCGTACTTTTACCAAGCTACTTTGGTATTTACCAGACTTACCAGTTTTACAGAAACATGTATATATTCTCAATGTGTATAATATTTTACTTGTATAACATATATGATTCTCTTATATTCTTGTATACTGATTCAGCTAATGAATAAAACTCAAATGCAATAATGAAAAACAAGTTGAAAAGATTTTTTTAAAAAATATGTGGCTTTTTCATAATATTTATTAAATTATAAAATGAACAAATATCATTATTTTACAATTCACAAAGTTACACATATACACAATAGCTAAAATTAATATAAATTATTAGTAACCTTCCTTTTACTTACTTGTTATCCCTAACCTTCCTTTTCCTTATTACAGATACTTTAATAATCCCATTAAAATATTCTCACGCATTCCTAAAAAGCAGTATTCAGCAGAATTACTAGATTTCATTTTAACACCAACGAAAGTTTTTAATCTTACCGAAAACAGCAATATATGGGGATATATACTACTCTAATTAGAGAATATGAAGATTTAAAAATTTATGATTACATCGCTCTTATTTTGTTATATTTGTAGCTCGCAAAACAAAAAAACTTCCAGATTCTATAATTTTGAAATCTTAATTCCTTGCATGCTCCATAATACAACGCATTCATAATCTAAGTCTATTTTATGTAGTTGTTAATGCAGTAATATCTAATCATGTCGAAAAATTTATCAATACGTAATGGTAGTAGTTACCAAATAATTTTTTGCCATCGGTGTTTGTTTATATCACGTTATTAAGAATTTTCTTGAGTTTAATATTTCTCGAAATTCACACAAAAAGGTGAAAAAAAGCCAATTATAGTAACCCAGAGAAAAAGCTTATGACGTATCGTTGCCACCAGTCACGTGAGACCTGCTAACTTCCGTAAACCGTCTGCGTTTGTGGATGCATAATTGTAACGGACTAGTTGATACCAACCTTATTGCCAAATACAAAAAGTTTAATGTAAATTATACGTGTGGCTCATGTATACTAAAGAGCTAAAGTTCTTCAAAAAAATACGTCTCTAAAAAAAAAAAAAAAAAATTATATCCTCTTAACAGTGTTTACTATAAAACAAAACAAAATGTCTTTCCACAGAAACACGATCAAATATCTGAATAAGAAAAGCGTTCAATAGTGCTAACCAATATCATCACTAGATATTTAAAATTTCATCGCAGTATCATCCACGGGAGTGGTGTGGAGCATGGAGGTTAGAATAGATTCTATTCTATTGCTTGAGAGTAGATTCTATTCTATTCTAACCTCCATGGTGTGGAGTGGTGTCCGTACACCTGGGTCCCTGGGCCGAAGGCTCTACCCCATGTAGAATATGTTGTGGTGTTCCTAACAGTGACGAAAAATAACCGAATGGAATTCATAAAACGTAATAACTGAAAATATTGTAGAGGGGTAATTAGAATTTACTTGAGCATTAATAACTAATGTAAAGTGTAAATGTGCCTAAAATTGTGGAGCTGTTCGAGTCCGTGACTTAGATAGCTGAAACTAAGAGACAAAGGTAATATGCAAATCAGATCAAGCTCATAATCCGAGTAACTCATGCAATAGACAAGCACAATACATAAGCAGAGATGCTATAAAAGGAGTAAATAATAATTGACAGAGTATATAAGTAATTACAATTCGTAAATCAAAAGAAAATAAACATAAAACATGTACAAGTAGTAGAATATGACAAGATTACATAATCCAAGTGTTGAGAATAGCAAGCGGGCGATACATGTTGTTAAGATCATTAAAGTCATAATCGGAAATTTTAATTGCCAGGTTGGAGATAGCACTTTGCCTCTGATGAAAGTTTTTGGCAATTCATCCACGGGAGAGGCATCCAGAAGATCCTTATTTCTTCAGCCTGAAATGTGATTTTAGCATTTGACTTCTTGAAAGTTAAAACCTAAATGCTAATATATAATACAAATTTATTTTTAGAAATAATCAGTTCAGTGTCTTTCTAACTGCCTGAGACAATGCCATTGTAGGATTGTGTTACTGTGAGCCCCAACACTGACCGCATGGTTAAAACCAATGAATACGGGTAGTTCGACCTGAATCCGAAACCAAGTGAGCGGGCTGGCTTCATGGACTTTTTTGTAGCTTTTCACGTGTTTAACCTGAATACTACTTAGTTTTCCTTGGAAAATAATCCACGAAGGAACCCTTCCTCTGGCTGCAGATCTAATGCATTCCAAATAAATTAGCGTTTCTACAAGAAATGCTTCATGTCTAGAATTCAGTTTCTAAATTTTCTTTTTAACTTCTACATTTGAAGGTATTTTTGGTCCGGCGCTATTTAAAAGGAATTCTAATTGGGTAAATTTAATATTTGTCCTCATTCCTTTTTTAGCCCATAGCGTCAGATCTAATGCATTCCAAATAAACTAGCCTTCTTACAGGAAATCCATCACTTCCAGTATTTAGTTTCTTAAACTTTCTCATTAATTTCTACATGTAAAAGTACTTTCGATCGGGTGCTATTTAAAAGGAATTCTATTAAAAGCAATATTTGCCCTCATTCCTTTTCCCCTATCTGTCTGTATCTGCCTCTTTGGTTCTGTAACTTGGCATCATCACTTTGTTGTTTTCATGCAATGTGTCTTTCACATCACAATACGGAAGTTGAGGAACTGAGTGTTCGTCGGTAAAAGTTTTGGGTGAAAGAATTCGTTGATAATTTTTTCTGCCGTTGATTATCAGTCTTGCTAAATATGGGGAAAACTAATAAAGGCCAACGAACTAAAGGAAATACCAGAGTAAATATTTGAAATTTACACTTCTTTTTAAATAAGCTAATTCTGTAGTTCTAGCTAGTTAGAATTTGTTTAATTTTTGTTTTTGTTAAAAGCACGTTGATTCTATACCACGTACTGCGATATAGCAATTTTGAGAATTGCATTTGTCATTTATAGTTACCTCACTAGGATATTTCTAGCCGTATGTTAGTATGAATGTGTGTGATTACCAGTATGCGTTACTTCCCTCTGCATTGTTAAAGAATAAATTCAGTGTGATCTATTATTGGAAGTAACAAAATAAATATATTGCTATATGAATGTTAGTTTTGAATTTGATCACCAGTATTTTTTACGTCTCTCTGGCCGTATAAAGAACAAGCTCAACGTATAACATGCGTGCATTTCGTAAGGAATACAGGCAACTGGTTTTTAAGTAGAAAATTTGGCTCTAGTGTAGAATTGGGTGCCCCTTGTTTTTTGGCGAAAAATTTTGTTCATTTTTTGGCGATGAAACCCCATTTCTGTTTACCATGAGAGTTTTAACATGGTTTTAGCTTCTTTATTTATTTAATTGAAAATAAATCGATGTGCACATGGACAAAGTCAAAATGTGCAATGACTAAGTTTGTGCAATTCTCTGATGTTTTTTTTAAGTGAAAATAGGTCGATGTGTACATGGACACGGAGTTTGTGAAATTCTTTGACTTCTTGTTTTGGTTTTGTGTAGCGGCCATCTTGAAATTGTGTCTTATTGGCGCCGATCTTGGCATCAAAACAGAATCGCCAAAAAACAAGGGGCACCCAATTGTAAACTTTTACCGAAAATTTTAGCATTGTGATTAGGGTTACAAATATCGAGGCCTTTTATTTCCGTGTGAAATTTTTAAGTGAGACTGATTGTTCTTCTAATTAACCACTTTTGTCATTAAATACATCAGCAGAGGATACATTCAGAGGATGTTTCTCAAGAATGAAGAATATTTGGGATTAAAATTTACTCTACAGTACCTCTTGTGGAATCATTTCTTTTTTGACACGAAGATTGACGCCACCCTCTACACGAAACCAAAACAAGAAGTCAAACACTTATCCATGTACACATCAATCTAGTTTAACTTAAAAAGAAAATCACAGGATTGCACAAACTAGGCATTGTGCACTACCTTAACGTTCTCCATGTACATGTCGACTTATTTTAACTTAAAAATAATCCCAGAATTGCACAGTCTAGGCATTTCACGCTGCCTTTACTTTGTTCTTGTATGCATTGATTTATTTTCACTTAAACAAAATCAGGAAGCTAAAACAATGTTAAAACTATCTTGTTAACTAGAAAAAATCCGCCGCTGTCTTAACATACAGACACAAACAAATAACTAAAAATACACAATCAAAGAGTAATAAATAACCAAAAATGCAAATTTCCTAACATAAAAACATTAAACAACAAATCTTTTAATAAAAATTAACACACAGACACCAGTAAATAAATAAAACATCAATTTCTTAACATACCTTTTCTTCATGTGCATATGTTCACACGGTTGGAATGCGCTTTAGCCCACTGCTTGGCGGCGATTGTTTTTGAATGAGCAATAAACGCGCCAACATGGGTAACTTCGTATATCCGCGAACATGGCTGACTGGGTATTTTGAAGCTACATAAACATGTAGTTTTCGCGCATGCGTATTTCCTATTTTATAAAGAACGGTTTTATTGGTAATGTGAGATGACGTAGCGGTTTATTCGAAATTCTTACGTGTTAATTTGAGTAGTTATTTCAGTTCTCATTTTATTCTTTGAATGCGGTGTTTTTCTATTGAGTGTTTGCTATTTTCGTACGTATATTTCGCTAAATACCAAGTCGCTATGGATTTAGCTGTGATGCTGAGAGAGGTGAGTGAATGTACATGTACATTTATTACTTTATTGGAAGTGCAAGGGAAACGTGATTGATTGGTGTATGAAAGCTGGTTATTTTGTTGATTTGTGCACATTGCCTACATTGTGCAATTCGCTGATTTTTTTTTTAAGTTAAAACGGAACGCTGTGCACATGGCATTTTCTTGTAATTTATTTTCGTTATTTTAGCTTATTTTGTTGATTTGTGTACGTTGCCTACATTGTGCAATTCGCTGAAGTTTTTTTTAAGTTGAAAAGGAACGCTGTGCACATGGCATTTTCTTGTAATTTATTTTCGTTATTTTAGCTTATTTTGTTCATTTGTGTACGTTGCCTACATTGTGCAATTCTCAGATTTTTTTTTAAGTTAAAACGGAACGGTGTGTACATGGTATCGTTTGTAATTTTAATGCCCTTTTAAAAAAAATTCCTTCTTTCTTGGATGCCATTTTGGTTACGTTTTCGCGGAGCGTGTCGGGAAGGTTATGTAACGGCATAAAATGTGTAAGTATTACAACATAAAATGTAAATAATTAATTTAAAGCTAACTGACAAATATTTTAATGATCGTAATGTTCGTTTTGCATATTATTTTATTATCTTTTTGTGGCAACAGTTTCCATACTAATTTATGCTTTAGAATTCTATGTTTTGTTTACAATAGGTTTTCGCGGAGCGTGTCGGGAAGGTTGCGATTAATTGCAAAGACGTTTCGCAGAAACGCGCCGAATTGGCGATTTTCAAAACATCGCCAAGCAGTGGGCTAAAGCGCATTTTCACCGTTCACACCTCCCACCAGCATCACCTCCATTTACCACGTAAGCAATTCAGTTAAGTATTTGGTTGCTTTAGCTCATCCGTTTAGTCAGACAAATACATATAATAGCATCCAAGAAAGCCATAAATACATTTTTCCCCCTTTCTCCTTGCACCACATGTATTCAGCCAAATAATAGTACAAGCTGTCCTTCGTTTTCCTCCTGGCTAAACTGTGTTTAATTGCACTCCATGTTCCTTTTATTTTATATTCTCCTTCCAGCACTCAGAAATTATAGTCGTATCCGGAAGTCTATATCATTTATAACACTAAGCAAACTTTCACGTGACCTTTCAGGCACCACTTTCATAAAACATTCCACACGTGCAACAAAACACAGCAATTGAAAATCCCCGGTCCATATGAGTTACTATTATAAAAAATAGCCAAAATCTCAATTTATCACAAACATTTGGCGATATTCGCACAGTTTTCTCTAAGGCTAGTTTCACTAACATTAGGGTTACTGAAAAATGTTATTTCATGCAGCGGGCTTTTAGATTTCATGAACAACCAATACCACTTGGCGATTTTTTTCAGACAGAAACCAAGGGATACTATACAGTAAATTTCAACCGTATTTGGTCTTAAAAAAAAGACCAATAAGATGTCACTATTAAAAGAATATATAAATTTCATAGTGAATTGCAAATATTCATGAGTAATTTTTATGAACACATAAAATTCAACAGAGTTTTTAAGAAAAATATACAAGAGGGACACAGAAACAAGAATGCCAATCATTCATATAATCTTCAGAATAGATGCTGCATACACGTAGAAGTATTTGGATATTTTATTGTTAGTGCTGTATTATTTCCTTTTAGTCTTTCATACAAACTTTTATCTGTAATAATAGGCTAGTATAATATGCATACAGTAAGCTTCCTAATCGCTAAAATTATATGATTTTTCATACCTTTAGAAAAATTTTTTGAGAAGATCTCGGACAAGTTATTACATCAATAAATTTCTTGGTACTTGGCTGTTATCAGGACTGGATTCAGAAATGTATGTATGAATACACGTGTGTGTGCATGCGTGTATGTACACATATATGATGTACTTACATATATATATATATATATATATATGCATACACGAACATATACATCCATCTGTATGTACATGCTTACTTGCATTTATGAATCTGGTCCCAATAACAGAAGAGTTCTCAAGTGAATTATAGAAGGGCTGGTCGTAGTGTTGCTCTTATGCAAGTAAAATATATGTGTGAAATATGATAAATTAAAACTACTCAATGTCCAAAAGTAGCTATTAATTATGTAGTATGTAGTCTTATTATGTAGTAGTACAAAAAGTTATTAATTTATTTCTTGTTAGATAGGCGTATAATACTGTTATTCGAAAACATAAAAGAAAATTAAATTTTGTAGTGATTCTATGATTTTCGTTACAATACTGTTCTATGAAACAGTTTTGTAAAGAAAATCTTTAAAGGTTAGATTTGTTTATGGATGGACTAATGCTTGCAAAAACTTTACAGGAAGGGTCTGTTAAGTTTTTGAATCAGTAGCAGCAGTAGAAACTAAATTTCTGTGGTCTGTGAGCTGAACTAGAAATGCACATTGTGCATTAGAAGCAAAAATCTTACAGAATTTGCTTCTAATTAAAGATAATTTAGAAGTTGATTCAACATCTGAATTGACGAGAAATTCATGATAAGTAAATCTAATGACAATAATTTCTAATAAATCTAATGACAGTTGACTAAGGACAGTCTAATGACTAAATAATAATTTCTAATAAATCTAATGACAGTTGTAACTTAGAATATGATGTTACCTTTAGAAAATTTCAAGAATACATAAATTTAAGGAGGACAGATCTATGGCTTATTTACTGTAGAGTGAGCGTGTAGGGTAATTAAGGAATCATTTTGATGTAGGAGAAAAAAGACATTAATTACTGTGGCATAGATTTAAGAAGAATCCAAAGTTTCATGGGCATTACAAAACTGTGATAATCAATATTTACAAGAAGATCTTGCAAAAGAATAGAAGTATTTAAAAGCTGAAAAAAGAGAACTTTTTACTGCATCAAACTGTAATTAGAGAAAAGAAAGACACTTCAAAAACTTTGGGTTATCTTTGACACATCATTGTATGCTAAAAGTAAACTGTCATTAAATGATTATTTAGAGACAGACATTTCTTTCCATATAAAACCTGTTTCACTACTTTTAAAATGATGGACTTGTAGCTTTAGGGAAATGTTCAAAGTTTCCTGAATTTCAATATACTCTTCATACTGACAGGAAGTTTCGCTTCGGGTATATTATAGTATTGCATCAATAAAAACATGTATTATATTTAACATATATCAACACAAAACTTATCTTTCACTTGATTCCAGCACAATCATATGCATCATTGAAACCTGTCATCATCACCTCATGTGAATGTTCGTAGTCCGGAGTTATCATTCTTAAAATGTGGTGCCCTGATTTCGACCCATGTGTTTTAAGTTGCTGAAAAAGAGCGGAAAAGAACGAGGAGTTTTCTTAGTGGAAAAGGATATAATAATTTAATAATAAATAAATATATTTTTAATGATTTATGTAATAAATTTAATGAGAATTCATGACAGATGGTAATTTGCTTGCAGTATAATCTTTATTCTCTTGTCTCTTTCATATAACTGTATAAATATCAGAATGGAGAATTATTTTTTTTTTCTTAAATTTCAACTACTAGAAAGTATTTTTTGAAGTTTTTAATATTTTGGAAAAGATTAAAAAATATGAATTGTACAACTGTTCTAAAATTCTCAACTGCTAAAGTAGTGTGATGGTCTTTTAAAACTCTTTGAGGGGCAGTATATAAAGTAATTTAAATTGTGGTAAAGTTTTGAATGAATTATAACTTTTAGACCCTTAAGACACAAAATTGAGACTTAATGTAAAAATGAAGAAAAATGTAGAGTGGAATCCTGAATTTTGAGGGCCGGTATGCCTTTTATACCAGCGCCCCTTTAAGAGATTTTTTTGCCAGGTAGCTGCCAATTGTTAATTTTTTTTCATCAATTTTTGTGTACTTTTGATGTGCATCTATAGAAATGGGTGCTTGCATATAGTTTTGCACGTATGAAGTCAAAAACTTTTAAAATTTTAAAAATAACACTTGTTTTTTTCCACTTTGATGATGCCACCCAGCTGAAGATACATAAAATATGGGCAAAAAGGCTTATGAAAGTGATTTAAATTCAATATTATTATTTTATAAAAAATTTATCAAATGTAATACTGCATGCATAAACTGTATCATTCTGTAATTGAACTGGTATAATGTTACTCACTCGAAAAATAAAAAATTGAAAAATGAAACACTACAACTCAGCTGAAAAATTGTTGCATTTTTGAAGCTACATTTTTATGTCGTAGATAATGTACAAAAAGAGCATGCTTCACGCTATGATAACAGGAATTGCTCCCCCCCACACATACACACTTTCGATTATTGGGCCCTTTAAGAGTGCCTATTTAACCTTTTGTAAATCTAGGTTGTAATGTATCATTTTGTTCAGGAAGAAAAGCTCTTAAAGGATTTTATATTTGATACACCTCAAAGCCCTTATTTCTATCAAAGCTTAAAAAAAAAAAAAAAAAAAAACCCCCCCCCATTTTTTTCTTTTTTTTTTTCAATGATAAATGTTTTCCATCTAAAACTGGCCTTATTTCCCTCCTTTCACCAGCTATGAAGACTAACCCAGAGATTAATTTCTCTTGTGTTCCCTAGTTTCTCATCTGAAATTAACAAAGACGAGAAGGCATAAAAGCATGCTTTCAAATCAACAATTTTTGCATTCCACTAAGAGACAGACCTAAAGTTCATTTCTGTTACCTGTACTTGTAAGTGAGCTTTCCTTTTGTGTGATCTCTATCACAGCCTCTTTGGGGAACAAATCAACTGTCAATTAACTCTTATCATTTTTGCTGCATTCTGAGATTTTAGAAAACACCAAGCAATATGTGTATTTCAGGCTAAAATGCAACATTTAACCCCTACAATTGTGTAACGTTTTGATGCTAGAAGGAACTAAAATACTTTTATTCATTCTTAGCACAGGTTCAATAAGCTCCCCCTCCCCATCCCCATGAACATAATATTGAATCCTAAACAACTTGTAAATTAATTATAAACAAATTATTACATCATAAGCAATTATAATATAAAGAAATTCTATCATCTGACAGAGCAGAGAAGGAAAATCCTGGTGCTGCCATCTGTTGGCATGATACTTTCAGTATGGGTGCTGGTATATATTATATACCAGTCTTAAAATCGTGTAAAAACAAATAATCTTTTAATTATCAGTTCTGACTGAAATACAGTAAATATGTAACATTCAAGTTCTGTACATAATATATTTCCAGATTTTAAATTTTTTCTCCTCTTCCAGTAGAATTTATGAATCTTCAAATATGATACCTTGGAACGAGGTATATTAATTTTATAACTGCAAAATATTGAGCATTCATGGGGTAGTGCTACCATTTAGTATCAAAAGGAAATGCTAGAAACTTACGATTACAGCTTTTGGCGTGCAATTTTTCTTCACCAAATATTTTGGGGGCCAAGAAGGTTGATAAAAAGTCAGTTTTTGTTAATTAAAAAAATATTTTATTTATACTAAAAAGAAAACTTTAAAATATTTGTAATATATTAATGAGAACATTGTGGCTGTAATTGTTTAGCATTATCTTTTATGTCCACATCACTATTTGCTGTGGCAAGTCTTCAAAAGTGGAATCTTTCAAATTGTTTCTATATTTTGACTTTATGTATTTTGTATCGGAGTATGCACCTCGTAGATATATGTACTTCTGAACATTGATACAATTTAAATTCCAAAATCTCTCAATTTTGGATATTTCTCTTTATTTAAAAATTTGAATATTTCTATTCCAGTTACTCCACGAGATGTAAAAAATGGGTCAGCTTGCAAGCCACATAATTCTATTTGATATTTAAGATCAACGGAGTTGATATCAATATTAATTGGATCACAAAATATATCAATAGACGGTTTAAGATCATCAAATTGAGAAAATCTTTCATTGAAATATGTAATTAGCATATCCAATTGTGGTAGAAATATTTTTAAATTCACTTCTATATTACATTCTTTCATTTCTTCATAGATCTCTCTGCAAGATTCAAAATGAAATAACTTATTTTGCTCCAAATTAAACCTTAACAATTTTAATTTGTGTCTAAATCCAGTAACATATTTATAAAGGCAACACACATTTTGATCTTGTCCTTGCAAGGATTTATTCGAAATATTTAAATAATTTGTAATGTCCGTTAGGAAAGCAAGTGAATCAATAAAATTTTATCAACTAAATTTGCTGTCAAATTTTCATCGACAGCAATTTCTGTGACAAAAAGATGAACTTCTTTTTGAAGTGTAAAGAATCTCCTCAAGCACTTAACCAACGAACGGTGTGTAAGAGAATGATTTTCACCGCGAATTAAAAAGTAATTTTGCAAACCTTGTCCATTACATCTTTTAGTTGTAGGGATAAACCACATAATGCCTCCTGATGGATAATACAGTGTAACATACAACATGTTATTCCTTCTTTTTGCAAAAGTCCCGCGAGCCCAATATTTTTGCCCATCATAGCGCTAGCATCGTCGGTTACAATAGCAGTGTACTTGTCAAATCCACCATACTGCTCTACTGAACATTTTAATTGTTTGTAAATATCTTCACCTTATGTTGTTCCATGTAATGGTTGTAATTTTAAAAGTTCTTCTGAATAATTATACTTTTCATTTACAGTTCTTATAAAGATAAGCATTTGACTTGTATCGGAAGTGTCTGTGCTTTTATCCAGTGCTACCGAAAAATAGCAGAAACTATTGATTAGGTTTTCTAATTTATTAGTGACATGCATGCTAATCTCATTTACATGTCGGCTTACAGTCTGGTGAGAAAGTTTATACTGTTTGAAATTTTCTTACCATCTCATTGTCATTAAATGCTTGAGCCATTTTTATGGTACATTTTTTAATGAATTCTCCATCCAAAAATGGCTTCTTTGCCTTTATTATTTCTAAACAAACTTCAAACAATGCAGCTATAGATGCTTTTTGAAATTTTGGTTCTTGATTAAAATAAATCATTTGATGATCCAGTTGCTTTTCTATTTTTTTTCATTAGTGGTATTTTCATGTCTCTCGTGTATGAATGATACTTTTTTTTCATGCATGGAAAGATAATGGCGCTTCATGGTATATTCTTTACACACAACTATGATTTGTAAACATTCCAAACGCTCTGGTTTACCATTCTTGTTCAGAATAAATAAATAATCTATCTCCCAGTGATCTTTAAATTTTCGATTTTCGAGGTCTATTTTTCTTTTATTAGTAGCACTCATATTCAATAATTATTTTAATTAATAAATAAATATGAAATTAAGTTAATAATATTATAACACAGTCACCCCTCAACAAATTCTAGACAAGACTGCACTCGCACAATTGCATGAATCAACCAAATAGCGCAGGGTAGTGTGCACATCATGTGCGCCAACCATAGTTAAACAACTACCAACCACAAAAATAATATGTGGTGCTGACATTGAGCCAACCATCATCAGACGTTAAACGTATTGCTGCTGTATTCAGCCAGGTTAAGTTAAGTTATGCAAACTAAATAGTACCTACTTTAAATTCAAATTAGATTTAAATTTTCACATAGTAAAATAATTTTAATATTAATAATAATAGTTTAGTAACATAAATTTATTCATAGTAAAATATACTCACGGGCCGTAAAAATAATTTGGCGGGTCTCCAGTTGGACAGTCTTGCTTTAAAGGATTAAGCAATCATTATTTCAGACACTCTGTATAGCAAGGTGATTGTTAGGAGTTAATATTTTGAAACTTAAATATGCCTCCATGTACAGTGAAGTGGATGATTGTTGAACTCTGGTAGTTAATCCTGGGTTAATTTTCCCAATGAATAGAAGTTTTTATTATTATTATTATTTTTTGTGCATGTTTTTGACTGCTGCATGTGATGTGAATTTGAGTTGTTTGTTTTTGTAAGGTCCTGTATCATGGCATTTCCCCCCCCCCCAAGGTGGATAATCTTTATCTGTATTCCATTAATCAGTAAGCTGATCAGTCAAATGATAAAATATATCATAGAAAAAGTTAGATTTATTTCAGTAGACCAAATGATGTGTATTTTTTAAAGGTTTAATGAATGCAATGTTTGTAATAGATGAAGTCCTTAGTATTATGGCTATCACTTATGCCTAGCAGTCAAGTAAGTAAGTAAGTTGTATGTTACAAATCTGATGCATATGTGGTTTTAATGAATAATCATGATGACTGCTTTGACAATGAAATACCTAGATGAAAAGAGAAAAAATATGGTTAAACTTAAACGTTTTAGTGCTCAGGGTTAGTTTCATTTTAACTACTCTCTTTGTTTCTGAATAATTTAATTAATGACTATTATTTAGCAAGAATTTTCTGTTTAGTCATATGCAGTTTTAATTGTTGAGTTTAATACGTTTTAACAAGAGTACTAAAAAAAAACTTTTAAATGCATCCTTATAATACCATAAAAGGAAAAAGACTGCTATTTGAATACATGAATGTGAAAAACGAATATTAATTTAAATTAGCATAGATTATGGATCACTTTATCGCAAAATGCATATCCAGATGTTCAAAACTGAAACAAGAATTTTCAGGCTTTACAAATTAAATATACATTGCAAAAATTGTGTGCAAATTATAGAAATGTAGTAATCTATTTAAGTTTTTAAGTTTTTCATGCTGTCTGAATATAAAATATTTTTGTAAGACCTTTCATAAATGGAAGCAGTAGCTGCTAATTTACATGAAAAAAGTTTTTTGAGTATTTCCTTGAGGTAACTGTCAAATAATATATAAAATCTGAAATATTTCTAAAATGTAGTAAAAGGAGGACTAGTGTGATAAATGCACAGTTGTTAGCCAAAAGGAGCATTACCTCAGAAGGGCTATCAGTCTCGAAATGGGATTTTGCATTGAATCGCTGTAAGAGGTTGAATCACTTTTCGTATTGTTGCCATCAAATATTGTCATCCTGTAGTGTTTTAAATTAAATAAATAGAAATTAAATAAAATAGAATGTCCATTAATGTAAGTACATTTCTCGCATTGTGAAAAACGATGGTACCTAGAACCATCAAATTTTGAATAACGTAATTTTCCACCCAAACTTGGGTACCTGGGGGCCTGAATTTTGAATTTGTTTTATTATCTATTTCACATTTTGTTAATAAATTTATTCACAAACTCAATGATTTGAAAGCGAGCAATAGCAGCATCTTACAGAAAAAAAACATTTTTATCTCCAGCTCTCAAGATGTCTATCAGAAATTCTAAAGATATGCTGTTTTTAAATATTTTGTGATATTGTTGTTGAATTGAATTTTATATGGCTTAAGTGTGAAGAACATGATATTTAATGAATAAAGGTAACACATAAAATGTTAATAAAAAGCCCCTTTAGGCATAATATAAAAGCTTTCAGATTTGTTATTTTTTTTTATTTAAATCTACAGTCTATATAATGTAGAGGTACTTTGTGCATTATCACATCAATAGAAACAGTGTAGTCAATTGACATTTTCCACCGCTTATTACACTATTAACCTTCTCAGTCCTTGGGCACATGCATCTCAGAGATTAGATTCCATTCCCTATTGGGAAAACAAAATGTACTTTTATGTCTGCAGTGTTTTTAAAAAATTAAGGAACAAAAATATGACTATAAAAAAAACCTGACCTATATGCCAATTGTGTCAGGTTGCACTTTGTAAAGACTGCTTTATGCCACATCATACTTAACTTGTACTATAAGAATAAAATATTCGGTGCATTTCGTTAAAGTTTATTATTTATTCACATGCAGTGTAAGGTTATTATCACAATATACTAGATGATTGGGACAAATAGTCCCAGTTGCCAATACGATTAGGACATATTGTCCCATGAGATTTTCATTAAACTGGGAAAGTTAAAAACTTTAAACTTGTATTACACTTCTTTTAGTATGTCAACATTAAATTAAACTACTTTTCATAGTTAAATTTTAATCATGCAAAAGTCAGGTCAAAAGGATGTGCTTGTGTAGTGCTAAGGATTTATAGCAAGGATTTTATTCAGTTTTTCTGGAAGCAAGATAATTGTAAATTGAGCATCTGTAGAAAGAGCCTGGGCATGCATAAAGATGATTGGTAACTATCATCCAGTATGCTTGAAAATGTGTTCCAGTAGTAGAATAGAAGTACAGATCACCACATGTAACATCAAATGTGCAGATCTTGTGTTCTAGTAACACTACTTAGAAGTACTGTAAAAAGGAGAATAAGTTCTTTATACTACTTTTGAATATGTTTTGAATATGTTCTTGCATGGGAAGGTTCTGTGTGCCTAGTCCTCCACCCCCCCTAAAAAAACAAGTTTCTGAGTTTGATACAAGAAGAAATGTGACTTATGGAAATGAATGCTGATATTGGGCAAAATAGACGTATGGTGATATGAATGTTATTGCTTTGTGCAGGAAGAATAGACAAACCTTTGCACTAGCCTTGTCATTACACAAAATAAAGAGAATAGGCTTGTTATGTGCATGGCAGATTGCACAGTAATATCAAGGGGGAAAACTAGGGTTTGTTGCATAATAATCCATGTCAGTATAGCATTTGACGTCTGCAGAGAAGGGGAATCTTTGTAAAGTATTGATTCTGTGCCACAGGAATATGGAACTGCAGTGGTGCATTGAATAACTTGTAGACATATTAGGTTATTTTGATACTGGAGAAGTGAAAAATGAACAATGCCTTTGCCGGGAATCGAACCACGAACCTCTCGGTTACGCGTCGAGCTTGCTGACCACTACACCACGAAGGCATGCGAAGAAGGCGGGAGAAATGCCTTATATACTCCCCCTTTTAAAGGGTGACTGGGCTTTTGGGGACCCAATCGTCAAATCCCGGTGGTGGAGAATCATCATCCACCACCTTTTTAGTTCAGGCACCAGTGTAGAGACATTAGGTTATTTTGATACTGGAGAAGTGAAAAATGAGCAATGCCTTCGCCGGGAATTGAACCACAGGCCTCTCGGTTACGCATCAAGCGTGCTGACCACTACACCTCGAAGACATGCAAAGAAGGCAGGAGAAATACCTTATAAACTATTAGCATTAATTGTGCTTTTTATGTTTTACAAAGAAATGAATTAATTATGTGCAAGTTGTTTAATATTTACTGAACTTTAGAATTCAGTTAGTCACTCTTGTATACTTCTGTATTGTTTTTATGACTGAAGTTTCCCTCTCAAAATTTATGAAGTTTCTTTAAATAGCACTAATAATTCATTGAGTGGAAATCATTCAAACTAATAATTCATTAAGTGGATTTTTAAAATGTCTGTGATTAGTTTGTGGCAAGACCTCTGAAAGATAATAAAATCAAAATACGTAGGCTGTTCAATAGGACTAATTTTACTGCTGCAAAACCACTCATCAGAATGTTAATTACTGTGGCATAAAAAAAAGTTGTGTTAATTGTGCTGTGTTAACAAAAGCTACCAATAAATGGCGTGTACATGCTCATGCTCCTGAGTATCACGTGATTGAACTGAAGCATGTTTGTGGGCACTACAATACGCGGCCAGTTGTCAAAATGGAAGCATCGATGGAACAACATTATGTGATTAAATTTTGTGTTCGTCTGCAAAAATCAGCATCGGAGACCCTTGACATAATATGTGAAGCATTAGCGAGGGCAAGTGTTTTTCACTGGCGTAAAGCTTTTAAGGAAAGCAGGCAAAATGTGGAAGGTATTGAACGTGAGGGATGACCTTCAATGTCCGTCACAGAGACAATGATTAACACAGCTGCAGTTATCATCAAGGAGGACAGCAGAATTACAGTACGTCAGCTGCATGCTCTCTTCGAAAATTGTTGATACCGTATTAAATGCAGCATAGAGTGGATATGTGCACAGATTGGAAAGAAAGACTGGAACAAGAAGGCAACAATTTCTTAAAACGCATCATCACAGTAGACGAAACTTGGATGTATCACTATGACCCAACCATGAAAACAACAAAGTAGTGAATGGAAGAATCCATCTTCGCCTACTCCCAAGAAAGCAAAAACTGTGAAATCAGCTGGTAAAGTAATGGCTATAATTTTTTTTTTTTAATGAAGGAATTGTGTTTCAACATGCTGTCGAAC
This sequence comes from Stegodyphus mimosarum, assembly GCA_000611955.2. Taxonomy (NCBI): domain Eukaryota; kingdom Metazoa; phylum Arthropoda; class Arachnida; order Araneae; family Eresidae; genus Stegodyphus; species Stegodyphus mimosarum. Next base: position 17,069 of record KK114767.1, read on the forward strand.
CCGGTAATACCGTAAACAGCTTGTACTATGTGAATGTCCTACGAACAATGGTACAGCACATTCAAAGGAAACGTCTATTGCTCCGAAATGGTTTCCTCTTGCATCATGACAATGCCCGACCACATAGTGCTCATTGCATATAGGATGTTTTGCAGCAGAACAATGTAGAGATTTTACTGCACCTTCCATACAGTCCTGATCTCGCCCCATGCGATTTCTGGCTGTTTCCTGAACTCAAGAAACCATTACAAGGCAAACATTTTGCAAGCAACAAAGAATGTGTAAAAGCTGCAGAAGTTTTGAAAAAGCTCTCAAAAAACGGACTTTTACCTATTTTTCAGAAGTGGACAGAACGTTGGGATAAATGCGTTGTGTGCCCGGTAGTTATTTCGAAAAAGACCGTGTAAATGATGACGATTAAAGGTATTCTGTATTTTTAATAATTTTAGTCTTATTGAACAGCCGTCGTAACTTTGGATAACAGGTAGCTGAATTAAATGTATTTTATTGTGCTGACTATTTGCAAGCACATAGCTTCTTTTAACTTTTTGTAGTGTCACTATGAAAATGAAAAAATGATAATTACCACAGTTTTTATATTAGTTACATGAAAAAGTTCATGTACACTGTGGAAAAAAAATGGGACAGTTCTATTTTTCAATTTGATATGTATTAATTAATGTCTCTTTTTTATGAAATTTATTTGATTCCTTCCTACACAGTTCAAAATTTAGGTTCATTTCAAATAAAATTCACCCATTTTTTATCACTTATCTTAAAAATTTGTATTTTGAAATATTTTTTATAACATTTTTACAATCATCATAAAGTAGATGTATTTCTATGCATACCTGCAAAAAAAATAGAGATTTTTATTCAAAATTTCCAAAGATGTACGTGAATTTATATATTGGCACGTTTTGAAATTTGGCATATTTGTTGAAAGTGATAATAACGAAAATTTGGTTTATGCACTTTGTTTTAATTACTTGAAAGTAGGAACGGTAGGACTTTTTTCCCGCTTGTCCACAATGTAAAAAGGTAGGAATGATGTAACTTTTTTTTTGCTCCTGTGCAATGGAAATAAAAGGAAAATAGGTTGCCATATATTAAGAAGTTCGTCAAGGGAATTATTCTTGGCTCAAACTGAAAAAAATGCGGCAAGTTAAATTTTTGAATTTCTCACCAAATTTTACAAAATGTAATATTTAGGCATAGTTTGAGTCGCAGAATTGAAATATGGGAAAAAAAATTGGTATATTATTTCAGAAAAAGGCCAATTTTGTGTTAAAATACCTATTTCAGAACAAAGCTATATATAAATGTTACATATATCCTAAGTCGCGCTTTCAAGACATGGAAAACAATTTGAATTTCGTCAATTGGCCCAGTAGAACTAGAGATATAGAATTCTCCCCCCTTTTTTTTGGCACAGTGTACATATTGTAGAGTCATTAGGATTTTTGATGATGGATATGTGAAAAATTTGCAATGCCCTTGCCGGGATTCAAACTCCAGGCATCCCGAATGCTCATTGATTGTCCTTCCAGTTACACCATGAAGGCATGTGGAAAGGAGAGTGAAAAGATTTTTTTTATAGAGTAACAGGATGAGGGTACCAATTCACCAAATTCTGGTGATGACAAATTATCATCCACCGCCTTTTACTTAAAGCGCCACTGTTGAGTCATTATGAGAATTTTTTTCCGATGTCACGAAAGAAGAAATCTGCAATTGCCCTTGCCAAGATTCAAACTCCAGACCTCCTGAACATGCGTCAAGTGTGCTTCCAGTTACGAAGGCATGTGGAAAGTGCAAGAAAATGTAACACTGTGTGTAACACAGTACATATGCACTGTGTATGCAACTGTGAACAATATTAGCACAGCATGCAATTCCTAATTTTTTCCCTCCTATTCATATTTATAACTTATATTTTTAATTTTATTTTTCTATTATTTGCTAAATGTTTCTATTGACTGTGTTTTAGATGTGAATGAGATATAGCAATTAAGTTATATGCAAAATTAGATTTAATAAACTGTATTTTGCATTTAACTGTATTCTAAAAATAAGCTTATTAATTTTTTTTTCAGCCATCTAGTAGTGGCCATACTGCTCAGCTGTTGAGTTCTAGTGGAAAAGTGTTATCTGTATTTATAGGATTTGAGGCACTGGAAAAAGAAATTCCAAGCTATGTTCCTGTAGCTGGTCAGCATACTATTGATGCAGTGGATAATTCCGTAGATTCAGATTTTCGAATGGTGATGCGTAAGATGCTTAAAAGAGATGTTGTGACTAGATTGAAGGTACACTGCTTAATGTAAACTATCAAACATCTCAAATTTTTGCCTCCTATATGTTCTTTAAATAAGTAAGATTATTCAAAGATTTATTCATTCAAAAAATTCATGATCCACCTTTTGGAAATTTGGTAAATTCACTTTCATTTCAAAATATAAATTTATGGATTAATAATATGAAATGATTTAACCATGAAAAATGTTTTATTCTATGATGTAGTGCCATGAAATTAATAATGACTTAGATATTTAAAGCTGTTATCAAGATCTTTACAAACATCTTCAGCTTTGGATTTTGTCCAAAGTAAATAATATTGGTTTCGAATGAATTAAGAAGTTAATGTTTTATTTAAATTTGATATTCAGAACTTCTGATTGGATATTCTTCTCTATTGGTGCCAGTTCTTTATATAGCCTTTGGAGTTCTAGTGTTCTTCAGATGATTTATTTTTATTTAAAGCAATTTTATTATATTCATTAAATTTGGTCCGAAAGCGCTGATAATTTTGAAAATATTTTATGACTTGAATAACATGCTCAATAACATTTGATATATTTCACTGTCTAGTCAATAAATTAAATATATGTGCTGAACATCCACAAGAAATAAGCTGAGGATTTTTTTTATAGTACTTTCCAAACTGATACAAAATTTTAGAATGAAATGTTTTCCATTCTTGGCACACAGAAAGGGGTGCAAAATCTTCAGTTGTGCCTGGGTGCTGAAAACCTTAGCTATGGCTCTGAGTTTTTGCCATATTTGCTGCATTATCAATTACAAAACAATGAAAATTATATTTAAATTTGTCTTCAACATTTCTAATGATAATTTGTGGCATTACAGCTGTATCAATAATTTCCACTAAATGTACAGTTCTACCTATTGCACAAATATATACGTAAACGATTGCTAAATTGTGAAGTTAGGCCAGCTGCATAGCAGCATAATACTATTTGATAAACTAAGACATTACTGGGTGAGTCTATGTTTTAGGGTGCCCCTTGGATTATTGCCAAGTTGTTTCATGTATCGCTAAATTGTTGTTTCATTTATGGTAACCTGAGTAGTTGAATGTTATGGAAACCATATTATGGTGTGATTGGTTGTGTGATTGTGGTGAATTCGACTGATGGGAAAATATTTGTAAGGATTTATTTCTGCGTTGGATGTCAGGTAGTAAGTACGTTGCTTATTTTGTGCTGTACACCATAAAATAGGTGTATGTGATGAGATTAATGTGAAGTTTCTGCACGATTTGGTATGAAAGGGAAAAAATCATTAATTTACAGGTGTGTAAATGAAGGTTTATTTAATAGTCATTATAAGTGTCCTGTTTGTATGAAGGAAATGCATATGATCAAATGTAAAGATCATTCAGATGGCTTTGAATGGGTTGTCGGAAGAAAGGTTCATGCAAGAAATGCCACTGACAGTCCAGCGCTACAGAGGATATTTTTTACTCTTATTTTTGTGAATTTATGTGGATATAGCAGTACACATATTCTAGTTCAGGTAATTTTAGAGTTTTTGAATGCTGTTAAGGAATTTTGTCTGCCACAGACTGAAGACTCAGAAATTTCTAAATATGGTAGGTTGATGTTTCCTTTTTGTAATGTGTATATGCAATAAGATATATTTCCTTTTTTATGTTATTTCACTGTGTGATTTAAAAGGCATTTATTGAGCTTTGATTGGCTACAAAATTTATCCAATTTTGGTGATGAGTAACTTGTTTTAACATTATATGATGTCATCATTCTCCTGATTTTTTTAAGTGAAAATAGATTGATGTATGCATGGACAAAGTCAAGAGAGTGCACAATGCCGAATTTGTGCAATTCTCTGATGTTAAGTGAAAATAGATTAATGTGTACATGGATACAGAGTTTGTGCAATTCTTTGACTTATTATTTTGGTTTTGTGTAGCGGCCATCTTGAAATTGTGCCTTGCTGGCCATTTGCCAGCTTTCGCCAAGGGGTACCATTAAATGTATTTTTACCCATTACAACATTTCTCCACCAATTCTTCATATTTAACATTTCATAATTTAGCCCTAAAATAATTTTTAGATAGAGGTTTACACCTAGGGTATATTATCTCTCCTAACTTTATGAAATGACACATTTGTAACAAAAAATAGTTTATCTGCTTGATGATCTATTTTAGGTATTTGAAAAAATGCTGTTTTAAAGTTATGCTTGTAATTTATATAATAATTTTTTCTCCCCTTAGGCTGTACAAGAGTTTGGTAATCACTGTGCTGAAAAAGATAAAGACGTTGTGAAAAATGTGTTACCGTTTTGGCCACGTTTATTTAATAAGTTAGCTTTGGTATGTTTATATGCATTTTCTTTAAATTACTAAATTGATTATGCATGATATGTCATAATATATATATATAGTGATATTTTATAGCTTCAGTAGCTAGGTATTTTATTTAGTGCCGAAGTGAAATTAAGAATCACGACTCTCCACATGTTTTGGAGGGGGGGGAAGTCAAATTTTGCATTAAAAAAACATCTGAAGGGTTTCAGATTTTAAATTACATCTAAAGTGACATTTTTTAACGTTTTGTGTGTTACCTTTATTTATTAAATATCATGTTCTTCGCAAAATTGGCAATATGCTATGGACGCATGGAGAACCTTCTAGAACGAATTCTTGCTAGTTTAGCCCAGAATGTTCTTGAAGCCAAAAGCTATATAAACCCTTCTGGTACGCAGATAATTAGTTACTGTTTTGTCTAGGGAGCTGATAGTCAGCCAGAGAACAAGTAGTCTAATGCCGAGCTGGTCATCGAGTGCATCAAGAGAATTTTTTAGTGTATCGCGAGTTACTGCAATGCCGAGCTCCGAGAACGACCGAACCAAGTCGGAAATTGTACTCTAGTGTATCATTGAGTGCATCGCGAGTTGTAGCTTGGAGAGCCTCAAGAGTACATAAAGTTCTGAGAACGACTGAGTAGAGTTGGGAGCTGTACTCTGGTGCTTTGCTGTGAAACTGTCTCCACCGTTATAGCCTGATAGCCTGAAGGCGGTGTCGCTGATTGTCTCAGCGTGTTTATAGTAGTTCTTCAATGACTGTAAAAGTGTTTTTGGAGCTGTCTTGAAAAGTACTGGCTAGCAAAATGTGTTTTGATACTCCATCAAGTGCTGTCGTCATTATTCACTCCAAATCCACAAACCCTTAACGTATGTGTGAAAAAGAAAAAAGAAAAACGTAACAATATTTTCCAATCATCACTGGTGCACTGCCATGAAGTTACAGCAAGATTGAACTGTGGAATGTCATACTTGTAGAAAATGTTATCAGCATTCTGAAATACAGTCTTCTCCTCTTGTGTATATTTTAAGAGGACTTTAAACAGGAAGCGGTGGGGGGGGGAATCAACTCCTAAATTATTATTATTATTATTAATTTAGCATCACTGTTATAACGCATATAAATAATTAAAATGCTGTTCTTTCAAGAAGTTGATTCATCCAGTTATATAACAAAGCTATTAACTCTTAACTTAGATCGGTTATTGTTTAATAGTTACATCTACAAAATGGAAAAAGATTCTTTGCTACCACTTTTTACTTTTATGATCTATTTTGTAAAGCGATACCAGTTGATCAAATTTGTCTACGAATCCTATTTTCATATTATGAGTTGAAATTGCTTTGGGCAATTTATGTTTACTTTTGTGCCATCTTTTTCTTTTCCTTTAATTTGAATTTGATCAATGGCATCAGGAAGGAAAGAGAAGATTGTGACGCATTTCTTATCCTTCCATTTGAGGCAAATTAGATTGTTATTACTGACGGCCCAGTCAAATTTGCCTCTTTTCAACTCCTAGTCCTGGGCAAGCAGAAACTTGGGAAATATTTTCTGCCTATCATGGCAGTTCTGTGGCATATATATTTTTTGGTTTCCAAGTAGCAAAAAAGTTCGTATGTCGTAAAATAATTGTCCATGAATACCCGGTGATTTTTACCATGCAGGCATGCTGCCAGTCTTTTCACCATGCAGGCATGCTGCCAGTCTTTTCACCACATTCTCACCCAATTTTTTCTATACAACTTCATTTTTGCATGAATAAATCTCTAATTAAGATTCAAAAGTGCTCTCATCACATCTCATTGATACTTTGAAACCACGTTTTATTGGTTTCGTGGACATATATTGTTTGATTGAGCTGCACCCCCTTGAATTTGATCATCAACTCATCTATCGACTGATTTTCACTGGGATGCAGTGCATTTAAAAAACTCTTCGACAGATGATCTGATAATGACTACGCTTTATATAGGCCGTCGAAATGTGCATCTTTCCTTTTTGGCTCAAGCATGTTATCGTTTAGGCACGAATTGCTGAGAATCCGTGCAAACATTCTACATGACATATAATGGCAAATGATTTTGTCTCCAAAGGCTTCATTATTTGCCCAATAATCCTTGTAACTAGGTCCATTAACAGATTGATTCCCAGAAATATATATATATAAATCAACTAAAATGAGTGGTGAGAAAGGTTTACCTTTTTGTGTTGCATAGAGATTTGTTTGGAAAACTATTATGTTCCATCAGCTAAAGTGAAAAAAATCTCTTGGAACACTGCTAATGGTGTTTTCTCAGATGATTCCCATACCTTTTGGCCCACTTATCAATGTAAAATCCGGAAGAGTCTTTTGCAACCTCTGTTTAGAATTCCAAGTAGAGAGGCCTGGCTGAGATGGATCATCAGCCTCCTCGTCAGATAAATGACATATCATCATCGGATTGCACAAGTGGTTCAGATGAGTGTACCTCAGTATTGCTGCTATCCTCATGCTCTGATTCAGAATCGAAGGGTAATTCATGAAGCACTTTTAGCGCTTCGAAAAGAGTTAGACCTCTCCACGCCATTTATGGAAAATTAATAATAAAAACATTAACTACAATTAATAGTAAAAATAAAGAAAAATAAGCTATAGCATATACATACACAAAAAAAAAGTTTACACAATTTTTGAAAATAAATGAGAAAGATTAAAAAGCGGCAGCAAAAAATTCACGCTGCTCTAAGTAAAGATGTCTCAAGCTACTCATAAAATTCCCGCCTGAAAACTACTCACGAAAAATTCGAGATGCCTATATTAGGACATTCATAGCACAAACCACACCTCACCTGTCAATACTGCTTTGTTTGAATTCATCGCCCCCAAAACAACGGGAACAGAAAACGTAAACAACAGATGTTCTGATGTGTAATAGTATGAGATTGCTAAAGGCACAGTTTTCCCGTTGAGAGAACACCCCATTTTATTAAATGATTCTGCATATGCTTTTTGTATGAAAAATGAAAAAAAATATAGAATAAATAATTTAGAATACAGTCAGCAAAATTATACAGAATTTTTTTTAAATTTCTTTTCTTTTTTTTTTTGTGTGTCACCCAAAAAAAAAAAAAAACTTACCAAAAAAAAAAAAAAACTTGAAAATAAGTAGTGGATTTTAATAACACATCATAGATAAAAATTCTGGGTTTCCCTCTGATATACTGCCATCTACTGTTCAGAAAGATGAGTTCAAAGTTTATTGTAAAGGCATTTTAATCCATTTACAGGGGAATTTAACGGTTTCAGAAGCGATTCAAATTGGGTGTTCTATGTAGTGGAACACTGAGCAACAAAGGGTTAAAACACAAAAATTTTCAGTAAAATATTTCTGTACATACAGTGAAAATCATCTAAAAATTGTGCAAATAGCCTTAGTATTTTGATTCTGTAAATAAACTCTTCTTAAGCAAATGAGCTATTATAGTTATTTTAAATTATTTTCATTTGTCTTTTACATTTTTTCATGATAAGGATTTTTCTTCATGTAATTATTTCAGAATATTCAAATTTTTAGCAGTTTTCTGTGTAAAATTAACTTTACACTTTTCTTTTCTGAATTGTGTTTCCAAATTTTCTGGTTTTGCTCTTACAAAGTTAGTAGGGGTAATTTTTTGTTTGAATTTTAGACCTTGGATAGTTTAGAAGGATTTGAAGGCATGATTTATAGATGTATGATTGATTCCAAAAAGGTTTCTGAAAGATAAAACAGAATGAAAAAAGATGTGTTAATGGTATTAAAACATAATGGATGTGTTTTACAGGAAGTTTGTAATGATTTTTTTTTTTTTTTTTTTTAAAACAGTGAAAATACACTAATGAGCTAGAACAGTGGTTGAGAACCATGGCACTTTTGTGTGCCACCAAATTTTAAAAATGTATATGGTAAAAATAATAATCGATTTATTCCTGGTATATGGTACACTTGAGAATTGGCAAAATTCGGTTTTTAAGACATTAATAAGGACACCAAATGTTGTATCCAGGCTGATTTTAGTGCTCTGGAGGAGAGCGCAATTCGGAGCATTTTAACGCATATTCAGTATACTATTTAAATTAAGAAGTTCTGATTGGTGCAGATGGGAGATAGCTTACTTATCAGGCATTTTTATTATTTTTAATAACATATATTCAGGTATGCAAGGGCCGAAAGAAAATATAACAAACTCAACAGATAAACTGGTGGCATTCTAAAAACAAGTTTATAGAAGAATAAAGCTCAGGAAGGCAATTTGGAAAAGTTTGAGTCAGTCTCAAAAGATTTTAATAAAACTATTCATAAAATTGTTATTGACCATATGACAACATTAGAGGAGAGAATTAGTCATTATTTCCCAAATTTAGATATAAAAAAATTTGATGGGGTTCATAATCCATTTGTGATAATGAATAGTTCTGTATTTGAATTAACTTTGAATGAAGAGGAAGAACTAATTTTAGTTTCTAATATTCGAGATTTAATTTTAAAATATTTGGAAGAATCAATTTAATTCACTTCACATTAGATGTGATTATCCCATGACGGCTAAAAAAAGCTTTTCTACTTCTTATTTGTATGAATTCGGATTTTCAGTATTAACCAACAGAAAAGAAAATAAAAGATCAAGACTATTAAATGTAGAAGATGATATGAGAGTAGTATTCTCATTTTCCGACCAAATATAAATGAAATTATTAAAAAACATGAAGCTCAAATTTCTCATTAAAGGTATTATTAACTTGTAATTAATTCCTTAGTAAACATACTGCTGTTTTTGTAGTACATATTATTTTATTTTGCATTCAAAATTATTATCATAAACTATTTTACAGAGTGTTATTATAGATAAGTAAACAACTTTTAAACTCATCTTTTTTTTCGTGTGCTGCAAATTTTGAAATTGTTAAATTGTGCTGTGACAGAAAAAGGTTGAGAATCACTGAGGTAGAATATTATGACCATCCCCACATTTTTCAATGAACTCGTCGGGATGATGTGGAGGGCACGCGATTAAGTAGGAATCGTATTTAACTGCTCCTGGAAAGGGTAAGGAATCACTCTTGCACTTACTTCGCAAGTGATGGGAAAGGCTGCCGATCTAAGCGAATTTGATAGAGGGCAGATTGTAATGACCTGAAGACTCAAAATGAGTATATCTGAAACTGCACGACTGGTAGGTTATTTATGATGTGCCGTTGTTAGTATAGTCGAATCCGTTTAATTGGACCACCGAATAATGAGACCAGCCGCTTTTCCGTTTAATCATACCAAAAAACATGAGAGCGAATAAGAAACAAAGCCACAAGTCGGCTGCGTACGGTGGATGTACAGGTGGTCCGTGATGTATGGGAGGATCTGTAGCTGCGCTCCCTAGGAGAATGCTTTATCAAAAGTCAGGAATTCCTTAAAGTGCATGACAAGAGCAAAACTAGTGGGAGGTGAACACGTGCACCATTTTCTTTGCCCTTGCTTAAAACAGAGCCACCAATAGCCGCCAGCCAGGTTAATGGTCCCACTGCTTCTCCAGTTTTCGAGGAAACGAACAATAAAGTGTCCATCTCCACAAGAAAGGAATTCCTGCCTGTCAATCATGATTAAAGTTTACACGAGAAAGCTATCATTTCACCAGCCTTTTGGGATGATTTTAGTGCCAAAGCTTTGAATGGCGAACATTTTAAATCCCTCTTTACTTCAACATCTTGACTCCCAAGCACCAAAGACTACAATTTCTTGCTTGATAAAACAGGAGAATGAGCTGTGAGAAGAATGGGCAGAATGTGAAGGATGAGGAGGAGCTTCCAAAAAATGGAAGCCTGAAGGCAGGGATCCAGACATCAATGAAGGCCCTAATGAATGGTTTGCCATTGTTACTGGATGGGCTGTGTGAGTAAGCGGCCCAATGTTAAAATGCAAAGGATAACTCGCTAAAAAGCTGGGCCACGATGACTTTAAAGCTATGGACGGTTGGTTATCTCGATGGAAATCTAGACATGACATAAAATTCAAGAAATCACAGAAAGCGAGAAAGAAAGTACTGATAGTGCAGGTGCTGAAGAATGGAAATGAACAAAACTGCCCAAGCTTCTTGAAAATTTTCAGCAGATGACATCTACAATGCTGATGAAACTGGGCTATATTATCGTGCTACACCGGACGGCTTGTTAAGTTACAAACATATTGCACTCTCTGGCTCCAAAAAAGCGATGGATTGCATAATTGTCTTGTGCTGCTCAAACATGTCAGGAGCGGACAAGAGGAAGCTGTTGGTTATAGGAAAAAGCACCAAGCCTCGCTGCTTTAAAGGACTTAGGATGGATAGTTTACCAGTTATGTATTGTGCGAACAGAAATGCGTGGATGACCTCTGAACTTTTTAAAGAATGGCTGAAGGATTGGGACAGAGAGCTACAATGCCAGTTGAGAAAAGTGCTTCTTCTTCTTGACAATTGTGCAGCAATTCTTCATTTAGATTGCTCGAAGAACATCCAACTGGAATTTCTACCTCCCACAACCACAGCCCTGGTCCAGCCGATGACATGGGCATCATAAAAAATTTGAAGACCCTTTATTTTGCAAGGTTGGTTAATTACATTCTTGAAGCAATTGAAGAAAGTCTGCTGACCTCATCATCAAAAGTTAGCGAAGTCAGTGCAAAAGTCGACATCTTACAAGCAGTTACATTTGTGGCTGACAGCTGGTGAAAAATGAGCAATGAGACAATTTAGAACTGTTTTTCTCACCGTGGCTTTAAGCACTTGGTGTTGGGGATGGATGTGGACATGCTCATTGAAAATGAAAATGATGACGAACATGTGGAACTTCAGCAGGTGCAAAATTGCAAAGAATTTTTATTCATCGACAACGAGCTTCAATGCTATGATGAAAATGAAGATTACGATGCTGCAGTTATTGCCCAAGTTGCAACAAAATGCACGACAGCATCGGAAGACCTAGAAAGTGATGATGGTGATGCTCTTAATAAATTGGTGCAAGTGACAACATAGGATGTGAGGAAATGTATTGAAACTTTGTGTCGGTATTTCATGCAGTAGGGAAATGAAAGCTGTCTCATTGATGCATTAGATGTTTGTGACAATTTTGTTCACGTGCAATCTGTCAAGAGAACGCGTCAGATCGCATTAGATAAGTTCTTCAAATGTTGACTGGAACTTGGTAAGAATTTGTTTTTATTGTTCTTCTCATGTTGAATATTATGGAGATCATTTCTTAGAATTTGTTTCTAAATTAATTTTCTCAATGAAAAAAGTTTGACTGTAGTTCTTGTTTGTATGTGAATGTTCAACATACTTGTGTATTGCACAATAAAGGTCATAATTACATTTTAGTTCATAATTTATATGTACGAAGCTGTTGCTGTTTGCTACATGCATCCTACAACATAGGACATGTTCGTGTAATCGGACCACCCGGTTATTAGGACCAAAACGATTGCTTCCCGATGTGGTCCGATTAACTGGAATCGACTGTATTTAAGAAAAGTGGATAAATGGCAGTGGAACCAGCAGTAGACACCAAGGTGTTAGATATGCCATCAAAGAAAAAGGACATTGAAGACTGTCTCGCTTGGTACAGCAAAAGCTGCACCAAATAGTGGCTCAGCTGACAGCCCAATACAATGCAGGTCCAAGGGCAAGTGTTTCGGAACGTACAGTTCAACAGATACTGTTATATAGGAGACTGCGCAGCAGACGTCCCACTCGTGTGCCTCTCTTGACCAAACGTCATTGTCAGCTACACCTACAGTGGACCCAGGAGCATCAAGAGTGCATCATGGATAAGTGGGAGACAGTCACCTGGTTAGATCAATCATGATTTCTCATTCATCACGTCGATGGTTATGTCCGAGTATGCCATCTTCCAGATTAACTCTTGCTCCCCCCTCCACCATATAGCAGATCATACATAGGCTGGTAGTGACGGTTTTATACTTTGGGGGACGTTTTCATGGCTGGTTCTGGGACCCTTAGTTGTGGTAGAACAAACCAAGAATGCTACAGACTATCTGAACATAATTGCGCAATAATAATAATAACTGAACATAATTTTAAGCACTTTATTTTAGAGCTGTTGGTAGGAGTTTAACATCATTTAACTTTATGATAAAATTCCGTGGGTCCCAAATCTACATAAATTCTGGAATGAGCAAACCTTGTGGTGAAATGAGGCAGAAAGGAAAGATGAAGTTACATTTTAATTAATTAAAACAAATATAAATACTACATTCACCCCTTCTAGTAGAAGAGCTTTGAACAGAACACCACAAACTGATTTTATGAAAAGTCTTTAAACCCTGCATTTCTATTACTTGTAGCCTATTCATATTAATTTTATTCTTATTTCCTATAAGAATTTTCTATTCTATTCTCTATTCTTATTTCCTATGTTTAATTACAGTTCTTTGTCTAAAATGTTGCCTAATCCATTCCAGGAAGGAAAAAGACATTTTATTCTATTTGTGAGCATTAGCACATTTCATTTCATTATAGCACATAGATTCAATTACAAGACATTAATTTTACTATCAGTCTTTCATAACTATTCCTGCTAATTATATAAAATTCTTCCTAATGTTTATATCTACAGTCATTGCTTTTTTTTTTTTTTTTTTTTTTTAAAAAAAATTTTTTTTTTTTTTTTTTTGTGCATATGTCCCTACTTTATTTTGCATATGCTAGTTAATTGCCTCCCCGACAATACATTAGCTTTACAAAATCTGCCAAGGTGTCTAAAATTTCACATTTTGCTTATGTGTATTTGGCCATAGGTTTATTTAATTTCCTTCATTACTATTCAATTTCTTATTTACAGCAAGTCAAAATATGATGGTTTAGAAGCTTGCTTTTTTTTTATCTTTAAACAATTTTTTGCTGTTAAATATTTGGCTTTCACTTTTAAGCATACTCTACACTATCAAACAATTAACCTTGTGATGTTTATATAGGCCATTTGTGGCTTCATATTGTATAATCTCTCTTTATAAGTTTTTAGTAGAAAAAAAGGTAATGGACTTATCTGTTAAATCACAATTGTAGAGTCAGTATGATCACGGTTTTTGTGTTAAAATCCTTCTTAAAATGGTATTTTCATAAATGTAATTTTCATGTAATATGAAGCAGAAATAATAGGCTACTAATTCAAAAATTTCTGTTGTAATTTTTTCAGGATACTGATAGGCGCATAAGAGAAGCTACTCATGAAGCAAATGGAAAGCTTATATTCAAAGTAAAAAGAGAAGTTGCTCCATATTTAAAAAATATAATGGGTGTTTGGCTATTAGGTCAATGTGATCTGTATGCTCCTGCAGCCACTTCAGCACAAACAACATTTACAGCCACTTTTCCTTCTGGAAAGCAGTCTGAAGCACTAATGTTCTGCAAAACAGAAATATTTGCTGTAAGAGTTTTTTACTTTCTTAGAATCATAAGTCTTTTATTGTGAATATTTTTCAATGCAGCAATTTCTATAAAAACCCTTTATTATTATTTCAAGACCATGTCCTGTTAAATTTAATTATATATCTGCATACAAATAATAAGTTATTTAATTTTTTTTTTTAAAATCTTTCACACACATAGGGCACCTTAAAACCAAAGAAACAAACTTTAAGGAGTGATAGAGCACACTGAAGCGAATTTTTTATCCCAGAATGCATGGCCGTATATTAATCATATATTAAGTAGTCAGCTGCTGGAGGTGGTTTCAGGTTTAGAATGGTGAATTTTAAGAATTGCCAATTATTCTTAAAGCTGCCATCATATTTTATTATATCATACATATATATAATGATTTCAATGAATCCAGCGAATGTAATTTCAGGCACCGTTAGTATTTACTAATAATTGAAATGAATCTGTGTTTCTTGCTTGTAATAACACTAACTTTGAGAGAAAAATTAAATGTTTACATTTTGCTGAAAGACAACATACTGCAGTATTAAGGTAAAATATTTTAATTCAGCAGTGACAACTCATTTCTTTTAAATTGCTAATTTTATTGATAATTTCGAAGTACAATATATTGCCTTTTGCTTAGTGGCAACACACTTCTTTTATATTGCCGAGTTTTTTTTTTTATTAAATTTAAAACATAAATATTATATGCCTTGCAGAGTGGCAGCACAAAGTTTCTAAATCACTGAAGTTTATTCAAAACTTCATTAAGTTCACACAAATTACTGTGGGGTTTTACTTATTTAATTCCAATGTTCTATCTTAGAACCCCACGAACACTAACAAGCGAATAATCGCTTAAGTGTGTGAATAAACATGTAAGACTTAAGAAGGGTGAACTACCCTTTATTTCTCAGAATGGGCTTAAACTTGAATAATTGTGAATTTAAACTAAACTAAGCTTTACGAAAGCTATCTGAAAGATATAGCTGAAGCAATCAGAATTCTAAGTAGTTCGCCCCTAAATTTTAATTAAATTGGTGAAGCCAAGCAAGAGCCTAAAGTATGGCTGAGCATAGTAGCTAAGAGAGAATGTAGCCAAATGGCAAACACACGCTAGTCACGAAAATCAGACTCTCTCTGTAGAAGTTGGTGAAGCATCAACTAAAATAGTACTTTTACTCATTTGCATTCACTGCATTTGTGAAATTACATTCTGGCAGGAAATTGTAAACTGAAATTAGAATAAATTGGACTTAAAATAACTGTTAATAAACTTAAGATAAACCTTACAATATGAAAAAAGTAAAGAACAAATTCAAAATTTAGGCTTCAAGGTGCACATGTTCAGGTGAAGGACTATGTATTCAAAATTTGGTGGCTGTAGGTGTCGCCATTTTTCTACCATGAGAGGAACATGCATACTAAAATACAGATTCTTTAGTAATTAATAATAAAGATTTGGGACAACTCCAGGCCATTATGAATTAAAAGACCTAGAATGTAAAAGTCATCAGCTGATTAGAAAAGCCATGCTAGAATCTGAAAGTGCCACATGTTTATGTGTTGTAAAAAATGATATAAATATATTGCAAAATGGAAATCACTGTACAGTGCATGTTCAACTGCTTAAAAAATGGCCATGTATTTTATGGTGATATGTGTTTACTTCAGTGTGTTGTATAACCCCTTAAAATTTTCCAATTTATTCTGGAACATCCAGTATATTTTTATTATATGTCTATATGTTCTTATATAATGTGTGCATATTCTGATTATACTTTTTTTTATTTTTAGTATTTCAAAGATAATTTATTTGAACAAACAGCAAAGACAATGAGTGAAACAAAGTTGGTATTTATTATTATTTTTCCTGCATGTATACATTTTATATTACTATATTTTTTTTTTAAATTTAGAAATTACAATTTATGCAATTTTTTTAATCCGTATTGTTATGTAGGCCTCTTTTTTTAACATTGCTTTTATTTATTTATTAAATCATACACCAATTAAATTGCTAATTTGAAAAATGGAATGATCTGAAATTTCGTTTTTTAAATTTTAGAGAAGAGAAGCATAAACACTATTTCTTCTTTTTAACAAAGCTCATTTAAATTTAAATTTTCTTTTTTTCGAATGGGAGGGCCCTCTTTTCAAATGACTTGTAGTATGCTGAAGCCAAAATACAACCTTGCCAACTCTCCAGATTTACACAGGAGACGTTTTTTCCTTAGCTGCATTCCTGGCAACATGATTTACAACATATTTCTTCCAGCTTTCTCTGATCTCTAAAATTTCTCATGATTTTTACTAGATCAGTTTAATATTTCATTATTTGCACCTAAAAATGCAATATCTGGAGTGCTTTTTCATTTGATTATCCATTTTTCAAAAAAGAAAAGATTTCATCAACCACTGTTACTGTGTTGTGTGAATAGATGTGTCTGAAAACATATCAGTCTCCATTGGGCATCAAGTGCAGGTATAAGACGTGTAACATACATCAATGAGTGAGCACAAATCAAGATCAAAAGCAGTTCTCTTCATTTCTCGTGTCAGTGAAGAGCAGAAATTTTACATCCTTGTTGAAGTTGTTTAAGGCTTTGAAATCTTTTGTCCTAGTTTTGTCTGAAAAAAAAGTTTACATGAGACACAATGCAAACGTGCATATACAAAAATGCAAGGATGATGTAAATTGTATTAAAAAAAATTGGGGGGGAACAAGAGAGCAGAAAGTTAAGAATGTGGAATGCTTGCTCTTTTACTTGGCTGCAATGTTTGCATCCAATCATGTTGTGGTTTTGTATAAAAAAATAGTCACTATTTGTTCATTCACCCAACCCTGAAAAGAATTCATAAGGCAATCTTGATGTAACCAAGACAGGCAACCCATAATGCTGTGAAAGATAACTCCATGTGGCATCCCACAGCACAGTTATGCAGATTTCTGTGTTTCAGATTCAATGATAATTTTTCTGGTTAGTTCTTGTTCTTATTAGTGTTTGATTACTTTGTGTATTTTTTTCATATAGAAACCATAATAGGACTGTGGAGTTTGCCAGCTGATGAAAAAGAAAGCATTGCATTTCCTCAGAAATATGACATTTTGCTTAGCAGTAGAGAATGGGAAATTCACATTCTGTGAAATTGTATTTTGTAAGCAATTAAATTTATGCACTAAAACTAACATTTGTGCAGTTCTTTGATTTTCTTGAAGTGAAAATGACAGTATGCATATTGCTGAGTTGCACAATGCCAAATTTCTGTAATTCTCTCTCTCTCTCTTTTTTATTTTTTTTTTAAAGGTTAAAACAGATTGTTGTGTGCATGGGGAAAAGAGCCAAAAAAAAAGTATTGGTTAAAAAAAGCTTATGGATGTTTGTTGCATTTAAAATTTTGTTTTTCTCTTTTATGTAATTCTAAGTTTACTGCCATTTTTGAAAGAGACTGTTGTCTTTTGCATCTTAGGTCGGTAAAAAATTGTTACTGGGATATTTTTGGGCCGGTGCATGAGTGCTGAAAAAGTACTGAAAGTACTGAAAAATGCTTCGTGATGGTGAAATTACTAAGAAATACAGAGAAGGGGAATGTGTTTTTTAAATGAATGGGTTTTCTTTCATCAAAACAGCTCCTTTTTGTCTTTCTGTGGATGGAATCAGTAACTCTAATGTGAAACTTTATTCAGTTGTTCCTTTTTTTTTAAAAAATCTGTGGCTTCAGAAATTCAGTGTAGTTTATTTTGTATTCCCAGTTTAGAAGGAGATTCATTATGCTTTAATGTACGACAACTAATTATTAAAATTTTGAAGGAAAATGGTGTTTTTCTGATAAACAGTGTAGCTGTTGGAACACACAATTTACCAATAATGAACTAAGTTAGTTGAAGTAGCTAAGTAAACTTGAAGACTAGTGTTGCAACATCTTAAAAAAAAAAGTCTCAGGCTTGCAGATTATGGAGTGTACTTGTCAAATTTTAAATTTAGCAACTGAAAAGGTACAATTTATTTCTCAATAAACGTAGATGAATTTATTTTAATGTTTATTACTATCTTGAAAAAACTTAAAAGAGAAAAAAAATGTCCAAACAATTCTAACCGTTGCATAATACTGAAAATAAGAAAAATTTTAAAACATGGATGAACTCACTGGTTATCTTTATAGAAACGCTTATTTAAAATCTTCAGCTACTAGAACCCATTCCTTGTGTTTTCTAAAGAAGAAATAAATGCTTGCATTGTAAGTTTATAAATTACCTAATGTAAATGAAGATGTGATTTTTATTTTCTGTATTAAAAATAAATATGAGAAAACAACATAATTTCTTCGAGAGAAAACAAATTACTTGGTAATTTGTTTGGTAGTTTTCAGAAGAATACAATAAAAAATGTGAATTTGATACAAAGATATCTCAAAATTAAAATAAATAAATAAAATAAAAAATTGCTTGATAAGTTGAACATTTGCCAGTCACTGTAAATTTATTTCTTGAAGAGTGATTATTTGTGTTTTGTTTTCAGACTTCAAAAAAGATTTTTGCTTTTTCATACTCTCCATTTTGTTATCATTTGATGTTCTTAACATGGCTTTGTAGCAAAAAAGTAATGTTAACTCACAATTTGCATTAAATAGTTTGTACAATACAAAGTCCAAAATCTGGATGTCCAGTATCCAGAATGATCTAAAATCTGGACCTCCTATTCCAAACCAGCAGCAATCTATTTTTTTCCTTTAGAATTTTTTTTAATGCTTTACACATCCACATTTGGTATTTTTCAATATGTACAGAATCTCGATTCTCGATTTCACTTCGGCACTAAATAAAACACCTCCATATTGAAGAAACAATAATTTGTTAGCATAATTCTGTATGATAATAATTTGTCCCTTTTTTGTTTGGCATACATCGCAAACTGAAATATTTTACTGGTGAATTATTATTTTTATTTTTTGCTTTCATCACTGCATAACTATCAATGCATGGTAGCTTGAGAAATGACTCTTGCAGAGATATCTAAATATTAAAAAAAATATTGGTAATTATATAGAAAAAGTATGGTAACCTGTTATCTTGACATAACACTTGCCGAAGATTACAGATTTCAGCTAACAATGCTACAAAGCGTTAAGTCTGTTGACAAGGAGAAATTTAGTTAAAATTTCTTTCCATATGCAAAATTAATTGGTGAATGATACTCAGAGGATAAAAGATAACATTTAATGCTGTTTTAATTGAAAATAACTGATTTGTTCCTCACGTAAGCCAGGACCAGCACTAGAGCTGGTGCAGCTACATTGGGCGACAAAATTTATGAAAGCAAAATCTTTAGAATTTAGAGTAGTGAGTAACAAAATTAAGAGATGGCAAAAACTGTAGAATTTAGGGGAGGCACTAGAATGCAGAATTTAGAGAAGTGCTTGGCAGCTGTATTCAGGACTCGCAGAGACTGCACCGGACCACAAAATATCTGCTGATGGCCCATAAGTGTATGTGGGAATTAATTTATTTGGGACTCAGACAAGCCTTAAGAATGCGTGGGAAATAGTCATGAGTATAATAAATAGCTAATATAATTCAGGCTAAGTTTTATTAGTGTGCGATAAAAGCAAGATAAAATTTAGCTAAACAGCATGTCTTTAGTCACCAATCTCATGATACATCACCAGCAGTGTATAGCAGACACTAGCTCAGCTTTATGATGACAGTTGCGAATTTGAAGGTTTTCATAGATATAAAAGGAAAGGGAAATTTTCTAATTAATGGAATTCGTGAAGAAATGTGGAGAAGTGGTAATAAATGAAGATGATATAACAGAAGTTTGTCATTGTGATGACAGTTTCCCAATTATCACTGTACTAGTGGACTGCGAAATCTGTATAATGGTTCTAAATCCAGAAACTATCGCTACTGAAAGCGACAGAGAGGTGATTGAGAACTAAAAAATTTTGATTGACAATTTAGCTGGTAGAGCGACAATTACAGGACTTGAACTGTGGAGCTTTGTAACTGAGCAAGAAATTGCATCTATGTATAGAATTAAAAAGGGAGTATCAGCTCCAAAAATGAAATAACTTAAGCAACTTACATTGAAAAAAAAAAATGTCTATTAAAGCAAAAAAATAATTATTGAGTTTTTTTTTTTGTTAAATTTTTATTACTGTAAGGTGATAAAAGCTTCATTATTTCATAAATCACTATTTCATATTTTTAATTTTATAATTTCTGCTTATCTTCTTACTAGATTTAAATTGATGGTCTACTATTTGGAAAAATCTCAAATCTGAAATTGCGCTACTCCCAATGAGTCGTTATCTCGGACTTTTTACTGTAATTTATTTTAAGACATTTTATCAAAGTTTGAAAACCAATTTTTGTTTTGTCTTCTTGTTCAGTATATCATGTGAATTTTAGTAAAACAGGAAATAAAAAAGCGATGGATATTAGTTGAGAAGGGATTGCAGCTGACAAACTAGTGAAACAGCTTCCAAATGAAGATAAAAGAAATTTTAATTATATGTTAGAGATTACTTCTGCTGAGTATAAGATCAGGTACTGTGTAAATTTCCAATTAACAGTGAAGTAATTTTACATGCTGAAGTTGTAAGTCTTTCTACTTTAGCAATTGCAACTTAATTTTTAATAGATTTCCCATTTTGCTTCATTTAATTTTTGAAGATAAATATGTTGAAGTTGCAGCAGATAAATTGCAATTACATTTTTGAAGTTTGCAGTTAGAGAACCAATGAGAACTGATACTTCTTTCAGTCTAATCAAAAAATTTAATAGTGACTTTAATTGAAATGGTGAAATTTAAAGCTGATGGTGACTTAAAGGGTAGTTTACTCCATAAAATAGTGTTGGTCGTCTTGACTTTCTTGAGAAATAGCATGCTGGCTGTGAGAGAATTTTCAATATTGTTTTTAAAACGAGAACTAAATTTAAATCCAGTATGAATGATGACCTTCTGGAAAAATTTTATTGACAAAAACAAGCCTATGTGGCATTGGCTATGAGCAGAATTATTTCTTTTTGAAAACACAGTTTGTGTTAACAATTCTATGAAAACAGGTTCAACTGTTATTTTTCTATAAAATGTTTCAAATGATTTTTTTAATATATGAGTACATTTGCACTAATTGTATTTAAAACCTAGTTGATATGTGTAGTTTATTTTTTAAAATGCTTTTTTGTGTATTTTTACTGTTTAAAAATTATTGTTTTCATTGAGAAAAAAACTTTTTTAAAATTCTCCAATATCCTTTCTTTTTTTTTTTAATGTACTGATTTTTTTAAAAACTTATTTTTGTGTTTGACCAGCAAAATATAGAAGCAAGGCTCTATTTTAATTTTTTGTACGTGTTCTTTTCTTCAAATTGACAATTCAGTTTATGTCTTAGACCATTCTAATTGATAATTATTTTTATATTTTAAAAGGTCTGTAAATAATTTTATAATTATAAGTAATTTGGCCACTACTGGAATAGAGAATTCAGTTTATTTTTCTTTCTACCAGCAGTTTCACTACTATATTTTTCTCTTTATCGTACCAGCAAAAAAGGAGGTATTTGAAATTTCAAATCCTACTGATCTCAGTTTTAAAAGTTTTAAAAAGTAACATTTATTAAAATTTATGCATCCCAAGAACATGTTGAGGGGTACCATTTACCTTCCTGAAAAATAAAGCAACATTTAGTGATGAAGAATGGACTAGATCTTCCATTGTGATGTCCCTATTTTAGAAAGTTGTACTCAAAGAATAAAGTACAAAGTCTTGGATCCGGAATTGTTGGGTCTGTGGCAATTCTGAATTTCTTGAATTTAGATCATTAAAAATAAAAATTAAAAGAAGAATCGAAATCAAAAGAAAGAAGAGGTCAGAATCAAAACAAAATCTGGAATTCAAATTTACGAAAATTAAATAAAATAAAGGAAGAAAGAAAGAAAGCTCAGTATTTATTTTTTAAAACATTTCTTTCAGTGTAAGTTGTTTTAATTGTTTATTTCCTTTTGCTGATACTTTCTGTTTATTTTTATAGACAGATGTAATTTCTTGTTCAATTAAAAAGTTCTATTATTCAAATTTTGTAATTGCCAGGACGAGTATTCCCACTAAACTGGCAGTTGAAATCTTTCCGTTCTCAGCATTGTCACTTTTCATTGTCACATTGTAATTGTCAACATTATTATTGTCATTGTTGCTTTTTCACTATTGGTAGTGCTACTTTCTGGAATTAAAGTCATATTACAGATTTTGTCATCCGCTAGTTTATTGATAATTAGGGGATTGCCATCCCAGTGGAAAACATCTGATATATCATCTTCATTTGTTATCACTTTTCCACATTTATTATGAATTCTATTAATGGAAAAGTTTTGCCGTTTGCTTATGATACCCATAAACCTTTAAATTTTTGGCTGTTAACGCCTTTGTATATGGTAGTTAGCCATAAATTATGCCAAATAGTTTTTGAAATATCTCCAGACATGTCCTTGCAGTGCTCTTTCACAGCAAATTTTATGCTGAAATATTTCATAACTTGAATGTGTCTATAGAAATTCAAGGAAATAAATTTAAATGAAATGCAGGGAAAAGTGTATATCATTTAACATTCTGTACGAGGAAGTCGTGGTGTACACATCAGATTTTTAAATTTGATTAACCAACCCGTATGGACTCAGCCTTCCTGAGTCTGTTTTCACGTGAAATATTTTGGCTTGGACCATTAGCCATCAACCTGTGAGTGGCAAGCATCAGAAAGTTAATGAAGGTCATAATTTTCTGTTTTTACTGAATTTCATTCTCTCAAAATTTTCCTCCCTTCTCTGCTATTATACTGACAAAAGAAAACAGTATGAACACTCACTGCAGTCAAGTATTTCTTGTGGCTTCACGTCTTATGTAAGGCGATAGAAAAATGCTAATCCTTACAACTACTCAAGTGTGGTCATGTTAATGTCATTTAATGTGTTTTCATTGTCCTTGATGCCATTCCCTAGCCAACTAATGTTTGAAAGTAATGTATAGGAATCTTAGTGAGGAGAAAAATTGCTTTTACAGCACATCTGCTTTTTAAGTATTATATTCTTCATTTGTAGACTTCAGAGGAAATATAAAAAGTATATATATGTATATTTATTTTTTCCTGGGGGTTTGGAGTTCCAAATATTAAGTCATTTGAGGTTTTGGACTTTGTACTGTATTTGCTTTTACTTGTTTAGCAGACTTTTTTATATCAAAGTGCAGAACTTTTGTGAAAGCAGCTTTATGGTGAGAAAAGTTGTAAAAATTTTTTTTATTTTAATGTAGTAGAAATTAAAATCAGTTGCTAAAACATCAGTTATGCTTTTATTAATTAAAGTAATAAACTTCTGAATTTTGTATGGAAAATTCAGTTTACCAAACTGATGATCAATGGCTTTGTCCAAGGCACAATTATAATTTACCAAAATTAACAATAGCTTTTGTTTTGTAGCTGAACTGTAAATTAATTTTGATATCAGGAATTTAATTAAGTAATAAGCATTAAAAATGTTTAAAGAAATAAATCTTTTTGAATATGTTAGTGAGATTTGTATGCAAAAATATGAAACTTTTTTTATTTAATTAAAACGTAATAAAAATTAAAAAAATTGTATCATTTACTGTGTGTGAGTATTTATGAAAATTCTTTATTTTAAACAAAAAGTATAAAATTTTATACCTTATTTTATAGGATCAGATACTAAAATAAAGCATGTGAGCACCTTTCTATATTCTTTTCGATCTCCAAACACCCTTTCTATTTTTGTATTATTATTCTTTCTGTATTATATCATGAAACACCTTTTCTATATATATCATTAAATTCTGAAAAATGCGCTATATGCATAATAATGTATTGTGCCTTTTTTTCATATTTTAGTGTTGTTATATTTTATTATTTTATTTGTAGTTTAACAAGTGCTGAAGATGTTGAAAATAAATATATATTGGTGATATCTGCTACTCTGAAAGCCCTTAAGCTTTTTTTGACAACAATTCTTCATTCTGAATTACAAAACTTTCATGAAGATCTATGCTCTGTTGTTGTTGAAAATAAATTTTGGAAATATGCCAAGAATAAAGAGTCACTGGTAATGTTTGTTTGTCTTTTTTTTTTAAATCTGGAGAGAAAATATTTAATATTTTGCCCCTTCCCTTTATGGTAAAGAAAAATATTCTATGAAAATTTCCTATTGAGTTTCTTTCTCACTGTAACAGAAATGCTTTTTTTTTTTTTTAATGAAGGGAATTACATTGCTCTAAAGAGGTATGTAATAAATACTGAAATTTATGTGGCAAATAATTGTTTGCATACATTTGTCAAAAAAGGGAAATATTTTATGAAAATTTCCCATTGATTTTCTTTATTATATTTCCATACTGTAACAAAATTATATTCATATAATACTATACTGTAACAAAAACACAATTGTTTACTTTTTTATGAAGGAAATTCAGTTACTTTAAAGGGTTACATAATCAATATTGAAATTTCTGTGACAATTAATTGTTTGCATACTTCTGCCAAAAACATAATATTGACTGTGTTAACATAATATTCTCTGTGTATTTAAATATCTTATATATGAGGTTGGCTAAAAATTATTTGACCTGTTGCTAGGAAAGATATGTTTTTCACATAACAGGTTTGAGACTTTAATTCCCTTCAAAGTAGGCCTTTGCCTCTCCATTTACTTAAGCCAACTGCTGAAATCACTTCTAAAAGGCTTCTTTTGAAATGGTATTTATTTACCATCGCATTTTGCATTATCGCTTTTCTCAAAACGGGATCCTTTCAATATCGTATTCGATTTTTTAAATGGCTAGAAGTCACAAAATGCCATATTTGAAGAGTAGAGTGGTTGCTGTACAACTGTACTTTCATGTTTCTCCAGGAAAGTCAGTACCAAGTGCAATAAATCTCCTGAAGCATTGCATGACGCAATTGCCAGTTTTTCACCGTCCAGAGGTCTGGTCTTTTGTGCTGAACTGCATCACGTAGTCAGCAGAGAACTTTTTGATAGTATCTTTTGTTATTTGTTTGTATCTTTCTGTTTGCCCTCTGATTGCACACATTCCTGATGCACAAGTTCACAGATATCGGACAACGCAGTTAGCATCACCTTGGTTTTGCTTCGTCCATGTTGCGCTGTTTTAAGCCTTTGGGACTCGAGATGCTTCCATTACAGTGATTGTGCTTTTGTTTGGGTCCATACTCCATGTGTATATGACTTATCTCCAATTATCATTGGGTTGAGAAACTGAGAATTAGTGCTGGTAGTATCTGTTAGGTCCTGTGCATCCTGAAGATGGAGTTCTTTCTGTTCTACCTGCAGCATATTGAGCACATATTTTGCAGCCCTTCTTCGCACGTTCAGATCAGCACGAAAAATATCATGAGCTGAACCTTTACTGATCCTAACTTCATCAGCAATTTCTCTTACAGTCAAACGACGATCTCCCATTACCAGATTTTCCACCTTCTCAACAACAGCTGCATTCTGAGTGGTTTATGGTCTTCCAGAATGCTGGTCACTGTCTACTGATGTGCGGCCATTTTTGAATCGCTTGAATCACTTTGTAATTTATGTTACCCGCATAGCACAGTCTCCAAACACCTGAATATTACAAATTGTTTCGCTTTGAGAAACACCAAATCTTTGACAAAATTTGATGCAATACCGTTGCTCAACTTGTTCAGTCATCTTGAG
Source organism: Stegodyphus mimosarum (assembly GCA_000611955.2). Lineage (NCBI taxonomy): Eukaryota > Metazoa > Arthropoda > Arachnida > Araneae > Eresidae > Stegodyphus > Stegodyphus mimosarum. The sequence goes on from KK114767.1 coordinate 42,856, forward strand.
AGAAATCAAAAATTCGATAAAACTTGTAACAGCATCTTCTTGGCAGAAACAGGCACTCACTGGCACACTCCTACGTGGAGAGAAAATTCAAGCATCTGTGTTATATGTGCGCAAAGGTATCACCCTAGCATCATTACCTTCGTTGAAAAAATTCAGGGTTGGATACCTTTTAGACGCACCTTGTATAATGCTAACTGCAGTGTTATTTTTAATAATTTTATGTTTAACTTAATCCTAAGGTAAAATGTTTTTATTATTTTTAAATACCTGGGTGTTTATTAGAATAAGGAAAAGGCTTATTGATTAACATCTTATCTACTCATTGAATGATTATTCATGAGTTTCATTATGGTCTTGGAATATTTAGTTATGATCTTTTTGTAAAAGGAAATGTTACATGTGCATGGGCAAAACAGAATTTTTTTTTCTTTTTTTGGCTCAAAATACTCAATATTTCAAAAAATGTTGAGTACAAACTTCTTAATATGTAAAATGTGCTTTTGACTGGAAACTCATTTTATATTTTGAGAAACAGTTTATTTTGTAATTATAAGACTTTCTTCATTGTTTACTATGTTAACGTTGCTTTATACTGTTATGGATACTATGACTTGATATGAAGAAGCAACTGTCCTGTTTATTCAAAAAATATATGTTCTTCACAAATAAAGATTTGTGTTAAAGCTGAAATGGCTATGCTGGGAAGAAAAAAGTGTCCAGATACAGATTTGACTTGTAGGTTATGGTTACTGGTGTTTGATTAATTTATTTGTGGCATCAACAATTAACATGTATTGAGTTTTGCAAACTAAAGCTTCCTTCAGAAGAATCTCAACAGTTGAAATAATTTACATGAGACAGGTATCAGTCATTCCCACCTTATCTTGTCCTAGTGTTAAAATTGATGGAAGTTGTAAAATTGTTGAAACTGATAATAGCTTATTCACTAAAAGGGGGGGGATTACGTATGCTGTGTTCTTTTCCTACAGTGGGCTTTTATCTTGTTAGAGAATGTTAATTGTTGCTGTTCCAGATTATTCTATTTCGTCTAATATTGAGTTAATAAATTCAGGCATGGGAAAAGGCGTAAGCCAAAATGGGCCATTGTGATGCTGAAAATGCAGGGTATGGTATTAACAAAAAGATGTCAAAGTGAGTCGTGCATTTTATGACTTTAAAATTTTTAAGGATATAACGAGAGGGCAGAAGAGTCCTAATGCAACTTTAAATCAGAGAATAAGAATTGATGCAGTGTCTTGTCGCTACCAAGAAAAATTTGAGGTACAGGTTTTTTGCTGGGAAATTAATGTTGACAATTTCAGAGATTTCCAAAAGTTTTTCTTGCATTTCTAGAAAAAGAATGTAATATTATTAATGCTCAATACAGTGACATGTTAATAAAGAAAATGAAGTTAGAAAGCAGTAGTCAAGGTTGGTATTTCTCTCAAAAGGAACATTGCTATTCTTTAATTTCCCATTTGGTTACTCGTATAATGAACACGCCATAAAGTTGCTTACAAGAGCAGATTCACTAAGTCTTGAAAATTCGTTCTTCCGAATTGTCTTTTTAAGTTATGTTGTATTTATAGTTTGTCGAATCAAGGGTAAGTTTTTCTTCACTTTTCTACCCTTAGGGAATAAAGTCAATGGAGAAGTTTAAACATTTTTTTGCTGCTCAAACTGCTTCATGCTAGGTATAAGCAGTATAACTGTTTTAAAATTATTCTCTTGGTGGAGCATAAGTTAAAGCATTTGGCTTGCTTGAGAGCAGAACTTGTTCAGTGAAAATTGGATTGGACTATCCAAGATAAAATTTCTTTTGAATGCACTACAAACAGATATATAAGTGTAATGAAAGCTGTAAAGTTTATAAAAGTGCATTTTAGAGTATTTTAAACACTATGGGGGAAAAAGGTACATGCCTTCCCCCCAAAAAAATTAGTAAACTGAGAGCTTCAAAAATGTAAATTTTGTGGAAAAACCAAGTGCTTGGAGAGTGTATTGTGTTTTAATTTCGGGGGGGGGGATCTGTCATAATTTTTTTTTCCAAGTCAAATAAATTAAATATTGCAGGAATCATTTTCTAAGGAATGCAAAATAAAAACTATTCCACACATAATGGAATTTTTAGTTAAGAAATACAGGGTGTTTGAAGGAGACTGCATGGTAAAATGTCTCTTGAATTGCAAATCACAAACCCATCACTTAAGTTTATAAAAGTGATCAAATAAGATAGGCTTTCACGTTATAATAATTTTAGTCATCATGCTTATTTGGTGCTTATGTTTTCTAAATGTGCTAGTATACCAGTGTGTTCAAGATATCTGATTTTCCTTTGTAAAGGAAAAATATTCATTTAAATAAATTATCATTAATTAAATAAACTAGTTACTTGAAAGCTCTTCTGTGAAGCTTACGCCTGAAGCTAAAAGCTTCAGTTTTTCTCAACCGGGGAGGGGGGAATGCTGCTAGCCTTTTATGTATAATCAAATGTTTAGTTTAATTTATGAATATAAAAAGTGTTTTTATTCAAGTTTTGGTATTTATTAACATTTCTATGTTTCATAGAGTTTGGTGTTCTTAGGTAGCACAATCTAGACAAATTCTTATAAAGACTAGTGATGAATTATCAGTGTCATTTAAGTACCACAGAGAGAAGGTAAAAGCGCAAGGACCCTTTTATTAACTAAAAACTTAACTCATAGCACAAGCTCATGCTAGGTGGCTCTGATCTAAGGTAAGTGTAACAAGCTTAATGGTGAGAATAACCCAATGTTACAGAATACTATTAATAAGAGAATCAAATTAGCAACATGGCCTTCAAGAGGCAGAATACACTCTTGATTCTACCCTCTAAGATGTTCCTTTAAACGGCTCTTGTTTCTACCTCACTGAAATAGCATCCAAGCTAGAAATTTAGATTCTGGTAGGAAAATGGAAATGAGGGTGATGGTAAAGAAAATTAACATAAAATAACTAACTGGTTAGAAACTTGAAAGTGAACTTTATAACTTTTCCTTATTTCATTTATAAAACACATTAAGAAATAATCTAAATTTAAATAGATATATATGTCATTTTCAAGTTTTGAAAAGCGGGAGGGGGGATGATCATCTAGCGTAGGTGAAAAGGGTGCATGGAGCAAAAAAGGTTGAGAATTACTGCTCTAAACAATTAACTTTATGCAATGTATTCTTACGGGTTTATTTATCAAATCAGTAATCAGTAACTTTGATTTTTTTTCTTATTTGAATAAATTATTTTTAAAAAGTAAATTTATATTAATTGTTATTTGAATTGTTTGTAAACTTCCAAGATTATGCTGAATCTTTGACTTTAAGAGTTATCATTTGTAAAACACACACTATAATATCAGCATCATCAACAGGTGGGAAAAACAAGTGATTCTAATTTAAAAAAAATAGAATAAATGAAAATTAAAATATATGTATAAAAAGTTTATTTTAACAGAATTTTATTATGTTAGTGGATTTGTGTACAGTAGTGATTTATTCATCTCTTTCTTCTAAATCAGTATCAAAATATGATTGTTGAAAGCCACTGAACTGGGTTCTAGTTTACTAGAGTTTGCTTCTGAGTCGCATTTCTGTTTGCATTTTACAATGAAATAATAGTTAGTTTCTGTATAATCCGCCAAATAGCCACTGCTGTGGAAGTGTTGGACTTGCTTCATTTTGCACTTGGTGAAAAACTTTCATGGATTTCTACTATTTCTTTAGA
>KK114767.1:52666-80644 GCA_000611955.2 Stegodyphus mimosarum
CACACCAGCATATCTTTTTGAAAAACATCACTCAGAGAATATCCTCATTATGTTTGATTCTTTCAACTCAGAACCATATAATAGTAACGTTTCCGTTCCTCCATTCGCAAAGCCTTCATGAAAAGAAATCATCTACTTTCAATGTTTTTTTATATAAAAAAGGCAAGAGGCTCAAGAGGACTTTGTTACAGACATGCAGGTCTGCCCCAGGCCCAGATGAGGTCACTTCTAAAATGCTTAATAATCTTTCCTGTAAGTCATTAACTGCCCTTCTCTCCTTCTATAACCTAGTCTGGAAGGAGCATAGTTTTCCTAGTGCATGGAAAGAACCTATAGTTATTCCCATAGCTAAGCCAGAGAAAGATCCAAAGATTACCCCAAGTTATCGGCTGATCACACTTATGAGCTGTATCTGCAAAGTTTTTAAAAAAATGGTAAACTGTCACCTACTTTATTACTAAAAAAAAACATAATCTTGCCTTATCAGAGCAGTTTCCACAAAGGAAGAACAACCATCCATAACATCCTCAATTTGGAAACCTCTATTCTCAAAGTCTTTCTGAAAAGAAATCATCTACTTTCAATGTTTTTTGATATAGAAAAGGCATACAATAAGGCATGGAATATGGTATTTTATGTGATCTTCATGACTGTGGCTTGTGTGTCAACCTGCTTACTGTCATTCAAAACTTTTTTAAGGCTAGTACATTTTAAGTCAGATTGCCTCATTTTTCTTTGTCCAAGAAGAAGGTTTGCCTCAAGGCTCAGTTCTGAGCATTACCTTATTCAGTTTAAAAAATAAATTCTGTTCTAAAAGAACTTCCCTCTAGCATCTCAGGTTCTTTATATGTTGATGACTTTATGTCGTGGGGCTGATATGTGGAAAGACAGTTGTATCCAGAAAGGACCAAGTAAGGATGGATCTGTATTTTCAAAACACAAAACTGTGTGTATACAATTTCGTAAAGAGCATAATCTTCATCTTGAGCCTGAGCTTCACCTTCAGGGATCTTTGATTCCTGTTGCATGTAAGGTGAAATTCTTAAGTGTGATGTTTGATCAGAAGCTGACTTTCGTTCCACATATTCTGTACCTCAGGAAAAAGTGTTTCAAAATCTTGAATCCTCTCAAAATCCTAACAAACACCTCTTGGGGCACGGATCATAGCTCATTGCTTCACATCTGCAGGGCATTTATTCGCTCAAAAATGGATTATGGCTCAGTGGTTTATGGTTCTGCACAACTGTCTGTATTATTGTAACTGGATGCTATCCATCGCTGGGAACACCTCTTGAGGCACAGATTATAGGTTGTTGCTTCACATCTATAGGGCATTTATCAGCTCAAAAATAGATTATGGCTCAGTGGTTTATGTTTCTGCACAACTGTTTGTATTATTGAAACTGGATCCTATTCATTGCCAGGCTTTGCAAACTTGTTCTGGAACGTTTAGAACATCTCCAATCCAGAGTTCATATGTCTAATGCTATGAACCATCACTTCAATTGAGGCAAGAGCAACTATCTCTTCATCATTATTTCAACCTGACCACCCATATAAGCCACTTTTTCCTGATGACATGCGAGCATCTATTTGAAGCATGGCCATCTTGTGTGCCTTTTCTCTCATTAAGGGTTTGCCCACTGATTGAAGAACACAGCAGGACTGATATTTATAGCCAGGCAGTAAAGCATTTTGAAATTCCACCCGGGGAACAAGTGCAAATACAACTTCTTGATGCTTTTCATTATCTTTATAAACGAAGCATTAACAATATCATGTACATGCAACTCTTTTTTGAACAAAAGCAAAAATATAGCAAATATATTCCCATATATATTGGACCATCTTACAACATATCCATTGGAACATGTTACATGATTGGCAGTCACATGGAAGGCATTCTCTTGCATAAATTATACTCAGTCTTGACCTCTGAATTATCTGCTATATATCATGCTCTGTCTTTTATTTCTAAATTATGTAATAGGAAATTTATAATTGATAGAGACTCATTTAGTGTCCTGAAAGCTCTAGAAACATTTTTTGGCACACAAAGCCCAGTAGTTATTGATGTAATAAGACTAAATTTATGTTTGAGGAAATGTGGTCACTTTACTGATGGGTTTTTGGACATGTATGAATAAAAGGCTAGTGAGCTGGCAGACATCACAGCTAAGTCTGCCATTAAAATGTCCACTCGGCTTGTTCCATTTTAAGACATCAGCACTGTCATTGGGAAGAACATCATTAGTAAATGGCAGTAACTGTGGGATGTTCAGTCTGAGAACAAACTCAGAAAGAAGCGTAAAACTTACAGCAGAAAGATTGGGAGGCCAATAGAAGCTGGAGGGAGGAGATCTATTTGACTTGACTCAGAATTGGCTGTTCTCGCATTACACATAATTACCTTTTAAATGCCAAGAGGGAGCCCATTTACTCAAGGTGTAATGCCCTTCTATTGGTGTGTCATCTTTTAATAGAATGTGTACAACTTAAGCCTCTTCGTTTAAAGTATTTTAATAGCTGTGGCATACCTCTTGACCATTTAATCAGGAAAAATGTTAATTTTAATTTATTCCAATACTTTAAAGATACTGGTCTTTATTATTTAATTTAAATTATCTTAAATAGCTTATTTGGTTTTTATTTATTATATGTATAGTGATTTTATCTGGTTTTTTATTTTAATTATGTGCATTGTATTTATATCTTTAAAGTAAATGGACTATGTGTTTAGTGCATAATAACCTAATAGGTTATGTGCCAAAAACTACATCAACCAACCATCCGAAATGTGAAGATTTCAGAAATCTAGGAAAAAGTTATCAAAAGTGAAAAGAAATTGGAAAAGAGAAAAATGTGTATAATTTATAATTTTATGTGACAAAATTATGAAGTTAAAAGACAAATTATATGAAAAGTAATAAAAGTAAAAGTAATCAGACTAACTAATTAAATGCATACAGTGTAGTAATTATGGTAAAACAAAAATGAGTCAAAAGTGTACTGGAAAACTATGCATACCTTTGCATATTTTTTATGCATTTTAAAATTTCCCATGTAGAAATTGTTAAATATTTTACAGATCTGAATTAGGTGAAAAATGTGTTACTTTTCACTTTTTTATTGAAAATAATGTGCCTTTTTTATTAATATTGTAGAAGTATTACGTTACTGTTTTTAATGCATTTGTATTTTGTTATTTTAAAAACTATTCACAAGCAAAGAGTATTGTATAGGAACTCATAAACTTGCAAAATGAAGTGATTAGTGGTAATAAACTTAAGTAAGTTTGACAGTACCATAGAAAGTATAATTTAAAAATAGATCTCATGAAGGAACCCCCATCTCTCAACTTGCGAGGAGCCCCGAAGTATCTTAAACTGGCCCTGGTCTTACTCCTTTCAAACCAAAATGTAATTACCGAGCTTCAATTTTAATTTTTTTATAAAGGAAGAGGAACTTCCTTTTGTGTATTTGAATGCATTCTAATCATTTAAAATATTGCCTAAACCTTAAAGACATTCATTTGTATTGTTTGAAGTAGTTCGGCAGTTATAAGATCTTTTGTCCAAATTTCATATAATTTTTGATTATGTAAAATCTTGAAATGATGCCTTTGAGATACCATTTGATATAAATTTCTGATTTCTGAATTCATTCTTTCATGCTCAGAATATTTGACATATGCAGTTCATTGTTAATGCTAATTTTGGTACTTATGTCTTATCCCGTCGACTGTGAAAGTTGGCTACCATTAAACCATGGAAGTGGGCAGACATTTCACCAAAGTTGTGCTAATTTTTCACATGAAGGAACTGATATCTCTTTATTTAATAAATGATTAGTGTTTGACTCACTTGCGCTTCATAGAAAGGATTTCTTCAATTTCTAGTATTTTACTGGGCCCTAAGGTTTTACCAGAAGCTCTGTTTAGAATGCTACAAGTACAGACTTCCTACAGGTAATTGCTGATATCTGTTACTGTTTTGCCAGCCATATTTAGCCTTCTACCCCTTCTAATAGAATCCAATAACTTTGGAGATAATCCATTGCTTGCTGTTCTGTAGAAAGTATGTCCCAAAATTTACTAACCGCCTTCCAAAACGCACAAAAAAAATATAGTATTAACAGTTAATTTATATCCTTGTTCTTAAAAACAAAAGACGGTTTATTGAGAATCATTTCAGGTTATATCAGATGAAAGTGCAAACGTGATGAGTATGCTGTGACATCATGCTTATCCATAATTGTTGTTAAATTGCTTTGCATAATGACAGTTTGATGATCAACGGGAGTATCTTTAGTTGGTTTTCATATGCTTTTGAGTTACATTATGATCACTTTAGTGAACTAAATAAGAAATATGCATATTTACCGATTTTCTTTTTTCTATGTTTTAGCTATGTAAATTGCTAAAAGTTTGTTTGTTTTATTGTTAACTTTTGGACTCTTGTAAAATACTGTTTTTCCAAAAGTATAATTTATAATTTTTGTGTTATGTGCTGTCTTTTGACAAATGAAAAGAAATTGTTCACAAATTGCTTAAACATGCCGATGGGAAATCGTATTAGTGATTTATGGTCTAATAATGTAAAACACATTGACCAACTGGTATTACTATATCATACTTATACATCAGACAAATTTAGTGCTTATTATATTATTGATTTTTATTATGTGTTCGTAAATATCCAGTACTTAGTTATATTACTGTAATTTTAAAATTTCTGTAAGGTATTTGATTTCAAAGATTGCATAGTTATATTGAAGCTGAATGTAGTCATAGGAATTCTATGACTTGTAATGTATATTGATCAAAGCACTATGTTTTCATTTCTTAAATCATCTCACTATGCATGTATTAGTAATTCTGTGTATTGCTGAGAGGAAGGCATAATGATATGATGATCTTATTGTTTGAGAAATGAAAGTGCTGTAATTAATTATATCATAGTTATAAGAAATGCCTGTTTTTTATTGGCACATTTACATAAAATACTTGAGTTACATTATTGTTAGTTTTTAATGTTCTTGGGTTAGGCAATATGCTTTAATGTAATAATCTCATGAAAGAGCTCATTCTAACTATCTGAAGACAAAACTATATGTTAGCACGACATTACAAGTTTGCTTAAACTTTGTTATTAGATGAATGTATGTTATATAGATTTTGTATAGTAAGTGTAGCAAAAAGTTCTTTTTATTCATAAAAAGAAATTTCGTATTTTCAGTAAAAATCCAGTATTTTTGAATTTTTATGAATATTTCTTCATCAAATACTATTTATATTCAATGAATCAATTAATGTTGTTTATGAACTCAAATCAGTATGACATTTGACGATAAGCATTGGATAAATTGGACCCACAAGCGGCCGAGCGGTAAAGACGCTGAACACTGGTAGTTCGATCCGAGGTTCGAATCCCACGAACGGGCTGGCTGCATGGGCGTTTTCGTGGTTTTCCCCATGTGTAACGTGTATACGAGCCAGTTTCCCTTAGAAAGTCCTCCACGAAGGCATCCATCCCCTTCGGCAGATAGCCCTCGTGTGCTTTGCCATAATTGAATAACCTAACCTTGGATAAATTGCCAGTTTTGCTGAATTTCTGTTTGCAGTCTTAGTTTTTGCTTCAGTTAAACGTGGTAAGCTGCTGGCATTCCTTAAACTTAATTTAAATAACCATTAACAGTTAATAACTGAAAGTAATCAGTAGATAAATTTCAAGATATTCTTTTTTCCTTTATAGAATTGCTGGGAAGGAATAGATATTCACAAAGTAGTTTTACCTCAGTTATGGACACTCTTAAAACAAGGTGGAAGAGGAAATGCTCATTTACTCTTTCCTTTTCTTTTGCCTTTTTTGAGCAAGTTTCCAAAAGAAGTTGTTGAAGAAGAAAGTTTTTTACTTCAGTTTTTTTCATGCTTAAATCAAAGGTCAGTCTTCTGATTTTACTTTTTGCAGTCTTTAGAATTTATTGAATTATTAATACATGGCAAAAATATACAATTATAATTTTTTCTCATGAAATTCTGTAATTAATATCCTATAGAAATATTTCTGTGAGAAACCTCTATTATAAATTTCATAAAATTTCAGAACATAGCTAATAACAAGGGTACCCAAAACTTTTGCAGTATGTGGCACACTTTGTTATTCTTTCACGGTATTCTGATTGCAATATTTCTGTTACAATGTTAATCAGGCAGAGAAATGAAAGCAACATTTTAGTGAAAAAGTATAATTTTAATTGATAGGGAAACATACAAATTAAATACGAGTAAATGAAACCTTCAGTGGCAAATTAGAAAGTCAATGTGACAGGTGAGCTTGTTGATCTCCGCACAGTTTTTCAAATTGTGGAAGAAGGCTTGATACAGCTATTCTCATTTCTTGCTCCATACTGGTTTTCAAGCTATATTTGGTTCTTATTCCAGCAGTAGCTTAAAATTCAGCTTTGCATAGAAAGGATGTTGCAAAGGAATGATTCTTAGAGCTTTAAAACTTAAAGTTGGATACTCAATTTTGATTGAAATTCAAAATTTCAGTAAATATGAACAAGCAAATTTTGTTTTCAGAATGTTATTGCAAAAGAATTCAGTTAAACTCTCTTTGTCTTATGAAGTAAAATGCTGGGGTACTTGAGAATGAAAAGAGCCTTGTATCAACAAAATTTTCAATGCATTATCTTCTGCAAAGTATTTTGGAAACCACTCAGTGAGCTTTGAGAGATGTTCCATGAAAAGGTACAGTAATTTCTGTAGAAATGGGACTTTATTAGAAGCTGTGTATTGGTACAATGTAGAAAAAATTCTTGAGCACCATTGTCATTCAGTTTTCGTACTGCAACTGCAGTTTTTTCATAAATGCTTAAATCTGTTCTACTAGTTTCGAGATGTGCATATGTTGCCCTGTAGAGACATATTCAAGACATTTAGTTTCTAAAATATGTTGCACTAATATGCTAGTTTCAGCAAAATACATAGTGATCGCATGAGCTCAAATGCATGAGACAGGATGTTGCTACGCAGTAGCCATCATAAATTGCACAGGGTTGCCACGCTACCGGGAAAAATGGAAAAAGTCAGGGAATTCGAAAATTGACGGGAAATGTCATGGAAAAGTCAGAGAATTCAAATATTTTAGTCTAAATCTGGAAATGCCAGGGAATTTCATACAGCGATCTTCCCCCCTAAAAACCGAGTTTTGTGCCAACGTTGGAAGCCGATCACTTTTTGGTGCACGTTAGTGTCACTCGGGCAGCTGGCATAGAGCCAATTCTTGCAGCTCCAAACAGATTGTCTTTTAGAAAGGCAAAGCAAGTTTCCAGTAACTTTGGTTATCCAAACCTTGAGAATTACCTTGAGTTTACCTTGATTAAGTTTACCTTGAGAATCGAAATATTCGCATGTGCATGTGCAGTACATGTACACATGAAAGAAAATACATATTCTTGTATCAATTAAAATCTGTTTAATCCTAGTATAGCGGTACCATGGAGGTTAGAATAGCCTTGGTGTACGGTACACACGGATTTGGCAACATTAAGATGAGCAGCAAACAGGCCATTTTGGTGTTGGCAGCAATTTTCAAAATCGTGCCAAGACCGTAGCGTATAGTAGGATTTTTCCGCAAAATCTTTTAAATACTTTTTTTTCTTTTTAAGAAATGCCTTATTTGTCATTTTGCAGTAAAATAAAAAAATAGTAATCAATCATCTAGACTAACCATTTAATATAACTATATTCGCCAAAATATTGTTGATTATTTGTAATTCAGTTTTAAAATTATTTTAATGTTAATCATATCATTTAATGTTGCTTCTTCCCCTTAAATTTATTTATTGTTAGTAAATAATACTTTCAAATTTCAGGAAATTTTCTCTGGCATAATCCTGAAACTAATTCTAGCAGTATGATGACATATCATCACGAAATTCAATGCACACATTTTTTGCTTATGTATTCAGCTAAATAAATATAAAATACCTAAATTTATTTTAAAATATCATTAAATAGATTTCTTTCTTTCGTTTAGCTGCAAAATGTCAGGGAAAAAAAACATTTTTTATCCACATTGAGTAGATTTTGATCTCAATTCTTCAGTGGAGAAAACAACTCCTATTTTAGTTATTATAGTAATCTTTAAGGATAATATATAAGTCATATCTAATTGGCAAATTTTTGTGTTTTCAAGTAGTACCATAATTAATTTACCTCTTAGCACAGCCAAAGTGCATTATGCGGATAGACTGGAATTTTCTTAAAACACACCTGAAAAACCTGGAAAAGTCAGGGAATTTCATTCTCCTGTTTGAGTGGCAACCCTGATTGTAATAGTAGAGCAAGGCTGCATGTTCAACTTACATGTCCTAGGATAGCTTTTTAAAAAATATCTTGTTTTAGCGGTCTAGTTTGTAGTTCACTATGTCTGTGACATATTCTAATACTAAGGTTGCTATTTATATTTCTGGCCTTGCCAACAGTAAGTGTTGCTAAGCAACTGCAGATGATTCCAATCGACAGATTGATAGTTTTAACCATAACTTCTTCAGAACATCCTGCATTTTAGTGTGATTTGTGTTGTTTACAGTAAATTGAAAAATTTATCTTGGGCAAAAAATGGAATTAACTCGTGAACATTTTCATGCTGTAATTTTTCATAACTTTTTATGTGGATTATCAAGATAAGAGTGCTTTGATGAACGTAATTCTTTATAGAGCGATAAAGCGCCATTGTACATCACTGTAAAAAATTGCAATAACAAATACAGTCGTGGTCAATGTTTGCTCCAGGACAAATTCCGTGAAGGTCATATAAAATCCGTTGTTATGCCAGAAAATATCGATGTTATGCATGAACCGATAAAGCAGGATCATCATGTGACATACTGTGAGATTGATGCGTCTTTGGGCATTAGTATGACAAGCATCAATAAGATATTATATGAACATTTGGTCATAAAAAAAGATCTGTTATCGTTGGATCCCGCATAATCTGACAAATGCTCAAAAGAAAACCTGTGGTGATTGGTGCTGGGAAGATGTTGAAAAAATATGTTTAAGGTGCATCAAAGACTGTGTATAACATCGATGCATATGAGCCCAAAACAAAATAGCAGCATTTGACAGACAAAACAGACATGTATAGTTAGATACACTTAGTTATTTCTAGTTATTGCTTCAATAAGTTTTTAGCACTTGTTTAAAAAAATTTGTGTTTTCAGTTTTGATAAAATTTTGTTGGGAATAATCAGAGTTGTTGTCTATCAGCAATAGGTACAATATAACTTAAGTTGTTCAGATATTAGTTTTTTACAATGTGTTCTTAACAAAATTTTGGAACTATAGTTATTTTATATCATTAAGGGCCATGAATAAAACAGATTCTGTATCCAAAAGGAATCCAGTGATTATAATGAATTCTGTAGCAACTTACAGATTTCAAGTCTTTTTCTAACTTTTACTACTTTCGTAACAATTTTTGTGATTTGTTTCTGTTTATACCATTTTGTACATATTCTTTTTAGTTGAAGTTTGTTCAATAGTAAAGATTTAATTTTGTGAATTATAAACAGTAAATACTACTTTTATATATAAAAAAAGAAATATTTGTATAATTTCTTATATGAGGTTTTAGACTAGTTTTCAAATTATCTTTCTTTCTTTTGCCATTTTTACTCTGTTCATAGTCACCTGCCCTTTGGACTGTTGATGAAAGCAACGAATTTCATATTAAGTTATATATCTGGAGATTTTTTCCCCCAAATAACGGCCTGTAAAGATAAATTCTGGAAACGTCTAAGAAAAAGAAAATTTTAAAATATCAACACTTATAATCCTATTATAATTAGATGCCAAAGAAAGATAACAGGGTGACATTTGGCTGTTTCTGTTAATTTTCAGTTCCCAGTGGAAGAGATGTATTCTTTTTGGTGGTGTGTAAAGACATACTCTCCTATCTTTATTATCACCTGCTTGAATTTACTCTTTGGGGGGGGGAGATGTCTTGTTGATTTCTGTCCATTTTATACCTCTCTTTTTATGTCTATGGGAGAAGATAAATGGCTATGGCTATAATTGTAAAGATTTAAAATAGCAATCTAAGAAGTTACAGCAACTGATTATTCTTTTGAAGGAGTCCAGTTCCTGAAGTCAGGAAATAAACTGAAAATTATGTGAATAAATCAAAATTTTCTAAACCGTACTCTAATGGTGCTAAAGGAAAGTATATGAAGGAGAGAAAAATAAGATTAAATATGGTACATGTAATAAAATATATGCATTAAATAGTGTGATAATGTATTTTTTCTCCAATCTGTATTATTATTATACTCATGTGCTTACTGCATTTATTTATAGCCTTAACCTTGAAGGAGTAAGAACTTCACCAATGGAGTGTGATGCAATTTTAACTACATTCATGGAGTGCCTTACATACATATGTTTTGTTTATTTTGATAATAAAATGTTTGCTCCAGAATTTTTGGAAAAAGTTATTATCAGCCAAGTAAGTTTCAATAACCTGCTCATGTTTGCCACTGTCCGGGGTTCTTCTGAATGTTTTCCAAATTTCGTTTACATTTTCCCTCTTCTAATTTTTACTGTAAATTTAGATTATTTGCATATAAATAACTAACAAAAACATGCCTTAAAGATCATTCAAGGAATATTAACTGAAATGCAAAAATGTTATATTTTTAAATACAGTTAGTTATATGTGAAGCAAACAATGTCAGTACAGCAGAAAAAGGGATAAATGGTTTTTGAAGTTAAGAACTTGTAAAAACTCATGTTATTTTACATAAAAGTTTGTATAATTCCATTATCAAAACTGTAAAAATTCTCCAAAGTACTGATGTAGCCAATGATGCCAAAAATAATTATAGTAGGAAAAGAAGCATAACAATATAATAGTAAATAACTGTCTAAGAATATTATTTTAATTCAGATGAAATTGTATTGTATAGTAATCATACTAAATAACTGCTAAATAATTGCAAATAAATGGGCACATTTGCTAGATATATTGCTTTCTGCATATGTTTTTGCTGTGGTTTCATATGGTCCCGATAATGGAATTGTACCAGGAATTTTTATATCCACAGCCAAAATTACTTTCAAAGTAACTTTTATATTTTTAGAAAGTAAATAAATAAATACGCTTTTTACAAAAATTTTCCCTAACTTGAATCTTTATGCTAATTTTGCTTAACACTTTGCACTTGAGTAGTTGATCAAAAATATTATTACAGGTTATCTGGAAGTGCTGGAATTGAAATTTTGGATGTATTTAAAGAAAAATTATCTCTTCTTTATTCAGCTTTTCTTTACCATGTAAATACAAATAAAAACCTCTATTATTATAAAATCTAATCCTATTTGCTGCTGATGTAAATAACCACTGAGAAAAACATGCTTGCTGATTGCAAAATGTTAACAATTCAGTTGGGAGATGTATTTGAGGTGGGAGTCATTATCTGAAAAGATATAAACAAATAAATTCTTTATATATGTTTAAAACAAAAAGTCAAAGATACCAGAAAATAAACCCAAGTGTGATGATTTATCAAAAATCAAGAGACTGATGTTAAGTTCATATTTACTGTAAAAATAAGAGTGCAGGCACAAGATAGGCTAAAGAACTTCAATAAAAAGAAAAATTTACTTCTTCAGTCAAAATATATCATAGTATATTTTTGTTAATATATATATTTGCATATTTATATAAGAAAAATTACTATTAAATTTAAAACGCAAATTTTCTGAAAATCAAAAATCTTTATTTCCAAAAATACATGTGGATTATAGACATTTGTTAAACAGTTGCAGATTATCAAAATTCTGTCTTATTTAGATACAAAATTTAGTGTAGTTGTATGAAAAAAAAAAGTGATTTTTTTGTCTTCAAATCCTAACCCAAAATATTCTACCTTTAAAGAATATTAATTATTTTGATTTTTTGCATCATGTAGGTAAATTTGAAGTTTTGTTTTGCAATTGTGTATTTAACTTTTTTTTAAATAACCTTAGCTTATCTAAGTTTTTTTGCTAGTACTATTTTAACTTTTAATTAGATATCTAGTTTTAAAGCAACATTCAGAATATATTTAGATTTTAAAACAAAAATTTTAATTTGAGCTATATTATTTTATCAAAGTTAATTTAAAAAGCTTCATGTTAATGACAATAAACTCATTGTAAGTTAATGTGCTTTAAAATTCCAACAGTTTTATTTTGAGTTTGCATAATGTGAGTTATCATTTATTGAAATTTATATTTTAACTCAAGTTTATCATATATTATTTTATCAAAGTTAATTTAAAAAGCTCCATGTTAATGACAATAAACTCATCGTAAGTTAATGTGCTTTAAAATTCCAACAGTTTTATTTTGAGTTTGCATAATGTGAGTTATCATTTATTGAAATTTATATTTTAACTCAAGTTTAAAACAAAAGTGCATTAAAGATTCTTGGGTTTTAGTCATCTTTATTGTTTTATGTTTATTGTTATAGCAGGAATTTTTTCTGTATAACATAAAAAGGAGTCAGTTAAGAAGAAAGCATAAAAATATGTAAGATTTAATTTATATATCTAATGCTGTATTCCTTTTTACCCCCTTTTTGTAATTAATCATATACACATACTCATAATATTCAAATAGACCTGTGATCTTCAAACTGTGTTTCACAGAACCCCGGGTTCCACAAGTCAAATTTAAAATTTGAAAAGAAATTTATGAAGAATTCGCACTAGCTTATTAGTGTTTATTTATTAAAAATTAGCTAAAAAATCCCTTCAGGTAGTATGATAAATCAGAAAGTTTGTCAATGAAGAAAAGGGAACAACTTATTGGCATATCAAAAGGTTTGTTAAAATCTAAATTTAAGCAAGAGCAGCCCCTAAATTTTTTGGTTGCAGATTCAAACAGAATACTTGGAAGTTTCTCACACAGCTATAAACATTTTATTTGTATTCAAAACAACATATTTAAGTGAAAAATCCTTCTCAGTGTATGTGGAGACAAAAACTAAATATAGTAACAAATTAAAAGCAAAATGTGAAATGCAGTTGTCGAAAATATCAGTAGAGCTAGACCTTTGACAGTTTGAATAAAAAAGTGCAAGCACATCTCAATATAATGTAAGGGTAAATAACATTAGAGCATGAGTTAATGTTATTAATGAATAAATTGCATAATTTTATATTAAAATATTTTAATAAAAATACAGTACTTTTCTTTGTCTTTTGCATAAAGTACTTATAACATAATTGATCTACTTTAAATATTATTTTAAGATATATTTTTCTAAGGAGAGGTTGGGTTTCCCCTAAAAAAATTTTATAGTTCTAAGGGTTCCGTGAGTCAGGGAAGTTTGAAGACCACTGAAATAGGTCAATTAATGTAGCAAGAGTTTTGATTTATTCTCTGCTGGATTTTCATCTCTTTTCTTATATATGTTACAGAAGTATATTTTGCTGCAAAAATCCTTAAATATGAAATTTTACTTTTGATTTGTGCATGAAAAAAGTAAATATACAAAAATAACATAGTGTTATTTTGAGTAAAAAATAATATTTTAAAGATTTTTTTTCCAAAATAATATGTTAACTATGGGGAAACAGATGTTTATTTAATGAATTTCTTTACTTGTTTTAGATTATTCCTACTGTGGACAGTTCATTTTATGACTGTGAAAGTATTCACATCGCTGCATCCAAGTTTTATCCATTATTAGGTGATTTAATTAAAAAAACTGAACAGAAAATTTTTAGTGAAAATGAGGAAAATTCAGAGAATTATGCTAAATGTTTGCAAGTTTTTTGGGACAATATCATTAATATTTTGTGTAAAATTTTTGAAGAAAAACTGAAAGAGAAATGTAGAGTGTCAACATATGTAGCTTATTTCTTTAATAGTATGTTTTCAGCATCTGCAGTTATAAGAAATAAGAAACCAAAAGTTAGATTTGAGGATGAAGAGAAAACTGATCAAAGTGAAAGCAGTGCAAAAACAGCTTCTAGTAAACAAACAGCCGTTGTTGTGGGAACATCATTCACAAGAAAAAACCAATCTTTTCAGTCTGTTTTAAGATTATACGAAATTTTGTATTCAAAAATCAATGCAGAGTGCAACATTTGTTACTTGAGGATTTTTGAAGAATTAGTAGCTTCAACGATAAACAAAGAACTTTTTAATGAATTTTTAAAGACACATGTTGTTCCAAATGATGATGAAGAACCATCTGTCATTTTTTGCCAAGAAGTGATTCTGAAATGGGCATTTGCTTGCGAAGGTGATTATACTTGTTTAAGCACTATTGTAGATATTATCTTCTGCATTTGCTGTTGTGTTACTGAAGAAGAAGCTGTGAAGATACTGAACAGTTGTTGTGAGGTAAATCTTTATTTGGTGCCTTGTACTCTTTTTTTTTAATATTATATATTTTATGTATAGTGTGTCTGTTTTTCTCAAATATTAAATAAATATAATATATATTAAATATTAAAAAACGGATCTTCATTTTGGTTGAAACTGAAATATAATAAACAAATGAGAATAAATCAGAGAAAAAGGATTTTAAAAAAGGAAAATGCTTTACTTGTGTGATTATTGTACTGGTAGTTATAAGTCTCAATATCAGTGCACAAATTATGAAAACTGCATATTATAGTTAAATTTTGGGCAGCTGGATTTGTGTTGAATAGAGTGGAGACGTTGATGTTGTTTCATATTTGGTACACTCTGGAAGGAACTTAACATCATTTATGAAAATGGTGTTTCAGGTCTTTTAAAAGTCTAGCAAAGATATTTCTTGATAGATTTTGAAAGTTCACCCAAAATTGATTTGCCTATCAATTTTGACTTTCAGTATAGAAAGGTTCTGAGAGGGCAATGGTATTTCTTGTGGCATTTGGCAAGTACTGCATTTCTGTGTTGATGTGGGAAGGAATGCCAACATGTGAAAGAATCGTGTAAAAGTTTATATTGGAAAAATCATTGATGTCTCAAAAAGTGTTTGAGAAATTAAATGAAATTATTTGGGATAATATATAATATAAATGTAAAATATTATATATATAAAATGTAGACTATTGTATAATATATATATATGTATAATATAAAATGTAGACTAAAAAAAAGTTGACTGTGAGTGCAATATAAATCTATTTTGAAGTGCATAAATTTGAAATAATTCACATGGATATCTCATAAATAAATGCAAACTCTTTATATGAATAAATAATAAATAAATTAAAATAAATTAAAACAATTTCTTATATCATTCATTTCTCCTAACTCATAGCCACATATCGCATTGTAATTTCTTGCTCATTCAGGTGAATTTGAGTTCAGAAGAGTAATTTTCATTTCTCTTCTCAATATGTTCTAAGTCACAGATCTCTGGAAAAAGAATTTTGCAGAGCATCAATTATTCCAGGAATATGCTGTAAGTTGCTGAATGTAATTCCAACTAAATTTGCTGGCTGGTGTATTCACCTAGTGTCTTCCATTTCAATTAATTTTGAATAAGTTTATTCAGTGTGGATGCATGTGTATATGAGAAAAGTAAAATTCACATGCACTGCTAAATTGCCTTATTAAGTTATTGAGTTATAAGACTTCATCTCTATATCTTCAGGTAGACATAGCTGCTTTGTTGAACATATGCAGGGAAATACATCCGTTGATCATTATTTCTCTGTGTATACCACATCTACCCTGTTATTACTGTCATATTTTCAAATGTTGATGGGAATATTTCATACTCTTCTTCATTCAGGTATAAACACATTTAAAATCAGATGTTCGACTAGACCCTGATTTGTCATTACAAAGGCTCATTATTGTCGACTCCAACTTTAATGCTCTTTGCACTAATTCAAATGTGAATTTAGCAAAACTCAAGACATTGCTTTCCTGGCATAACAGACCTTTTTTAGTAAACCTTCAGCGTACACTTTTCCGTAATAACAAAATTCGAGTTTAGCTGGTTAACATAAATGTCTGAGAGCTCTCTTTCTTAGATATTCTCCGAGTGGTATTTCAGCACATTAAAAAATTATTTTGATTAGATAAATATTAAAACTGATTCCTGATTGGCAGATTTAGCAGAGAGATATATATTTTGCAAAGTTCTTGCCATAACTTCAGATAATGCCAGTCATTATTTGCATTTCAGAATAGGATTGATCAAATTTAATTGCATAAGGATAGTTAAGTTTGCCCTTTGCTTATTCTGTAGAAAGAGGAATCAGATTGATTACTTTTTGCATTAACTTTATAATGGAAGAATGTACAGACATAATTTTTAGGGCTTATTTTGGTAAAAGCTCTTGGATGGCTTCATACAAGGCTATTAGTTCATTTGTGCAAATGGAAAGATGCGTATAGCTTTTATTTAAATTTTTTCATTGTTAAACTTATGTATTGTGACGATACTGGTGCTAAGTAAATGATCTTTCTGAAATCTGCTATCTGTGAAGATTTTTGGTTGAGCTTGATAATGTGTTGTTTCCAAACCAGAAATGCATTAAAATCGGGATATTTTTTTTAAAGAAAATCAAACAATCAGGTTAGATTTAAATCATTTTTTTATTTAAGTTGCATTTTTAAAAATTTAAATTAGCTTTCCATTTTAAATAATTTCTCTGATAAAAATTTATTATTTTAGTAAGTACTAAATAATATTGTACATGTTTCTTAAATTTATCTCCTATTAAAATTCATTATGCCATTAGCATAATTAATAACATTGTGAATAGATGCAACTTTTCTTGATGATTGAAAGTGATTTGTTTATGTGGCTATATTGCAAAAACATTTTTCAGCACCACAGATGTTATCGTAGCTGTGAAAAATGTTACAAGACATTTTTCTTTTATTCCTATGCAGTTCTTTTATTCTTATGCAGAATATATTTCTATCATTCTTATGTAGTCACTGTATGTAAAGTTTTTTTCATCCAGTAGTAAACTAGGCTACTGAAAGCTGGTATAAACTTGAGTAACACACTTAATAAATTGGTGTTTACATTCTTTAAAAATTATATACCTGTTTTTGTACATACATAATTTTGACTATAATAAGTTTTCATTTGTTTATTATTAATATTGAAAAATACTTTGATTATTATAACACTGTGTTTCAAGTAACGGGATTTGAACAGTTCAGCACATCATTCTTTTATGGTGCATGCGCAGGTTAGTTGTATTTTGAAATTAATAGCAAGTTAATGCTTATGTGGAGGAATGTAGCTAGCTTGGTAAGAGTTTTGGTATATTATTTAAATCTTCAGTGCCTGTGATGTGGAACAGTGATGCTTTGTGGAAGTTGTATAGAATTAAGAAAATCTTCATTATTATGCTTCAGAAAGATCTCTGTCTGAGAATGGTAGTCCTTAGCTAATTCTCTGGTATCTGTTGAAAAAAAAATTTTTTTTTTATAGTAATGTATTAAACCAAAAGTATAGCCATAAAGTTGTGTTCTGCACTGCATTACATTTTATATAGTTATAAGCAATATATTGAATATATTGTTTTAAGTAATTTATATATTTAAATTATAAATATTTAGAAATAATTGTAAATCTGTGGAAAAAATTTTTTTTCATTAACTTTGTAATGCATGATAAATTTTGAATGAAAACCATAAAAAATACTTGTCCTTTTCTGTAATTAATGGAATGCATTCTCTGTATTTTTTATAGTTCTTGGCATAGAAGGGGAATTAGTATCTCTATTCTCCATTTAGTATATTCATAAATAGTTCACTGAATCAGTCAAAAAAAAAGTTAAATTAACACACTGTTTATCTAGAAATTTCTGGGTAAATTCATACTTCTCGTACTGTAAAGTAAGAGTAAAACTGTTGTTTTATCTGATCAGTGTAAAGCTTTTAAAATAAATGCGGATGCTTCACATTTTACAAAGTTTCGTCGATACAAATAAACCTGTTCTCAAGGAATGAAATTTGTGCAGAATCAAAAGTAAAGTTAACAAAAAGACCAGGATGAGATTGTCAGTTAAAAAAAAAATGTACATGCTGTGTATACTCGTAGACTTTGATGATAAACCCGATATCACTTTACAGCACATTTGGAAGGACTATAATACAATTAACCCTTACCAAGCATAGGGATTGTGTCATTACAATGTGCAGTGTGTGCAGCATCAAGTTCTGCAAAGTTAACTTTCTCTGTAAAAAATGTGCAATGTGTAATTCAGATTAAGAAAGTATGCATAATTTACACAAACTTAAATATTTTTGTAGTTAAAAGAAAAAAATGAAAACATTTGTTAATTGAAAGAATTTTTATTACTCCTGAATAAGTATGCGATGCAATTATTTTTTTTTTTTAAGAAAATACTGGTGATTTTTGCTTGGCTGACGCAAAAAGACTGACGCAACTCTTTAAAAGTTTTCTAGTAAGGAGATCGTGTTCTTCAATGTGTCTTGTAAAGTATTCTCTTCTTCCTTCATTTGAGTCAGTCTCCATTACAAAATCGGACAGTTTCTGTGCCATTTTTAACAATTTGTTTAATTTCTTACAAGTTAAAATCACATTATCTTCTTTGTTATCACTGCTTCATCTGTCAGATGGTCTTATAAGATCATTCAGTTCTTCATTTGTTATTTTTCCGATTAGGTCATTAACTTTTCCTTCTTCCGTATGTGAAAATCCTTCACCACTATTTCTTTGGCATTATATTTAATCAATGGCAATCCTGTAAAATTGATAACTTCTGACCAGAATTGATTCCAGCGAGCATTCAGTGTTGAATGAATGAATGTTGAACCCCACATGAATGAAATTCTAAAATTGGATAAATTAAATAAAAAAAATATAGATAATGCATGTACGCAAAATTGTGTTCCACAAATCCATGCAGTTTGATACAAAGTTTTCAAATTTGAAGAAGACCTTACTTTTTTGAAAAACAGATCCAAATTTTGAGAGGTTTGCTGAAGTAAAGTCTGCTGTGCATGATACCATGCAGTGATACATTTTATTTATGATGAAAGGAAACAAAAACCTATTCAGACAGGATTAGACACTTATTTACTTAAAGACAGTTTAGAAATCAGTATTTCTGTTCCATCTAACATGCCAACTTTTCCACCTCTTAAACAGCCTCATTATCACAAATGCTCCCTTTACTTGCTAATGAGTCTTCATAGGGTGAGTCAGACGTTGATTCACCCCCACCCATTTAAATATCTACTGACCTCATCATCATCCCTTCACACATCTTAAAGACAACAGTTAAAGGTACATACTGTAAAGTAAAGTAATTCTTTAGTTATTTATAATCTCCTGTATTTTTAATTGTTAGCTGATAGCATTTAGAGCTTTTATCACATGGCAATTGTTAAGACATATGTGCAAAGAATGTAGTATCATTTTGCAAGCAAATTCATGGTACAAATGAACATTCAGAATGCAAATTGTTGTAGAGTGAGGAGCATCTGTATAGTTTAATTGTATATGATATTTAAATTTGACATGTTTACTGCAGTCTTTCTCAAATTAGCTATAAATTTTGTTCCGAAGTATTATCAGTGAAATATTTTGAATAATAAGCCTGTATTATGCCTAGGAATTTTTCGAAAATTTTATCTTGGGTACTGATATTTTAATACATATTGCAGAATTATATGATAGTTACAATAATTAATTAAAATTTGATTACTTCATTTTAAATCATTATTTTTTTGTTCGGAAAGATTGTTATTTTTTGTTTAATTACATATAATTGAGAACATTTTTAATCAATTAAGATATTCTTTTATACTTTCTAAGGCAAAAAATATAGTCCTCTTAGAAAATATTTTAAAGAAGGGTTTAGAGACGAGTGCTGAGAATGATCACTTTGAAGAATGGCTTAAAAGTTCTGTATTGTCTGAAACAGTTCTGAATATTTTGAAAGAAACCAGAGCAGCATTAGATGGTACAACCAGAAATGATGACTGTGTATCTCAGAGGAATGTCCTGGGCATTTATTTGACTGCAGAGTACTCTAAAGGTAAAAATTACTAAATGGTTTGGGGTTTTGTATAATGTTAATTTACGTATGTTTCTTTGTTTTTTTTTTTTCATAATGTTATTTTAATCTATTATTAAATGTATTTTAATTTATTATTGATAGATTATAAACATGAACAATTTTTGTTGAAGAATTGCGTACTAATTTACATAAATATTCATTGCCAAAATTTGATTTGTTACTTGTGTATTAACACAACCACCTTCATGCAATTTGGCGATTTTTACAAATGGGGGAAAAAAAAGCCAGAAGTTGTAATTCAATTAAGTTGCAAAAATTTATTTATTGCATACATAAATATTATTACATGTATGTTCTAAAATCTAATTATGCATTTATCCAGAAAATCAATCAATAAACCTAATTACAAGCTGCTTTTTATTTCTTGTGTTCTCTTGGAAAACTGATGGCAATCACTGAAAGCAAGTGTTCCCTTTCGCGATATTGCGGCAAACTACTGTTTTTCTGTAGAAGTTTTACCACAGTTTCTTCCATTTCTGGGAAATTCCTCAAGTGTATATTTTTATAGTTTAAGGCTAAAAAATATTGCAGTTTTTCCATACGGAAGATTGATATAGCTTGCCTGAATGTTATGAACATGGTTGCCACAAGAATTGCTATGTGGTTGCCAGAGTTTAGCATATTCTGAATATTTGGTATACTGAAATAGTTGAACTACGTAAAAATACTTTGATTTTTCTTGGCATAAATTTTTCAGTTGAAAAGGCAGTGATTTTAGTAGCCAAATTAGAAGTGTCTCTTCTTCAAGAGCAAGTAATCTGTACAGACACTCTGGTTTTCTTGTCTTAAATATGGTAGCTGTATAATATCCTTGTTGAGTAAAACAGGAGAAGAGGAGGGAAAAGTAAATAAAGAAAATAGTTAACTAAGCATTTCCATTATACGCCCATGATGAAATAACTGTTTCTTCCAGCAACCAAAATTTCTTATAATGTCAGTAGAATTAATTGTTGAATTTGACTTCTTTTTGTTTGATTGTGTAAGAAAATGTTTAAAAAAAGAAAAGAAAAACTGGTTTATACTTTTTTTTATAGGTTCATCATATGGTTAATTTGTTTCATTAATGGCTAAAAAAAATGTGAAAGGTCATTGTTAGTGATATTAAACTGACTAAATACTATTCACTTATCATTGATTTTTATTCAGATTTGTCCTTTGTATACCAGTTTTCTTTTGTAATCTGGTATATGCAATTGAACAGTATTCTGCAGAGCATTTTTATTCTTTTTGCCAAATGCTAAACTTAAACTATAGCATGACTGAAGCAATAAAGGTCACTTCTTTTTTTTAAATAGATATATTAAATTTTTTAGTTTTGTTCTCTGACGATAGCATGTCAGGAAACTGTTTTAAGATAGTCCCCCCCTTTTTTTAATTGGATAAACTCAGCACTAAGTTTTGTAAAGGTTATGTATCAACATGTTTGAACTTGCAGTTTCACAGCTATGGTTTTCAGCATTCGGTCACAATGAGTACTGAGTACATTTTGTCATGATGGGTGAGGAAATGTCTCTATGGCAGAAATATAATTGAATTGTGTGTTAAACTTGAGAAGAGAGATAATTAAATACTTGAAATGTTACAATATGAGTGGTTGTGAAAGTTTTAGCCGTGCTTCAGTTTTTTAATGTGAAAGATGCATCACACAGTTAATTGACAAAGCTTGTTCTGGCAAATTATCCATTGTAGATATCAATGTCGGGATTGTACTCCTGTACCAAAAAGGGACTAGATCTCCTCAAAAAACAGTGTTTTGGCTTAGTGATAGTGCCTTGCTATGTATTGCTATTGTGGTTCTCTCAGCACATAGTGATGTGATTTTCTGTGGACATTTTTCAACATTGAAAAGACAATTATGTTGAAAGAGGCTCTCTTCAGATGAGAAATTGAAAAATGCCATACCCATAATGCTAAAAATAATGTTACCAAACAGTCTATTTTAAATTGTTCATAAAATATTGTGAAAAGTGTAATTTAATGTGAGGAACTCAAACATTCAAAAAGACTATATATATAGAGAGAGAGCATATATATATATATATATAAAACCTGTAAAATCTGATTCTGAGTAAGAGATTCAGTCTCAAAGCTTTTGAATCAGCCTAGATGCTTCTTTAGTTTGTAATAAGATTACTATGAATTTCTCTGCTTGTTGACAGCAAATGTGACAATCAACAATTCATGGAAATTTGAAAAGTTGTGCTGTGCTGATTATCAAGAAATGATGTTTGTTTGAATTTAATACAGTTATGTATTAAATTCAAATAATTCAATAGTTATGTATTAATTTCAAATCATAAATATTAAGAATTTCTTTCAAAATTCTTAATATTTATGATTTGAAATTAATTTCTTTTGAAAGCAGTTTTTTTCAAAATTATTAATATTTAGCAA
The DNA here is from genome assembly GCA_000611955.2 of Stegodyphus mimosarum. Classification (NCBI taxonomy): domain Eukaryota; kingdom Metazoa; phylum Arthropoda; class Arachnida; order Araneae; family Eresidae; genus Stegodyphus; species Stegodyphus mimosarum. The sequence continues at coordinate 75,137 of KK114767.1, forward strand.
AAGCTGATTAAGAAAATGATGGTCTTGAAGAAAGCTCAACCAAGCATGAAGCTAAAGGATTGTGGAATCAGAATATTTGTAACAGCAGTAATGTTTTTTTTTTTTTTTTTTTTTTTTTTTTTTTTTTTTTTTTGGTGTTCTCCATAGAATAAGATTAATACAAGCATTAAAAAGGGGTGGATTTTCATGGATGTTTCTGTAATAATGAAATATGTACAGATCTTGAAGAAAGAAATATGAGCAAGTTTCATGGGCCACATGAAAAGACATACTTATTCTTGGTTTTATTTGTTAGTTGATTGTCATACTCTCATACTTGAAACTATTGACATCATGTCATGTGACCAGTGAAATCAAATGTGTATGAAAACACATTTAATTGTACACTTGTACACTACTGCCACTCACTATGCACATCCAGTTAAGATTTAATTAAGATAACATTTGAATAATGTCAGGCTCTTTGAGTGCTTCAGGTGGTCCATAACTGTATGATGCAGTGCTAATTGTATTAATGCCAATGGGCAGCGATTTGAATTCTTCATTTGAGATACATTATGCGGAACAAGCCTGTGCCTGCCTGCATTCATCTGACCAAATTGACCATCATGGCATAACTCTTTAATTATGCATGTCATGAATGAAGCAGAATACTAAATCATCTTAATGGCAGTTTGTTTCTTCTGACCTCCCAAATGAGACATCTGTTGTTACATTTTTCCTGAGATATCCTGTGATGAAGAGCATATTTTGAAAATATAGATAACTGTCGAATTGAGACTTTTTTAGTAACTGCTAATCCATTGCTTTGTGCATTAGAAAAGCAATGAGGGGCAAATGAGTTATATTGTAAATTTGAAATTTATAACATTTAAAAAATTTAATTAAGAACTAAAATTTTTTTATAAAACTTAAGAGCATTTATTTTTATAAAACTGTTATTGAAGAAATTAAAGTTTTGTAAAAAAAAGAATTTATTTGCAAGATGAATGTACCGTTACGAATTGCCAAGCTGTGGTAAGATATCTTTCCCGCAAACCTGGTTTAGGGATGCCATAGAGTAGCAAGAAAAGGCAGGGCTGCCGGATTTGCCATGAAATCGCCCATTTTGTTACACAATTGGCAGTATGCTTGAGAACAGTCTCGAACAAATTCTTACCAGTTTTCCCTAGAATGTTCTTAAATGCAGGTCAAAAGGTATATATCCCATGCTTGTGCGTGGAGTAGTGAGAGTATGTTGAGTTCAGAGATTAGCTTGAGAGTGACCGAACAGATCGGGAGTTGTACTTTAGTGCTTTGCTGGGAAGCTGTCTTCAGCATTGTAGACTTAAGGCTGTGTTGCTGATTGTTTCAGTGTGTTTATCGTAGTTTTTCGACATCAGTAAATGTGTCTTTGGAACTCTCCTGGATAATACTGGTGAATAAATTGTGTTTTGATTCTTCATTAAGTGTTATCATCAATTACTCCAAATCCATGAACCCGTAGAACACAACAATACAAATATATCTAAGTAATTTATGGGGGGGGGGGAGTTTTACCAGAATATCCTGGGATATTGATATAGCATTAAGAATATCTGGAAGTACTGTTGTTACAAACAGATTATCTGAACAAATATTTTCATATCTTTAATAAATAAAGAGGTATTAAAGGGAAGATAAACAGTTTATCTGGTTTGACTATAGAATGCATGCTATATCTTTCATTTGCTGATGTAATAAAGATTAACTAAAGTATAATACAAAATTATAAAATGAATAAACCAGCATATCACTGTTTTACATTCATTTTTTATGATTAATGATATGCTCATTAATTATCAAAAACTAATCTAGAAAGTGACTAGTGATTTTGCAATTTAGTGTAACTTTAAATGTTTCTTTTTTTATATAATTTTTTACATTTCTATAATTTTATGTTTTGAATCATATATTTTTTATATTTGTGTGAAATTATATTTTGATTTACAACTGTTCTAAATAATACTCATAAATAAGTAAAGCAGACAAATAACTACAATTTAGCCATAACAGAACAGTTTTAGCCTGGGCATAGAAAAGTCTTTGATCTCCTATTAGGGAAAAACTTACATGACCTAAGACCCTGTGATTTTCTGGAATTAAAAATACCACTAAAATGCTTTTGCTGCTGATGAATTTTGCAGTGCCAGTAGAACTAATGCTAAATGATGTTTATTGGCTGAAATCCGAAAAATATAGCTCACAAAAAAGGTCTGCTACTGAACAGCTGCTGTTTTCTTGAAAAAATTTTATTTGTATAACTTTATGTTCTAACTATTAAAATACATTTAGTAAAATTAAAATGAAGTGTTTTTGTAGTCATTGACATAAAACTCTAATATGTACTGCTCAAAGCACTATGGATAAACACTGCTCAAAGCACTATGGATAAACAAATCATTATTTTTAACTGATTTCTTTTCCTAAATTAGAAAAATAATGTATAATTAAAATGATCAAATTATATTTTCTTTTTAAGTTTTTTTTATTTTATTTTTGGGATACCAAAATTGACTATTTTTTAGTATAAAATTAAAGGTAATTTCTAAAATTTTTATCTGAGAACAGGGTTTGTACGGTCCTTAAGAGTCCTTAAAAGTCCTTAGGTTTTTGGTCCTTAAAAGTCCTTAATTTCGGCCAAAATCGGCAGAAGGTCCTTAATTTTAATCATCTGAAATTTCTGTCTGTTTTTACGACTACCAGTTTGAGTGTGAATTAGCATTTTGGAGGAATATTTTGGGCGATTAACTGACATACATGATTATCTTTTGAATGGGTGAATGGGTTCATGTGTTATAATTTGTTCTTATTTCTAATATAAATAGTGGGATATTCGAGTTTCTAAGCAAGAAGTGAAACATAAGCACTTCGAAATTCATTTTTTTTCTAATGAAGATGTCTTAAACAACTTTTCGCTTTTGGTGATGTGAATTTTTTTATTTAACGGTTCTAAATTTGGTGACATATCAACATTTTGGCGATTTTAAGATCAGTTTTTATAGAAAATTTTTAATTCCGAGATCTGAGAATTTTTCGACGATTTTTTTAGTACATTGTAACAGTAATAAATTTCATTAAAATAATGGCAATATATTGAAATTATATTTTAAAAAAAACATTATAATAAAATATTTCCATTTTAACTTATTATACAATATTTTGAATCTGAGAAATAAACGAGGTATAATGCTATAAAACACAATTTACAAAACAGTTCTTACTAAACGCAAAATTAGCTATGTAATTAATTAAAAATGTTTTCTTTTTAATTTTTTCATAGTAAGAGTAATCCCATGTAATTGTCTGAGAATATTCAGAAATCTCAGAATATGCATCAATTTTCTCTATAAAATTAATTTTACACTTTTCCTTTTTTTCAAAATATTTCTGGCTTTTGGCTATTCTAGAATTGGTAGGGATAATTTTTCTTTAGGATTTTAGACACTGCAGCTTGGAAAGTTTAGGAGGATTTGAAGGCAAGACTTATAGACCCACGATTCTAGAAAATTCCAGTAATATGTGACAAAGTTTAAAATGTCTCCATGGTATTAACACATAATGGATGTACAATATTTTACAGAAAGTTTGTGATGAATTTCTTATTTTTTTTAGAACGCCTTGAAGAACAATGAAAACATAATATTTGAATGTTTTACTTCTGATACTAGAATCTTTTTCTTAACATGTTTATCTTCCCTTTATTTTCTCTACTTTTCATTGGACACAAGCATGGAAAATATCAGGAATGCTTCTAATCTTATCATATGGACAGGCATTATAGAAATGTATTTTTTTATTAATAAAGAAATTGAAAACTGACAATTAAAAGATTTATATAATATGCCTTAATACATCATACAGAACTGGTGCTAGGCATATTTCCACCTGATGCAATCTCTGTGAATCTTAAATTCTGCTGCCTAGTGCCTTTCTAAATTCTGCTTCCAGTGCCTGCTCTTAATTCTAAAAGTTATGACATTTCTAGAGTTTGTTGCTAAATTCTAAAATTTCTGCCACATCAGCTCTATAACCAGCCATATATGTTTCATATTTCTTCTCAATTTTCATATTGCTAAAGAAGTAAAATTAGCAGCTTTTTCTATATGTATTTAGTTTTTTTAGAATAACAGAAATCCTTAATTAAATCTAAAAATTCTAAAATAAAAAGGAAATGTGTTGAAGAAAGAGACTGAATAATACATAAAGAAAATTATTCTTCAAAGATATGCATAATTATTATTATATAAATTACCCAGTTGTTTATGATTTCAGTCTTTAGTATAGTTTCCCATTTCTATTTCCTCATATGATAGAGTTACTGAGACAGCTTAAATTAAAACTAAATTGTATAGTCTTTGACCACTAGTCCACATTTTTAGTTTGAATTTGACTGTTGTTGTTTAATTACATTACCACGAGCTGTAATTAATTTTATTAGCATCAGAACATGCTTTTATGTTCTAAGTTCTTTTTAAATAAGAGGCTTATTTAAACCTGTGTCTAACACTGTAGTTGCTTTCAGACATAGCGATGATTTGCTTCACGTCTGTCGGGAGGTTTTGGACTATTTAACTTTTACCAGATCAAGTAAAGCATCATAACTATATTGTAGAGAGGTTGACAAGTTAGGAGATGAAGTATGCAGAAACTAGTGAGAACACTGATTTGCGTATTGAGACAATTTTCTGATGGTTAGAAAACATGCTTAAAGAGAAGGCAATTGATTTAAATTAGCCAAAATGTCTGGGAAGGCTTCAAATTAAAAAGACTTATAAATATTTTGTTGAGTTTTGTTGTTGCAAAACATGAATGTTTTGTAGCTTTTAATGTGTAGTTATCCTAATATCATTTAAGAATCAATGTCATAAATTACATGTAATTTAAACTTTGAAATCTGATTAGATTGTGATTTTAATAGGGCTTTTTTAACAAATATTATTAAAAAAATAGATAAAATTTCATATTGGCTATGTAAATCCATAATGTCTATGGTTATCTAACTACCTAATTTAATTATTTATAACTAACTGCATACCCTTAAAAATTACCTCTGCATATTAAAGCGAGTTATTGCCTTTCATTAATCCTTACCGTGGCCACAAGATAAAACACAAAAATGTAAAAAATCACGTAAAGCTTATTCTTTGCATCTAGTGAGACTTAAAACAATACAAAACAACTTACCACCTGCGGTGCTTTAGTGGTTTATTGGACCTATACAAAGCTACAACACTAACTATGAGAGACAGAACCCAGCTAACTTTCAAATCTTGCCAACCGTGCCTACATCAGGCCTTTTAGGTTAATTCTAATCAGCAGGTCTTTCTCTAGGCAAGCAGCAGCGGTGACAGGGCAATCTTTTATGAATCATACTGAGTATGATCTACTTCTAATTTTAATCTATGCCGCTTGACATAAAATCTACTTGCTATTTACTAAACCTCTAGACTGAGCAAGTATGTGACAAAAATGAAGCATTAAAAAAAA
>KK114767.1:91261-116780 GCA_000611955.2 Stegodyphus mimosarum
GCAAGTTTCTATTCTTGCATCTAATTGATTTAGAAACAGTGAATTAGGATTAGTTATAAGAAACTTTACAGACAAGTCTTTTTTTCTCTTACTTTATGTCCTGATGCTATTTCCATATACTTTTATATTTCTTTTTTTTTTATGTTTTAAAGAAAATGTCATACAATATTTCTTTTTGCAGCCAGTCTTATGTTATTTTCTGACTCTCCTATGTGCTGTACAGCTGTATTTATCTAGTTGTTAAAACTGTCTTACATGGGGTATTGATAAAATAAATCCAAATGTAAGATTAATTTTAATATATATAACTTAAAGTTTTTCTTTTTGAAGAATGTTTCTTTTCCTTCTCATTATTTGATCCATTTTTCACTTGTACGGAAAAATTTATTTTTAGAGAGAAAGAATTAAATTGTTCATGGGCTGCAATATCAGCGCAACTCATAAAATGAACTTTTCAGCTAAATGTGTTAAGATTTTCTTCGTTTTGAAATGTAGGAATCACACATTTAATTGATGGATTAAGAAGTAAGCATTACTAAAAAGCATCATAGGAGCTCAGATAATAATAACAATTACAGAAAGGTTATAAAATTAATATTGTTTAATAATCATCTTATCACATTGCGTTACTGTTATTTATTATAGTTTTTTCCCGTTGTGTTAAACTATACTGAAATTTGTAGATCATAATAATCGAAAAGATTTAGAAACAAGAAATTAAATTGTATAGTAATTTTACCACATTTTGACATGTATCACACAATTATAAAATGGCATTAACCAAACACAGAAAAAGTAAACTATTTCCCAAGAATAGCTTATACAAAATATCAAATTTTAGATTGCTGTAAAATGTTAATTGTTGAAGTATACAGTGCCATTTTTAGCATTTACCATAAAATTTTGCCACGTCTGATCTGTGTGATCCGTAGTATCAAGTCATCTTTTGCAAACTGAGAAGTGCTAGTATTGCAGCCAATGCATGTGCCAAACCAAAGAATGCTACAGATACACTACTGTCGTGTGCCCCAGTACTACCTGCAGAAGGGGAAAAAAAAAAGAGAGAGTCAATTTTTCAATGTTGGAAACAGTCATAACTCAAAATTTGTATTTTTCAAGTTGTGCAGTCCATGAATGAGACAGTGCATAAATAAGAAAATGTGATATAGATAATACTTTTATCTCTGCAGTCAAATCATTTTGAACCATATGAAAATGAGTTCAAAAATATGACTTTCTGAATATCTATATAAAAATTACATGAATATAAATGTATATTGCTAAATTATCCTAAAATGCCTAAAACCAGCCAACTAAGAGTTGTAATTTCTACATGGTAGGTTTAGTTATTGCTTTAGCTGAACTGTTAGATTATAGTGGTTGTCCAAGATGAAATCTAAATTCAAACATTTCAGAACAAATATGATTGTTTAAAATTTTGACTACCATATCATTGTTTCTACCAGCTATTAGCTATTAGAGATGTAGGAATATTGTATACAAGTATGTCTATGTATTGTATACAAGTATTATCGATGATAATATGGTCTGTTTGAGATAAAATAAAATGCTGAATAATGATTATTGGAGGTGTTAAAGCAATAAGAATCGGTATAATATTCATTAATTTGTAGGGGAGTGTCGAATATTGAAATATAGAACCTTTTCCTTCAACTGCAGAAGATGCAAATGATAAAAGAGAAACCAGTTATCAGGCTATAAGGAGAGGAAGAAAGTTAAGCTGCTGCCTTATCTATTGAATAATGGAAACAACTGGGAAATAATTTCCTTAAAACTGTAGGTGAAGATGGATTAGAATTGGAATCATTAAGAAGAATTGGAAGACTTTTATGAATATGAAATGCCTCTGGAAAATTTATTTTGGCAATTGATGTTTTTTGAATAATTTTGGCTGAAAAAATAGAAAATGTGATTTTCTGACCAACAGTGTTAGGCAACAGAGGATTGTTGTGTTTCCTTCTTCTTAACATATGCCTTATATTCCTCAGCGTGAAATTTTAAGGTTTTCTTAGTTTGACTAAAGTAAATTAATTCACATTGGCAAAGAATCCTGTATATACCTCAGGAGTTCATATCTGGAATTGAGTCCTTAAATATGGAACTGCAAATTTTATTGACAGAAAAGAAAACAACCCGAAAGTTGAAATTCTATAAAATACATGCAGTTTTATAGCTAATCGATAGAAAGAAAGGAATGACAACAGAATTCTTATAATTTCCTAAAATGAGATGGTTCTTTTTTATATGTAGAGATGAGAATTTTTTTAACTGCATGGTCAATAAGGTGAAACATCTTTGTCAATGGCAATTGCTTTTAAGAAATTTAGCTCTTGTTCAAGAGCCAGTATGGAGGAGTAAACTTGAAGTTCTTGGAAAATAAAGGAATAAAATGAAATCAATTTCTGTTTAGTGAAAAGGCATGATTTGAAGTGTGGTGGAAAGCAAAACCGATGAGGTTTATGGTAAACAGTAATACCGAAGTTGGATATGTTGCATGTGACCAAGGTGAGGAATGGAAAGGAATTGGATATTTTAATTCTATAGGGAACTGAATAATAGGATCAAAGGAATTCAAAACAATATTTGGTTAAAAAAATTCTCATCTCTGCACATCAAAAAGAACCCGCTCATTTTACGTGCTAATAAGAATTCTATTGTCATTCCTTTCTGCCCATTAATTACCCATTAAATTGTGCATATTTTATTGAAATTTATTTTTTGGATAATTTTTCTTCTGTCGGTAAAATTCACTGTTCCATAAAGAACCCATTTCAGATGTGAAATAGGTATAGGATTCCTTGCCATTATGAATTAATTTACATTGGTCAAACAAACAGAGCCTTAATGTTTCTTACTAAATATGAGCCATATCTAAGAAAAAAGAAACTCATCAATCCTTTATTGCCCAACACTGTGGGTCAGAAAATAAAATTTTCCATTTTGATGCAGTCAAAATTATTCATAAAACATTTTCCATTGGCAAATTAGATTTTGTAGAGGCATTTCACATTCATAAAAATAATTCAGTTCTAGTCCTTTTTTACCCTCAGCTTTTATGGAAATTATATCATAGTTGTTTCCATTTTTCAGCAGTAAATGAGGCCAGTAGCTTAACTTCCTTACTCTCCTTCTTATCACCTGATCATTGGCTTCTTTTTCATCATTTGCTTCTATATTTAAAGAATGTATGAGTGTTTATCAAATGATGAAACTAGTCCTGCAAATTTATGATTATTATGTTGTTTCCTGTTGTTTCTGCAAAATATGGTCTATTAAACAATGCTATCCACACCTCTTCCTCAATTTAAAAAAAGAAAGGCTTGATTAAATCAATTCCTACAATTCTGAAAGCTGCACAGTGTGTAACTCAGTCTGATGACAAAGGTTTAAGTTTGTTTAACATAGATTTAGCTTTAAAGTGCTTGCATGTCATGCAGTTATATAAAACATTCTTATTTGTTTGGTAACATCTTTTTCGTGATAAAGTTTGCATTATTTTAATTCCAGCATGACAATTATTGATATGCCTGAATTTGATCGGTAGCCTATTAAATTCATGTATTTCCAGAGACAATATTGAATACAGCAATGATTCTTCATCAATCATTAAGTATAAACATAAATATAATATAAAAGTGTAAGTATAAATAAAAACATAACTATAAACATAATAAAAAGGATTGTATATCAGGTAAATAATAGCTTTGAACATGAATTAAACGCTTTTCATAATTTTCTATTTTAGAAAAAGAAAGTTACACTTGATAAGAGATTGCCGACAATTATTTACAAATCTTAAAACTCAAGCAAACACTCAAATTAATTTATCATAATTTCATATGTTGTTTAGATGCCAAAGAGATGCATCTTTCACCAAATCATTATTTTAGCTGACGTCTATTGTCCAACTATCAGTTTCACCAACTGGCCAGCATTCAGGATTTTCCTTTAACCTCCCACCACCTAGAAACAATCATGCCCCATGTAGAACAGTTAAGTGACAGTAAATCAGCAGTATTCATATTCCCCAGAATATGTTTCCATGCTTGAGTGTTTATCAAATGATGAATTTCTTTAACTTGGTTGGTCACGGAAACTGATCAGGTTCTCAGCTCTTTTATCCACCAAATGGCTGTAGTAGAATCAAAGTGTTATTTTAAGGTCTGGTAAACCAAGCACTTTGGTGCTAGAATCACATGCCTCAAACCTGTACTACAAACCAGCAGCTTCAACTATGATATTCTTAATGGGTTTGAGAGTAGCCATTTTAAATTTTATCAAGAATTACCTTCATAGTAGTATCAAATATGGATTGAATAAAGGCGCACACAGCATATGCCCTTTGCTAGTTTCAATAAAAACATACAATTCAGAAGATGAATAAATTGCAATACAATGAGACAAAGTTACATTTTTTAGTTAATGTTTATCTTTATACCATTTTATGTACTTTATTCTGGTGGTAGCAATTCACAATCCTAAGTGATTTTTGACTTCCACGAATCTTGTAACAGTAGCTTCAGAAGCAGTGTTTGGGGTTAATAAACTAATAGGATCGAAAATCTTTTGAATAAAAATCATCAAGAGCTTAATCCTGATGATTTTTGTTTCATATACCAATGGCTCTAAATTAGTATGGCATGTTAAAAGTGCCATTATCTAATTCCTGCATTATCTCTAAAACAGAAGTTTATCCAGAATGCTTGTCAACAAATTTACGAGCAACATTGCTTTCAAAGCCACAATAATTTAAACAGCTTCTAGACATGATTGAATTCTATGAAGGGCACTTTTTCATCAATATAACAAAAATCCAGATACTAAGTTAAGTTGTCCACATAGAATGAGTTTTTCAGTTTTTGAGCAGTTTCATCATATGGTGAAGGGCTGTTTTTGGAAAGTTGCATTATAGATGTATTCAGCAAATAAGTACTAGAGTCAACTCCAAATATAACTTGATAATTTCTGTAAATTTCTTGTTCTTCAATACCTGGGAGAAAAAAAAGCTCTTGAACCAATTGGATACTTTATAAAACAGCCTGTAATATTGTGTATGATTTTTATGAGATTAACACCTTTAAATAAACAGTCGAGTAAAGAATGTTTCTCTCTCTTGGAGCTAGAAGCATAAAAAAATGGACAAGTTTTTGGAGTTTTACTATCTCATTTAATCACTGGCTTATGAGGCAAATAGTGACATTTGTTATTCATTTCAATTTCTGGTGCATGTTAAATGATACATAATTTTCCCAATTCATATAACACCTTTTGATAATTGTAAAAAGTTTTAACACTTTTTAACTTACTAATCACTTTTTCATGCCTCATCTAGGTTAATTCTTTATTATCGGATAAATCATATTTATCCAATAATAAAGAATATTTCCATGGCTGTATTTCCATTTCTGTTATTCTGAATACAGAAATGGAAATATTCTGAAGAGTATTTCCATTTCTGTAGTATCATATTTCCATGGCAATACCAATCGTATCTCCCATCGGAAAGATTTTATTTTTGTCTTTAAAGTCAGTTAAACTGTTTTTCTCATAAACATTTTGAGAAGGATCAGCTACTACTAAATTTTCAATTTCTCATAATGCACTCAAAGGAGTATTACTAACATGCATTGACAAAGTAGTTAAATTGCTATCGCTTTCACATGAATTCTATTTTCCAATTACTGTCCATTCAAGCTTAGTTTCCATTGCTGTTTTACCTGAATGTAGCTCAGTTAAATATGCAGTGAACAATTATCCCCAAACAGTCCCAATTAAAAGGCCAGTCTCGGTTTCTTCATAGAAAGAATCTATTAAATCTATTTTATTTCAAGGGTTTTAAAATTTTACAATCATTAATCTTAAGAATCTTTCAGAATCTGCATATATTTTTCTCTGAAAAAACTGTAAAACTGCAAATGTACAACCTCTTTAAATCACTGAGCTTGATAGAAAACACTTTATTTTCCTTCACTTTTGTTTCATCCCTTCTTCAAACTAGTTGAATCACAAAGAATGTGGTTTTTTTTTTTTTTTTTTTTTTTTTTTTTTTTTAAAAAGGTTTTTTTTTTTTTTTTTTTTTCTGTTGATGAGTACAAATGACTATGCAGAGAGCTTGCAAGTAAACAGTTTCACTTCTAGGCAATTAGAGCACATCAGCAACCAAGTGTTAAAGTCACTGAACGCTGGTAGTTTGATCAGGGGTTTGAATTCCAGTGAACAGGCTGGCTGCATGGGCATTCTGTGGTTTTCTCCATGTGTAATGCGTATATAAGGCAGTTTCCCGTAGAAAGTCCTCCACGGAGGCATCCGTCCTCTTAGAGAAATAAGTTTCGAGTAATCAGATAAATTTTCTGTAATCAAATAAACCAAAACATTCTAGGCAATTAGAGTGGAAATTTTCAGTTTTGCATATATATATTCTTTATACGTAATGTTAAACTGAGAATTATTACACTGAGAATAGTTCAATTGATTTTTTAACAGTACAGAATTTGCTAAAATGACCTGCTTTTTTTTAAGACATCAAAAGCATGCACCTTTCTTCAGTAGTAACTGTTGTTTATTACTTAGTCATTTTTTTTGCTTTATAACATCTTTCGCTAGAGTGAAACTTCTTACAAAAAATAAAATCAAGTCACTTACCTGCATTGATAATTAAGGCTTGCCAGTACAGAAGCCATTGTAAATTCAGCTTCTCTTGTTTTTCAGAAAGAAATTTAAAAAAAAAAAAAATTAAGATGAGAACCCAATCCACTTCTTTCTAATAACACAATTGCTTCGTCTTGAACTTCTTGATGAAGAAAGTTCATCAGTTGTTGTAAAGAATCGTACTCTTGGAATCATTTGATTCATAATTCATACTTCTTTGCTGGGTAAGCAGCACTTCGTCGTGAAGCAGCTTTCAATTAATATAATTAGAAAATCACTGTACCTTTCTTGCAGTCTTCCTAAACTCTCCAAAGCTCTAAGTTTAGTTCTAGTTTGTCATATAAAGCTGCCAATTCGGCCTTAGCTCATCCAGTTACTATGCCCTTCATAATTAAGCTTTTAATAAATTACAAATTTTAAACAAGCAAATCATCCTTTTAGCTGTTAGACGGCCTTTAGGTAATTCTGCATTGATGTCAAAAACCTCTGAATTAGACATTCAGCTTTCAGCCCACAGACTGCAGTAGATCTTGCAACTTCATCTGGTATAGACTTGAATTTATAAATTTTCTGAAGCTGAAAATTTTTTCAGTTTGAATTTTGCTAATCTTAATTTCCCTTTTTTCATTTCTAGCTGCAGCAGATGCTCAGAATTTTTTTTCCCAGTTTAGCACAAATTTCTAAATATCTCTCTTTGTAACTTTCAGCTTGTTCAAAATCATTGGTATACAGTTTAGTACTATCTCCTCTCTTCAATAAACTTTCAGAAACCAATGAATGATAACCTTCAGTTCTCAGGAACAGCCCCAGAAATTCTGCCTACAATTTATGGTGCACTATTGGTGATTTTCTAGACTTTATTTAATTTTGTAGAATGTGACTATTCTCCTAGTTTGAAGTAACTCAAGATTAGTATATTTTTCCAAAGTATTAAAATTATTACCAATCCTCTAATAAAAATACTTAATTGAGCTAAATCAGTGGATTTGTTCAAGGCAAAACAAAAGAATTACTGGCATGAATGCAGTGTTTCAGCTGTTCAGTAATTTCATGTGAAAAGCTATTTAGTATATCTTTGAAGATTTTGCTTCAGTAGAACAGTTTCATTCACTTTTCTTTTAGTATTCATATCAACTGGACATATTGCAAATTTTTTATCAGCTTTCTCACCATCAGAGAAAGGCTTAAAATTCATAGTTAATACAATGAATAATTGTAGATTTTTATCCTTCATGAAAAGAAATTTTTTATCTTAAACTTAGAGAACTGCTAATAAATGCATGCAAACTCAAAAACACAGAAGTGTCCACATACGTTGGATCTGAAGTTCATCAAATCCTATTCCTCAAATCGTATTATAATGTTCATAACATTATAATAGGAACACTGTGAATTAATTGACTTCCTGAGATACATGTTGGCATTTATTGGCACTTGTTACTTCAAACAAGAATAGTAAACACAGTGGTAGATTAATTGTGTGTTTATATATTTATATAAATAACATAAGTCTCATTTTTTCTTTAATTTTTCTGTGGGGTTTTGTACACCACTTGTAATCATGCAGTATGCCATTTTTGATGCATTTGTCATAGATTGACCATTCCTGGTTGAAGGTCTTAAAATTATTAATCATAAAAAATATCTTTATAAATCTAGTACTTCAAAAGAGAAGGAAAGAAGTGTGAAGGAATGGTGAGTGAAATTATTTAAATTATGTAAATTGATAAAGCATAAAATTCAAGGTGTGTGAAATATTTTTAATAAACATTTAAAAAATGAATTTTGTTTCCATGAACAGCCAAGTGATTAAGACCACTTAACACAAGTAATTTAACCTGGATCAAAATCTGGTCAAACAGGCTAGCTTCACAAGTGTTTTTATGGCTTTCTCCATATGTAACATAAATACAAGCCAGCTTCCCACAAAAAGCCCTCCACAAAGTCATCACTTCTCTTAGCAGGTAGCCTGACTATGTTTTGCCATATTCAATCCAAACTAAGTCTTGATGTAGTATGATAACTAGGAAACATTAATTCAAAATGTACTTATTTTTAAAAATAATGTGATATTAAATTAATATTTTTGATTTGAAAATAAGGGTATTATCAATTTATTATTAGCAGTTTTTATGAATTTTAATATATTGTGAACCAGTACTATTGTGTAGGTATACCTTGAGTGTTTAATTTATATATTATGTAAATATAATACTGTGCACAATAAAGTAACTGTTTTTTCAGATATGTTCTCTGAGAATCTTAAACAGACAATTCTGGCTGGAATATACTCTTCTGCTAAGATTCGAAGCGAATATTTACAGAATGGTAGTTTTATTTTGCAAGCTGCTAATGAACTTCATAACAGCATACTTTCTATAAAAAATTGTGAAGAGTAAGTAATCTTTTCTTCCCCTCTCCTCTCTTATGTCTTTAGGCAGGTAAAGCTCAGTATTTTTGTTTGGGCTTTTAATACATCAGTATTGTATGCACTTTATTTTCTCTTAGGGTATTATTGGTAAGGGTATAATCTTATGAATAAATTGTATGATTTTGGCTTTGTTTCTGCACTTACGCAAGCAAACATTTTTAAGTCTTACTGCATAAAATCAATAAATATTACAGGGAAGGGGAATTTAAGCTTAAATCATACATGAAATATTTTGACATTTGTAGAGAAATGGCAATTGAATTTTTTTTAAATTTTATTTTAGCTCTAAATAGCAAATAAATACAGAATTTGGGGCATTAAATATAACTAAATTTGATCTTAATTTTGTTTTGGGACTAATATTTCTTTCTCTCTCTCTGTCTGTATTGCATTTATGAAACAACGTACTTACTTTCACACTAATTTTGTTTAAAATATTTTCAAGTGGGGAAATGAAGAATAATCAAATACATATTGTAAAAAATTTAGAGTCATGAAGAAATATTTATCTACCTTTAAATATTTTACTCATCGTTATCTTCACTTTTAGAACATGAGATTTTTTTCACTACTCATTAATCTCTTGAAATCCCAGAAACTGACCTAGTATTGTCTCAAAATAGTTAATTTATCTTATAGTCATTAAGATCATGACTGTTACATTTCTTAAATGATTTTATGACATTTTTATGTGCTACTTGATCTCGTAATGTTTTAATATATTTATGCACTTTTGGAATATTTGACTTCTTTCTGTCTGTTGAAGTGACTATCAGTCTAGAGACTACATCTAGTTATTCCACTTATTCCTCGTGAATCCTGTGAAATATTTCAGATAGTTATAACTCTGACGTAATGCAAGTATATACAGTTTGTCTACGTATGCATTGTACTCCTCTGACAAAGTGAAGAAGGAGTGGGGTTATTCACTTTGTGGTGAGATGTGCTTTCTCATCCTGCATTGCTCACTGTATTGGCAAATATATTATTGGAGGTTGACATTTGTATGGAATAGGAAGTTGTATTATAAGAATTCTGAGGTACTTACATAGGATTGGCAGAATTTAAAAAAAAAAGAAAATTGTGTGAGGATAAAATAGTTGTAAAAAGGGGGCGAGCAAAAAGCACAGTGATATGCAACTAACAAGATATACACTTATAGCATTAATAAACACAAGCATACAAAGAATAAAATATGAAAGAAGTAAAGTATCTTATCAAAGACTTCAAAGGTTGCTGTTGACAGATATTATATGTATATGTAAAAAATGATATTCTGTATATTGCACATTCTCAGAAATCAACTGGTAGTTCTCATTATTAGATTATAATGATAGTAATGCAACAAAATGTGTAAATAAAATGGAAAACGTAAATAAAGGCCTTAACATAGGCTTCACGACATTACAGTTATGAAGCTACATTGAATTAACATTCAGATCAATGTACGCTGTACAAGTACCAATTAAATGCCTGAGGTAAAAATGGGAAATGCAAACAAATTGGATTAAGTCTTGTTGAGTGATTACCTTTAGGAGTATGTGCCTTAAATGCTGCTGAAAATGGTGTACTGGACGCAGGTGCATAGATACAAGAATTATATAATTCAATAATATATGGTCACTTATGGTATGATAATTTAATTATAAACTATTGACTGAATAATTACACTAATTATTGCTAGTTATATAGAACAAATAGAATAGAATTTACAAAACAGAATAGAATTTGCAAGAAGTACCTTAATGAAGGCCATTAATCACGTGCTGCTTACGTGTCGGTGCTTACAAATAATATTTACAGAACTCGATAAAATATAGGCACTAACATGATATAATCACTAAATTATAAACTGATAATTATATAAATTCATTGGTTGTTGTTAATTATACTGAGAACCAAAACATGTGAGATAATTGTAAAATAATGTAAGATGCTAATGACTAATAACAGAAAGGTGCGGAGAATGCTTAGTTTGTAACAAATGTAATTAGCACAGACAGTCAAGTATCAAAATATATATATCGATCACCTGAGAGTAAGGAAATATAACCACAAACTATCTGAATACTTGAATCAATTAAAATGCATTAGTGAGCTAAACAACAATAATTGAGCCCATGAGAAAACTTGCTACTATTTATGATAAGTCAACAAGAATGTTACATGCACAAACAGTGTAGCCAATATAAAAAAAATGCTTGATAGCTATTTGATAATATGCAACAGTGCACAGTTATAAATTAGTGCCAGTCAACTGAAGGAATGGTGAATTATGTAAGCAAATAAACCTTTAAATTTAATTGAGATTATTATGGGGTAAAAGTCAGGAAATAGATTGTGTAAGTATCCTCTACTAGTATTATTTTCGAAAATAAAGTACAGAAATAGTCCACACTGAAAAAAACCTCCCCACGTGCAGGAAGTCTCAAGGTTGAGTTGTTTACAAAATGGAGATGTTGAGAGAGAGCTGCCCATGGCAACAGTTCCTTAACCCTCTGACTGCTCAATATGTGGCCCGAAATTGCTTCAAAAGACTTCCCCCTCCCCCCCTTTCCCCCGTATTTTAAATCTATATATATTTGGGAATTGAAATATGCATTTTTTTCTTTCTAGAAAAGATTTTTTATGTAGATTTTTATCATGAGAAACTAAGCTGTCAGAAAAACCAATTTCAGATGTTATCACAAAAAATAAATAAATTTCAATTGAATTACAGTTAATTTCTATTTATTACATAATATAAAAAGTGAAATGTATAAAACTTGAGAAAATATAATGCACTAAGAAAACAATACCTGTGTCGTGACATCCGTCGAAATTAGTAGACTGCTGTAGCATACCAACACAAGCTTTAATATACAGAATTATTTACAATTACAGAATAATCAATTACATCATTTCGTATCAAGAGCACAAGAGACAAGCTTCCTTCCTGGTTGCCTAGACGATCTCAACTGCCGTGAGCGCTGTGTTGCAACAAAAGTTCAAAGAAATAAATGCTAGCGGTGAGAAAAACTTCAAATTCGTAACACTCCCCGCCGACTGGATTCTTAATCCAATATTCCAATATATCCAATATCGTCATTTATAAAACAATACAATGCAAAATTAAATGGAAGTTATACAGTAATAAGTACACTTACAACAATAACATGAAATATATAGAAGAAATTTAAATACAATAATTAATACACAGGTAGCACACAAATGTTTCATACAGATCTTTTAAGTATATTGCCTTGTGGCAAGCGTATGTTCACAGCTCTTACTCTCCCATCACTTCCACCGAATATTTCTTCTAGTCTTCCTGTTTACGTTGTTCTTACTAAACTGCCATTTATGGCGTTGTTGCAGATTATTTAAGTAATCCCTTTTTCAAAGTTTTCAGATTCTTTGAGAGAATTTGGAAAACTTTTCCCACTTGTTAAGCCTATTTTCATTGATATCTGTAAGTGGGGGTTCTGCGATGGAAGTGATGGGTCTTCCAATAAGAAAATGCCCTGGGGTTAGGGTTTCAAAGTTATCAAAATCAGCTGACAATGGCGTCAATGGTCTGGAGTTTAGAACTCCTTCAATTTCCACTAATACTGTAATGAATTCTTCCAAAGTGAGATGAGAATTTCCGGCTATGCGTTTTAAATGATACTTAAAGAATTTTACGCCGGCTTCGTACAATCCTCCAAAGTTAAGAGATCCTGGAAGGTTAAAACGGCAATCAATTTTTTCCTCCATGAAATATTGAACCAATTGTTCATCTGGAGAATTTATGATTTTTAGAAGTCGTTTTAGTTCGGCATCTGTGCCAACGAAATTTCGTCCATTGTCAGTGAAAATTTTAGAAGACTTACCTCGCCTAAAGAAAAATCTTTTCAAACTAGCAATGAAATTGCATCATTGCTGATGTTAAATCACTCACAAACTCTAGATGTACTGCTTTAGTACAAAAACGTACATAAATTGCTACATATATCTTATTCAATACACCTTTCCTCTGTCCTTTGAATTTCACATAAAAAGGTCCGCAAAATTCTATATCGGTAACAGTAAATGGAGGCGAAGGTTCTATGCATTCCTTAGGCAGTTGGTCCATCAACTGTTGCTCTAAAAGTGGTTTGTTCTTTGTGCACGTGACACAGTTGTGTATCACCAATCTGCACAATTTCCTACCGTTTAACGGCCAATACTTTTGACGTATTAGGCACAGTAAGATCTGGGTTCCTGCATGTAAATATTTCAAATGAAAATACTCTACAATCATGTAAGTTAAGGGATGTTTAGATGAGAGGAGAATAGGATGTTTAATGTTATCGTTAACACTAGAATTGATTATTCGTCCTCCAACATAAATAAGCCCATTTTTATCAAGAAAACAATTAAGAGAAGCTAATTTACTTTTACCTTTCACATTCTCACCTTTCATTAAGGCAGAAATTTCTTCCGAGTACTCACTTTGGGCAAATTTTAAAAGAACAAATTCTGAATTGTTCAACTCTTGACACTTCAGATACCCACCTTTCTTGTCTTTTGGATTTCTACAGTTATAGATAAATCTGAAAACATAAGAAACTATGTGAATAAGTTTAGAAAAATTATTAGTAATTTTAAGCAGATCGTTATGGAAAAAAAAAAAAAAAACATTTTGGTTAGTTACAGCAAAACATATAGGTACTTCTTCTTCTACAGAGAAACCTTTTTTCAATTCTGAAATATAATATTCTTCAGAAACAGAATTATTACACTTAAATACTGAGACTTCATTTTTCCGTAAGAATTCAGGACCTGACCGCCAGGTCTCATTTTTTAAAAGATGTTCTGCATTAACCCCTCTTGTTACAAGGTCTGCTATATTCAATTTACCCGGTATGTGTGACCAAGCTCTAGGATTGCTAAGAGCTTGAATCTCTTTCACACGATTGGAAACAAACTGTTTCCACTTATGATGAGGTCCCTTAATCCAGAACAATGTAATCTGAGAGTCTGTCCAAAAATGAACTGTAGGTGTTCCCTTTCGTTTTATAATTTGTTCTACTTCTTTCATAAGTCTAGCTGCGAGCAATGCTCCCATGAGTTCAAGTTTTTGGCAGAGTCAGTTTCTTTAATGGGGCAACACGACTCTTTGAAGCAGTTAAGTTCACTGAGATTTTGTCAATATATTTAACTCTTAAGTATACTGCAGTTCCGTATGCTTTTTGGCTGCCATCGGAAAAGGCATGGATTTGAAGTTGGATGACATCACCTAGGCTGCAGTCGAGGATCATCCTAGGGACTTGCAAGTTCGTAATATCAGATAACTCAAGCCTCCATTGAGAGAATACGTTTGAAGAAGGTCTTCTGGAAGTTCTGCATCCCACGCCTAAGCCACAGTTCTTGGAATAGACATTTGAGCCTGATTGTGAACGGCGTTAGAAGACCGAGTACATCGCACAATTTCGCAGCTGTTTTTAATAGTTCTTTTTGTAACACTTTCTCTTTTATTAAATTTGAGCAAGTCTTTCACATCAATAGTGATGTAGTCTTGATGCACGTGCCATGGAAGATCAAGAACCCTTTGTAGTTTGTCAGTAGGATTGGCTTCCGAATAAATGGGATGGGTTTTGAACCCTTTGTCTTCCCATGTTTGTACCAGTTCCTTGCTGTTGGAACTCAACTTACATAAATTCATTCCTGCGTCAGCCATAATCCTTTTGGCTTCACACGACATCTAAAAGGCAGATGAGACGTTGTCGAGAGCTCCAACAAAATCTTCGACATACAGAGATTTATCGAGCATTTCCACCGTGGCGGGATGTAACTCTTGAAACTTTTCGATGTGTTCCTTGATGGTGGCAGACAGCAAGAAAGGCCAAACAGAACGCCAAACAGACGCCAAACAGAACACGGCAAAATCTGAAAATCTCGATATCGTAATGTTCATTTGTACCTGGATTTTTACTTGGAAATAGAAATCGGACTGCATTACGATCCTTTTCATGCAAAGATATCTGCAAAAACACCTTTTCAGTATTTGCTAAGATGACCACAGCGTTCAAACGGAAGAAGACAAGCATGTTGAATATCAGAGGATTAAGGCTCAGTCTAGCGTATAAACAGTCAGTTAGAGAAAGTTCACCCTCTTCATGTGCACTTGCATCAAAAACGATTCGCTTCTTAGAACTGACAGATTCTCTGTAAACCATCAAAAATGGTAGATAAAACAGGGGCTTGTCACCTTGTACCTTGTCATCTGGAACCCTTTCGATGATACCCTGATTTTCATAATCATTCAGTATCTCTCGGTAGTCGTTATAAAGTTCTGAACACCTCTCAAATTTTCTATTCAAATGATCCAGTCGTCTCCTGGCATTCGTACCTTCCCTCCTTATAACACACAGAATTCTTAAAGAGTGTTATGGCCCTAGCTTCCTCATCTGAGTGTACGCTTTGGAGGACACCCATTGATTCTAACTCCCAAAACTGTCTTAAACCCTCATCAACATGATCTTGTATAAAATAACACTGAGAATTGCTTGGAGACATGGCGGGAGTAGAACCCGTCACCATCCATCCGAAAATTGTTTCAATTAAGGTGATAGAATTACCCCTTAACTGGATTTAGTTTTCCCTTAATAATTCGTAAAATACATCACCTCCCAAAGGAAGTGATATTTTTTGAGGTAAATAAAATTTAGGATTAGCATACTTTATATTTTCTGGCAATTTTAAATTTCCGATATCTATTTTCTCAGCTGGAACATTCCCAGCAATTTCTGGCAAAATTAAAAATTCGAGTTCCTTACTGAAAGATTCCTCGTCATTAGTTATGCACGTACAAATTTTTTCCGTAATTGGAATTACTGTATTTTTCAATCCAATTAAATCTGCTCTATATCTCGATCTTTGAAAGCCTAATAAATTAACTGCGTCCTCAGTTATTAAATTCCGCATTGACGCTGAATCACATAAAGCATTTAACTTTAACCATTTCCCATTGGATTGCCTTAGATTAACTCTCATCGTGGAGAGAAGAACATTTTTGTTTGTATTAAGTGAATGAAAACAAGAAGCATTTTCCGTTTCACTAATTGAGGCATCTGGCACCAGTGATTGCGCAACACCTGGGTTCAAATTTCCTATCTTTTCACCCTTCATCCGCCCCACTGTCAATAATAAATCATGCTCATTTTTGTTTTGTTTTTGCCTTTGGAATGCGAATTTTGTTACATGTTTTACACTTTAAATGAATTTTCTTACATTTAGACATTGTATGAAATCCAAGACAGTTATAACACAGATTAAACTTTCTAACGTATTTTAATCTCTCGTCTGCGTTTGATTCAACAAGCTTTTTACATCTGAAAATGGGGTGCAATTCGATGCATCCTAACATACAGTTATTTTTGTCATTTTTTACTATTAGAGTTTTGAATTTCGGAGTTAATTCCCGTTTAAATTCATTTCCTCCCATACCTTTGTTTACGTTTTCCAAAGCTTGGCATCTTTTATTTATAAATCCTGTAAATTTTTCCCAAATCAGTAATTCAGAACCTAATTCCATTTTGCATAACTTACGAGTGTCAATATCTATTCATTGAAGAATTACATATATTAAGATTGCTTCACAAAGAGGGTTTGCTTGTAATTCCAACTGTTTTAAAGATCGCAAATTACTTTCGATTCTATCAAGCATCTGTCTTAAATTAGATGTGGATTCACATTTAACTTTAGAGCAATTAAATTTATTTCATTAATATGACTCATAATAAGCAATCGCGCGTTTTCAAAACGTTTTTTCAATGCCTCGAATAAACTATTATATGTATCATTTACTGTTATTAGTTGTTTTGCATTACCCTTGAGTGCTGATTGCAGATAATATAATTTTTGCTGTTCTGACAACTGATCATTATTATCAATTAATGCTATAAACTGTGATTTGAATGATGGCCATTCAGCATATAAACCTGAGAACTCGGGAAGATTAATTGACGGCAATTTTACTTTACAGTTGCCAGAGGACAGACTACTTTTAACATTTGCAATAGAATTTGGATTGAGAAGTTTTTGAAAGCTTACCTCGCATGTTTCAAGGTCAGTTTGCAATTCATCAAGGCTTGCTTCAAAAGTTAGCAAGTCAGCATCCGAAAGTGTGCCGTAGCATTCGTTATGTAAATCCTCTAACTTAGAACTTAGTTTATCCACTGCTTGAAGCTTTTGAATAATTTCCGTATTATCCACTGGCACTTCATCTTGTAAGAATGACTTTATTCTCGTTATCTGCGATTTGACATATCCCCGTTTTCGATTAAAGACTGTTAACTGAGAGAGTTCGACAGGAGCCATTTTTTCTTTATTTGTTTTGCCTTTCAGATTTTTGTTTTAAAACTGTTCGAACTCCATCAGGTCGACGTTGGCCATGTTTCGTGATATCCCTCGAAATTAGTAGACTGCTGTAGTTTTGTAACACAAGCTTTAATATACAGAATAATCAATTACATTGTTTCATATCGAGAACACAAGAGACAAGCTTCCTTCCTGGTTGCCTAGACGATCTTAACTGCCGCGAGCGCGTTGTTGCCACAAAAGTTCAAAGAAATAAATGCTAGCAAAGAGAAAAACTTCAAATTCGTAACAATAACTTAGGAATGTAGTTTAGTATGATAGAGTTAGAAACAGGGTTCAAGGGAAAGTCCAACTTCACAGTCTTCACCAGGTTTGTGTTTCTTTGTGAATTTTTTTTCCATTTGCATCTTTTGCATTTTTTCCTCCATTTGCATCTTTCTTTAATCAATTTCTGAAGGTTTTCTAGCAGCCATTTCTGATTGGAAAAAGGCAGCAAACATAGGGAAGTTAGATCGGTAAATACCAAGTACCTCCAAATGCCACAGTTTAGTGGAGGACTAACAACATATGTTGGTCAAACCTAAATTAAACGTATAATACTGTATATGATTTATTCTGGATATGCTCCTCAATAAAGAAAAACACATGGCGATGAAAATTGCGGGATGAGCAAATTTTGCTACATTTTAGTTGCCTATGGAAATTGCGGGATGAGGAGCCAGAGGGTTAATGGAAACTTGTAACCAGTGGTCCCCAAAAAACATATAAATAAAATTGGCACTTAACTACTTATTTTAAGGAAGGAAATTCATTACAATGATGACTTTTAATGAATTCAATGTAGAAAGAATAATTTTCCTACCTCATACGTGGATGAGCTAATGCAGACACCAGAATGTAGTTGTAAAATGAACAATTGATACAAAAATGTAGGGCATGCTGCATACATCTAGATTAGCAAAAACCATACCTGCCTCAGTTTTAGCTGTTCTAATTTTGCCTCTACTTGATCCATTGTTTGATTAACAGAAATTGTGTGAAATTAAATTCCTTTGTTTCAGCAATACATCAGGACTTTTGTTCTGTGTCTGTCTAATTTAACATCAGGTCTTTGCAAATACATGTTTCTCTTGGGCACATACAATGGTACATCTTTCTCTTGAACACATGCAATGATGCTCAGTAGCAAATTCTTACTGATATAGCAAGTTTATGTTATTATGTATTTTAGTACCTTAGTAATACCTACATATGTATTTTTCTCATTAAGCCACAGATTTAATTTTTGGTTCAGCTTTTGAGCAGTATTCTTCTCTTGTAGCTTAAGTAATTTTCATTTGCTTCCCTGTTTATTAAACTACTGTATTACTCAGGTGTTATCATATGCATTTTACATGAAAAATTCTTCCAGTTAGAACATAGATTTTACTTTTTATTTGTAATAGAGAAGCTTATAAATCTGAAATTTATAAACATATTCTGAGCATTCTTAAATCTGGTTTCTGAAAGTGCTATTAAACTAAATTTACTGTGTAATATATTTGATTGCTTATATAAATGATAGCAGAAATGTATATCCATAAGAATATGATAAGCTTCTTTTATAGAACAATACAAGTTGAAATCATATGGAAATATTTTTCTGTATTTTGTCTCTAAATTCAGTTTAACTATTTTAACTACAGTAATGAAAGTTTGGTTACTATCATAAATACTTATTCATCTTAAAATTTTTTGTTAATTTTTATTTGTAGAATCTCATTGAGGGGGGATATTTCAAATTTTGCATCTTACCATTATCAGTATTAATTTATGTTTTAAGTGGTAACTGTATAAAATCATTAGTGAGAGGGTGTGAAAAGTCATAGGAAAGATTCATGCTTGTTGATTTTAGATCTACTTCAAAGTTTTAAACTGTGGGTCGCAGCCCCAAATGATGTCACAAAGTGAACTGTTGGTATTACAAAAATTTAATTCAGATACCTGTGTTTAAAGAAATATTAGTCACAATCCCATCATTTTCTTTAAATTATTACATTTTTCTGTATAGTGCAATTATAAAATTGTAAAACTGGCCAAGTTCAGCTGCAAGAAACATTTGCATGCTGAAAAATACCACTCCTCACATCGGAGCATTACACCAAAATATCAGCATGTAAGTTAAGCAAATATGCCATGACTGCACAGTACATAGCATTCCTGTGCACACAGGTGTACAGAGAATTTAGGTTGGTGCTACTGCGGCTATTGTAATTGTAATGCTTTTCCAGAGTCAATTGTTTCTGTTTCATTGCAGTAAGTGTGTACATCGCAAGAACAATACAGTTTTGTATTTTACTGGTTTACTTGACTAAAGTCGTTATCTATTTGAGCAATTATTAGCTGAGATGTTATTTGTATTCTAGTATAATTTTTTTTTACTCATGAATATGAGTAATATAGGTAACTTGATTAACACACGTGACGAGCAGGTTCAAATAGGATCTAGTAAGCAGAGAGAGGCATCTACAACGCAAAAAAAGAAAGAAAGAAAATATGGTGCTGCATTTCTCCAGTTTCCCTCTATTTTCAGCAATTATGATGGTAATGACAACTTTTTTTTGTTTAATTTGCAATAACAGCTATGGAGCTTATGAAGCTATCAAAATTAAAAAGTCATCTTGAATCAATTTTCAAAAGATATTGGTTAATGAACCAGAAGACTATTCTGAATGACTGTTCAAAGTTTCAAATAAAGGGAAACAATATTTTAAGAAATTTATGACTGTTAGCGAAAAATAGTCAGGAACAGGAAATTTCATATTTGACTACTAAAAATAAAAAAGTCGTCATATTGCCTGTATTATCTGCTGCCATTAAAATATACTTTTATTACCTTCTGCCAGATAATGCAACCAAAAACCTGATATTAAGGTTATACCAAGGTAATTGATTTTGTAATACCTGCTGCTATCGGAATGGTAGAAATATTTCATGGAAATAAATATAATTCGGTTGGATAAAACAGCTGATATTCCAAAAGTATCTCAGCTTTTAATATATGTCAGATACATTTATGATGAAAAAAAAATTGGTGAAGAATTTTTATTTTATTATCATTTGGAAGAGCATATAGCAAGGGAAGATATATGTAGTAAAGTTGACAAATTTTTCAGAATGTTTAAAATGAAAAAATTCCTTTGGAGTATCCATAGATGATGCAAAAGTAGTGACAGGCAAAGTTATTGGTTTAAAATCAATTGTTAAAGCTGTTGGTAATCATCGTGTAAATTTTACACATAGCCTGATCCATTGAGAGGAGGCCTAAACAGCAAAACATAAGCAATGGAACTGAATGATGTGCTTCAGGATGCTGTCAAAATTATAAACTTTATTAAAAGTGACTTATTTCCAAATCTCTGTAAAAGGCGTGGACGTTAAATACAAAATTTATTATTACTGCATGCAGAAGTAAAATGGATATCAAGAGGGCGAAATTTAAGAAGATTAATCGATTAAAACATGAAATGATTCTATTTTTAACCGAACAAAAGTCTAATCTTGCAAGTCTTTTTCAGAATGATTTATGGCTATTAAAACTGTGTTATTTTTCAGACATTTCTGAGAAACCAAATCATTTCAACTTCACTCGAGAAAAAAATAGAAATATATTTGCTTCAAATAATAAAATTAATTAAAACGATCCACATTTGGAAGAATGGGGTGGAAAATGATTCATTTGAAATGTTTTCGACTATCAACAATTTTATAATTGGAAACAAATTGTAAAAGTTTAATTGCACAAATTATTATAGATCACTTAAAAATCCTGAAAACATAATTTTGAAAATGCTTTATATTGAATTTTCATTTCAAAAAGTTACCTTGGATTCAGAAACAATTTTTGTTTGACTATGGGATTAATCACTTGCCATGTAAAGCCCAAAAGGAACCTGTTACATGGCTCAGACTTAAAACTTGAGTTTCCATAAAACTCCTTGATTAAATTCTGGATCAGGGCTTGAACTGAACTACCCATAATTTCTGAAGGGTCATTAAATGTTCTGCTATTCAGCACCACATAGTTGTGTGAAATGGGTTTTTTCAACTTATTAAAACACTTATTATTATTTTTATTTATTAAATTAACACTTATTAAATCCAAAAATTGTTCAAGGCTGAAAAATACTGAAGATGCTTTAGATCCAGAACTTTCAAATATTGCAACAAGATTTAATTTATTATGCAGCAAAAAATGCTTGTTTAAACATGATTTTCTTTCATTAACTTTTTTATACTTTGAAACAAGTCCTAAAACAACTCTTTTTTCATATTTGTGTTATTTACCAAAGCAACAAATTATTTATGGGAAAATATTTACTTTTGCATGTTAATTTTATATTTAATATCCAGGGTGGTGAAAAAATTTCAATGATAAAATAAGTATGAATGAAAAAAGTCTTAAGAAACACTGCTCTACATCATTCACTTCTCTTTACTTTTTTAGAGCATTGGAGATGTTGCAGCATAGTTCGTTTTTGCTTTCATCAATGGACGAGGCTATGTCTCTCCACAAACCAGATATTCACTACTCAGCTCTTGTTTTAAGCGAGCTTCTAGAATCAATTTTGCCTTCAGAGGAAGAGTGGAATAAAATGAAAAATAATCTAACATTGGTAAGGTATCTCTTTCTTAATTTTTTAAAAATATTTAGCTAAATGAAAGATGTAAATTCACATTAGTTTGTTAGTTTTTGCTACGTGCAAAAATGGTAATTTATGTATTATATGTAAGAATGAGTGTCGTTTTAGCCTTTTTAAAGTTAAAAAATAATTTTGTAAAGATTTGAAAATTTTTGTGTGGTCGCTTTATAGTTGTATGCAGGAAATGTTTTTGCTCTTAAAAATAAAGTACAAAAAAGTTTGACTTCTTTATGGCAAAAATTGACCTAAATATATAATTTTAAAAGTTGAGATTATATTCAGGGGCTATATACAAACTGAAGAGCTAAATGCATTTGTGCCCTACTAAAAATAAAATATGAGTCTGCCCTGCTTTCATTCTTGCACTTGCATGCCATTTCTCAATCCTTTTAGATGCCATCTTAGTGACATGTTCTACCTTTCACATGCAAAAATACAGGGTGTTTATAAAGTCCCGGACCCATTTTGACATTTAATAACTCATAAAATAATAAAGATAGATTAAAATTAATAACATAAATGGTTAGATAGAGTAAAAAAGTTTCATGACCCTTATCAGTGAACTTCCACGTGTGCCCCCTTCGTTGCACGGAGAATATCAAGTCGATATTCAGTTTCATGCCAGATACCGGCAAGCATGTCGACTTTCACAGAGGCTATTGCGCTTGTAATTCTGGCTTTTAGGTCATCAATGTTCGAAACTTTCCTCCTGTAAATGTTGTCCTTTACAAATCCCCAAAGGAAAAAGTCCAGCGGCGTCATATCAGGTGATCTGGGTGGCCAAGGAATTGGACCTCCTCGCCCAATCCATCTTCCTGTAAAATGGTCATTCAAAGAACTACGAACGATGGTACTCCAGTGAGGTGGTGCACCATCTTGTTGCAAAAAGACATGTGGCTGAAGCTCTTTGTGTTGTGGAAATACGAAGTTTTCCAACATGTCTAAGTATACGACTGATGAGACCGTCTTTTCTGTAAAAAAAAAAGGCCCAATGACTCGGTTGTGCATTAGTCCACACCACACATTAACCTTTGGGGAATCCCTTTGTGCCTCACGGTATTCATGGGGATTTTCAGATCCCCGTATGTGCACATTATGGCGATTAACAAACAAAAGAGAGAAAAATGCAATTAATAAGCAGACGATATTTAGAAAAGTACAGATATTTAGACTGGAAAATAAAATTATCTGAAATTAACCACACGTGCAAACGATATTTACAAAAGTAAAGATATCCAAACCTGAAAAGGAAAATATGTAAGTTATTCCATCAATAAATGCCATAAGTTTGTTTATATCTTCTTTATTTTAGGAGTTATTAAACATCAAAATGGGTCCAGGACTTTATAAACACGCTGTATATCCAACTATTCATATAGTTATTGAAACCTAAGTTATATATAACTAAGTCTAAATCTAAGTTAAAACTAAGATAAGAAAACTTGTTTCTACAATTTCTTGGTTGACTCGCATTACATACATCCTCTTGATCTTGAGAACATCATCATACAACCTCTGGTTCTCCCAAAATTTCTGGAAGGAAAAAGATTACTGCTTGGTACTAAGAAAAATTTTCTAAATTCCCTTCCAATTTGCATTTTATTACATTTATTTTATCCTCAAACAGATTTCATTCACTCACACTTTTAACTCGTTTCCTGCAGTGCTCTCCAGAAGTTTGTTCTGATATGAAATGAGCATGTAAGTGTTGTGTTAACATGAAGAACACTACCAACTAACTATCTGGCTAACAAAAATAAAAACTGGACACACTAGACCTCAACTGACACCTTACTATCAATATTACACCTAGTGTGCTACACTCACAAAAATGTTTTAAGTTTTCGTGTGGCTGGAGAGCGTAAGTTACATACTTTCATTCTATTTTCTCTGCAGTCTTTCATTTAAACAAAGTTTTCACATATTTAATTTAAACAAAATTTAAACTTTAAAGCATTTCTACAATCATCATATAAAATTTACTTTCAGCACAAACATTTTTCCACATTTAACATAAAAATTTAGATTCGTCATACATCACAAGATGCACAGTTGCTATACATAGTTTACAATCTTTTCCTACAATTTAATTTTAAATTCTAGTTTACAACAATTTTCATCGTAAAATTCAGTCTTTTCGACTAAAAGATATTTACAATACACTTTCTTGCAAACTCAAAAATCTTGCCTCTAGCAGCATTTAACAATTGTTTTCGCTTGAGAAAAGCAACTTTGAACAAAATGATATAAATTGAACTTCAATTCTAAATGAGAAAACAGAGAAAATTTTCACTTATCCTTTTGCTTTCTGTACTCCTCCATTCTTTTGTAGCAAAATACTTCCCAGCTGGGACAGTACAGGTTCTGCAGTCGACTCCTAGGACAACTTCCATTTTCTCCCAGGAATTCTTTTCTACTCTTTAGTGGAGAATCAGGCTGCCTTTCTTGTAGGTTGAGGATTTTGATAATCGGCCTTTCGCTTGATTTCCCATGGGAAGCTCCTTTACTCTTCTTTTGGATTTCCTTGTCGGCTTTAGAGATGTGGATATCACATTGGCTGACCTTTTACCCCTCAGCATTCTCCGTGCTGGATCCTTTCGGGTGATTATCGATGGGTAGCTGTGAATATCTGGCAAAGTTTCTTTCGTTGTGTCTGGACCCCTCTGTGGTGGCACTCTCTTAACTGGTCTTTCATTCGTCGATCTTTTCCTCTTTTCTACTGGCCCTGGACCTCGTTGCAGCAGGATTTGTTTTGCTGGTTTTTCATTCATTGCAAATTTCCTCTTTTCAGTTGACTCTGGACTTCGTTGCAGCAGGATTCATTTTGCTGGTCTTTCATTTGTTCTTTCCACCTGCTTTCTGTTCGCTGCTGGGGGAATCCAGTGTGTTGTTTGACCATCCGTACTTCTTAGCAAACTTCCACGATTGTGGAAGAGATCATTTAAATATTCAAAATCAGTGTGACTGTAATACAATTTAACTTGGTCAAAATTAGCTATTGTTTACATTTATAGCCTTTAACTATAAAGTTGTAATACAAAAGGCCCTTCGAACCTTGGGCTCAAACTTCCCCACTTTATTTTCTGGCATATATGATAAAAAATGTTTTAATTTCAGTACGTTTTGACCCATAGAATATTTCACCTGTCATCTATTTTTATCATAGTAGAACTAACTTTTAAATAAATATAAATTTGATAGAGGGGAATATGAAAACCTTTGGCAAAATGAAAAAAATATGTTTTCATTATATCCAAGTATGTGGAAAATCATATTTAATTTATTGATACCTTTTCTTCTCTCTTATACTGTAGAATCAGGTATTAGTGCTACTAATCATATTATGATGAGCAAACAGAGAAACTACCTGAATATTTCTGAAAGAGGGTATCTTTTTTTTTTTTTTTTTTTTTTT
>KK114767.1:120386-145967 GCA_000611955.2 Stegodyphus mimosarum
GAGTTTGTAAATTATAAATTTTGTAGTTTTTTAATAATTTTGTTAACTTTATTATATTTAATATATAATAGTATATATGTAATAAAATTGGAAGAAGCCTGATGTAATAACTTGGCACCGAAAAGGTAGATATTTGATATTTTACATATATGTATGTACGTATGCATACATATATTAATGCATATTTTGTGGCATCTCTATTTTCTCAGGAAATGAAAACTCATGTTGATAAGCTTAGCACAAATTGCTGCAAAATTCTATCATTTTTGCCTGTGGAGAAAGTTCAGGAACTTGTAAATATTCTC
Organism: Stegodyphus mimosarum; assembly: GCA_000611955.2. Lineage (NCBI taxonomy): Eukaryota > Metazoa > Arthropoda > Arachnida > Araneae > Eresidae > Stegodyphus > Stegodyphus mimosarum. The sequence continues at coordinate 120,692 of KK114767.1, forward strand.
TTTTATAGGTAGGTGAATTCATATCCTCTACTATAAATAATCTAATTATTTTTAATATGTTGAATTTTGTTAGTAGAAATTTTAATTTTTATTATATATTTCTTTAGGTTGTAATCATTTTAATTATAGTTAAACACAGCAAAATAAAAAAAGAGGGCATGAATATTTATTTGTGCAATCTCATTTAAATTTTTCAAATTTTAATTTATTGCTTTTAATTTTTTTTACATAAAAATGACATCTAAGTAATAAACCCGTGTTAGGTTAACAAATGCATTTTTCTAAGCTAATTTATTAATAGTTTTCAATTGATGTTTTGTATTAAATTAATTTTTTATGTATCTAATAACTAAACCTGAAGCAATTATTTGATTCTGCATGTGATAGGTATTTGAATTTTTTAAATATGTGTTTAGAGGATTAATTTTTTTGTGATTTCTTCAGTACCATACTTGATTGATACAGTTCGTAATTCAAACACAGTTTCCTTGATTAGAGAAACTCTATTCCTTGGTGCTAAGAAGGATGAGGAAAATATGCTCACCTTATTGTATTATCACGAATAACATTTTATTGAGTTTCTGCTGCACTTCTTGACCTGTGATAAATACTATAAACCACAAACTGGATACAATACCAACTGCTGTGTGATAAATACCATAAAGCACAAACTGGCTGAGTATTGTTAAGAAAGCTTGTTGCAGTTTCTTCATTATGTGGAGGTTCCACCTTGTGATTTCTATAACTTCAGGATGCCTTAGACTATAATGATAGATAAAGAAGGCTGATGATGTTTTTGTTGTTGTTGTCTTATCCATGTATTTCGTGGAAGAATTGTTGCCAGAGCTTCAAGGAGGTTGGACTTCCACCCCAATTTTGAGGGAGAGCATCCACCACCAAACCACACAAGAGGACTTTAAGCTCTCTATATATTTAGAGTGCCTCCATACTGCAAAGACTCTATACATTTAAAAACATCCATGCCTTCTCCAGGATTTGAACCCGAGCCCTTCAGTACTGCAGTAAGCTACCCTTACTACTATGCCATCTGGGCAGCAAAGAAGGCTGATTGCACCTACAGTTACAACTGAATTCAAATTATGGGTGTGGTATTTGCAACTGTATTTTTTTGGGACTATTTAATTTTAATAAGATGAAGTAAAACCTCATAGGTACATAGTCGAGGGATTGACAAGTTAGCAGATAAAACAAGAAGAAAATAGTGGAAATATTGGTTTGCTTATTGAAACAAATTTCTTATTGTTAGAAAAGATGTTTAAAGAGAAGGAAATTGATATAAATTAGACAGAATGCCTGGAAAAGCTTCAAATTAAAAAAATGGGCAATTATCTTGTTGAGTATTGTTGCTACAGAATTTTTAATGTGTAAAACTGTGACATGTTAATAGATTGTGATTTTAAGTGTGCTTTTTTAAGATATATTTTTAAAAAATAAATTTAATAGTGGCCAGGTAAATCTATAATGACTAAGGGTATCTAACTAGCTAATTTAATTATAACTAACTGGTCACCCTTAAAAGTTATCTGCATATTAAAGTGATTTATTGCCTTTCATTAATCTAACCGCGATCACAAGATATAGCACACAAATTTAAAAATTAATATAAAACTGAAGTCTTAGCATTCAGTGAAACTTAAAATAATACAAAACAACGTATCACCTCTTGTGCTTTAGTGGCTAATTGGAACCTTAAACTATATTAACTGAGTTATAACCCTAGTTATGACACTAACTGCATCAGACTGACTGAGCACAACTAACTTTCAAAACTTGCTAAATGTGCCTACATCAGGCTTTCAGGTTTGTTCTGATCAGCAGGTCTCTTTCTGGGCAAGCAGAAGCGGTGGCAACAGCCAGTCTTCTGTAACGAATCATGCTGATTTTACTTCTCATTTTAACCTACACCGTTTGACATAAAATCTACCTGTCATTTACTAAACCTCTAAACTGAGCAAGTGTGTGACAAAATGAGATTTAAAAAAAAAAAAATCAACATAAAGCTAACTGTGGGTAAAATGTAAATAAAATATCACTAATTCTTCTTTCAAACATGTCTGACTGCTGTAAGGGTAATATATTTAATGCTACCTAATAAATTTTACGAAGTTGATTTTATTCTGAAGAATAAGGGTTATCAAGTGGAGCATTTAAGACACAAAAATTTTACGTAAAATATTTCTGTAAATGCAATAAAAATCATCTATAATTTGTGTGAACAGCATCTATAGACCGAAAAATGGTGTCTCTGTTTTCAGGTTTATTTTTCTCTCTTGTCAAGTTAGATTTTATTATTTATCTACTTTAAATTAATCTTTTCTGTATTTGATCATAGATTATTTTGAATAGTTTTACATATTTTGCATTCTCTGAAAAAATATATTAATTGTTATTGATTTTCATATTCTTAAGTGCTTGCTAAGTAGCTGGTTTGGGTATACGCTATTTTTTGCATGTAATGCATGCAGATCAATTGTTTAGCAGTTTTCGAGGTACTCTGATTGATGTATATTATTGCAAATGATGCAGTTGAGTATATTGTAGCATTTAATTGATTGAAATATTAAAAGTTAATTTAAGTATTTAATAAAAGGCTGGTCTGTTGATTTAAAATTTAAGGTCTGAATGTAAAAAAGATGACAGGGTTTTGGTATGAAAGGTTGAATGTAGGCATATTAAATTTATATTCCCACTTCCCTTTTGCATTATTTATCTGTATTTATAACCAGAGATAAAAGATATACTCTGCTGACTGTATCCCTAAATATTATTCTCAAATGTAGCACGATATATGATTTATATCTGTACTGAGTGTGGGAAAAAATTTGGTATCATAGCTTTGTTATGTATCTAGGTGAAAATCAAATTACTGCTCCAGAGTACTTCTCAAATACCGTAATTTCCGGAAGAAAGGCCACATCAGCGTAAACGCCGCACTCGAGAAAAATGGCGGGAAAAAATTTAAATTACACAGAAACGCCGCAATAGATTAAATTGCGCGTGACATCGTCGTGGGCCGTATAGATGCAAACTCTCAACCTATGTCCTGATATATGACATATCAGCTAAGAAAAATGCATGAAATGAAACCATAACTCAAAAATAAATTAAAGGTAAGAAATGTTGAAAATATATTTACATTCACGAATGTACTTATATTTACCCACTAAAGAAATCCATATTTGTAATACTCAGACTATATTATAAAAAATGTTGCAACAACGAAATATTAAATTTGGACGACAAAAGGAAATTTTAAATTTTACTTACAAAAGGTATTACAGCAACCTATACATCATATGAAGCCATCAAAATCGGATTCCTCACTATCCGAATTAAAAAGATTTAGTAAATCTTGATCTAAGTCCAAGTCTTCCAGATCGTCACATTCATCCTCTTGGTTTACAGTCTCTTTATCTAAGGATATAATTTCAGCTTCTTTGAACCCTGCTATTATTGATGATGATTTTACCAATTTCCATGCACTTACTACCCACTTTGCAACTTCTTCATAAGAAGCTCTACGCATTTTACCGCTTTTGGTATATGTATGCAATCCTTCACTCATCCAACAGTCCCACCGCTTTCGGACTTCAGCTTTGAAGGATTTATTACCTGACAAATCTAATGGTTGTAAGATTTTTTTCAAACCACCAGGAATTATTGCTACTGTCGTAGACAATTTTTGACATCTGGTTTTCACTGACTCAAGTAAATGAGCACGCATGGAATCCATTATCAATAACCCTTTTGGTTGGAAAAAAGATCCCTTACGACACTACCAAACTTTTTGTAGCCACTCATGCATAATTGTTTCGCACATCCAGCCATTCTCGTTTGCACAAGTAATTACGTCATTAGGAAAATCTCCCTTCAGAATAGTTTTTCGTTTAAAAATGATCATCGGCTTTAGCTTGTCACCATTTGCGGCACAAGCGAACACACATGTAAATGACGTTCTTTCATGCCCCGTCGTAAGCACAGATACTGTTTTTGCACCAGTTTCATCAACATTGCAGGAGAGTCGAAAGCTAACGGCGTTTCATTCGTATTTATTATCTGTGACCGAAGAAGTTTTTTTTATCAATAATATCTGTCACATATTTTAGAAAAGATGCTTTTTTATCCTGCCAGTCCATTGGTAATTGTTGCCCGACTGTTGTTTTAGTACACACAGAAATATTTTTTCTTTTCATAAATCTGCTAAACCAGCAAGGCCCTCCTTTGAAATCATTTATGTTCATTTGTTTTGCTATAAATTTTGCTTGAAAACGAATTTTTACAGTCGAAACTGCCATTCCCTTTCCTCGTTGCTCCTTTATCCAGTCTGCAAGATCGTCCTCTAGATTTGGCCACCTTACAGTACCACTTCTTTGGGCTCGTTTCTGTTGTGGCATATTTTTAAGTTCTTCTTTTTCAGTTCTCCAACGTCGAATACATCTCTCGTCCACTTCAAACTCTCGAGCTGCTGCTCTATTTCCAATTTGTTCAGCACGTGAAATTACATTAAGCTTAAAACCAGCAATATACCTTCTGCGCCATTTAGGTGCCATTTTCAAAAATTTTCCGCTCCCTTCTTACTTAAAAACTATCCAACAAGTACTTGTACCCAAACTGATGGGATCTGTATCTGGTGGAATGCCAAGAAAAATCGATTCATGCTGAAGGGGAAATACGTCAGAGTTCGTTATTGCGAGGCAGGTGGAGTCATGTCCACCTTTGAAAAAAATTGCAGAAAAGGCAGGGGTGGGGAAAGGATGGGTCTTGGAAGATTCATCGAATGGCAGAGGAGAGAGTCTATTCAAACTGATGAGAATGCTGATTTGAAAGGGGGAAGAATGTTATTGTTCTGAGATCTTGTTGTTTGGGGTGACTAAGGCATGTAGGTCCGTTCAAGGGAAAGAATGTAACAGGACCAGTCTATACACAATGAAGGCCATTCAAACTATGTACAATGACAAGGTTATTCAAACTATGTACAATGACCATCATAGAAAATATTTTTAGTGCACCTAAACGCCGCACCCGCTGAAAATTTAAGTTTTAAACACGTAAACACGCGGCGTTTCTTCTGGAAATTACGGTACTTAATGTTATTACATTTTTTCCCACCATTGTATAGCGTAATAGAAAGGCAGTTTAAGTTAACTTACTATTATGAGAATAAGTATTATTTCTTGTAAAAAAGCATTTATTTTGTTAGTATTCAAATATTTATTTTTAAAGCAAAAATCTGTATTTTCAGTACTTTTATAATTTAAACAGTATTTTGTGTTTTGTCTGTGAAATTTTTTGACTGACAAAGAAATATATATATTTTAAAACTTGATGTTACAGCTCGTTGGCTGAAGGAATATACTGGGCACTACCCTTTCGATGTCTTCTTGAAATCATAGAAACAGTTTGTTCTTCTCATTTTCTTCCTCAGTTTCCAGAAATGATCTTTAAAGCAAATGAGTGAGTTTGAATAGATATATTAGCAATTTTCTATACTATAAATGTATTTCTGCTGATAGAGAAAAGTGTTAATTTTTTCTTAAATAAGAAATTTTTGAGATGACATGGTTAGTTTTGGGAGAAATAAAAAAAAATTCTTCTCCAAATTAACCCGCTCGGCCTTGCTGGTGGCATTTGCCACCTTCATATTTAGAAATCTGTTTTATTAGTAGAGATTGTTTACTATTCACTGCCCAAAGTCTAATCTGGTAGCTTGTCTGCATGTGTTTTCTCATGCATCTTGTGGATACTTTTTTTTAAACCATGTTTGTAAAATGATTTGGTAGTAGGAATGATTTGAGTTGCAAGGGAGTTCTAACTCCTGCTTATCCTCAAAAGAGCCGACGTATGTCATATCAGCTCCAGAAGGTTGTTGACCAAGGGGATTGGATGTTAAGTCCTCCTTAGAAAGCCTGATGCAACTCAGAATATGATTCAGTGAAGCTGGATGGTCACAGTATTTTTTACAAGTGGATTTTTCTGCCACTATCAAAGGAAAGACATTTAAGGTGGCCACTTGTTAGTCTAGCCAGAGCAGTCTGGGAGCCGCGGTCTCATTTGATTTCCGTCAGAGAGCCAGAGGATATTGGATGGTCTCGTGTACCATTGGTGTGTAAGTGGAATACTTCGTATTAAATTGAGTTTAGATCTTTTATTTGAGTATAGTTCTTGATATGTAAGTGAAGAGCCAGTGGCCATTTCATTCTTACTACCCTCTTTGGCCAGTCTATCAGCAACCTCCTTACCACTAATGTTAACATGAAATGGAATCCACTGAAGGTGGACGTCATGAGTCTAAGAGATCTTCCTCAGTTTAAACAGAATAGATATGCTGGTTTCATTATTTGTGGAGGAACAGCCACTAAGATGTTGTAGTGCACTGCAGCGTTATGTCCTATCCAGTAAAATCCATAGTTCTCCAAAATCACAATCATAAGACATAGTAGCATCAAGCCCAACATTAATCGCAATTAGCTAGCTCCTGAAGACAGAGCAAATGTCAGGGTTACATTGCTTTATTGTGGTCTCAAGGTGGGGAACCCTAATAAAAATACCACTGCCAAGTGCACTCTTCTGTATGACTACCATCAGTATAGACCTGCACTGCGTCTTTAGGAATGCAGCTAATAATTTCCAGTGCCAGCTGTCTAAAATGGTTTTCATGGTAAGTTTGCTTGTTTGCAGTAAAGTGGATCTAACACTTGTAAACAATATTTTGTAGATTTTTTTTATTTCTTTTCTTTCTTCCCCCTTTTCTTTATTTTGCACATCTAAAGTCAGGGAATAAAAGATTAAGCGGGAAATAGTGTGAGGTGTATCATTAAAAAACTGAGAACCCACATATAAATTTTATCCTACAGAGTCTAAAATCCAACATCCAGTATCCAGAATAATCTAAAACCTGGGACCTCTTCCACTTTTGTATGCTTTATACATGCTCTATATATGTACATTTGATATTTTTTTTATAATAAAACACAGAGTCCTGATTCTTACTTTCATTTCAGCACTAAATAAAATACCTCCATATTGAAGAAATAATCACTTATTAGCATAAATATGTATGATCAATAATTTAGCTTCATAGAACTATTTTCACTTGGCATACACCTCAAATGAAGTATTCTACTTTGACATACCATTCGTTTATATGTATTGAATAATTTATACCTCTGGCATCAATTTGGTAAATCATTTATTTGTTATTTTTTGATTTCATCACCACATGATTATCAACACATGGCAACTTAAGAAATGACTTGTGCAGCAATATTCTAAAGACTTTCTTTTTTTTTTTTTATATATTAGTAATTGTATACCAAAGAACATGGTAACCTTTTCTGTGGACATTATTCTTGGTGATGGTTACAAACTTCAGCGAACTGTGCTGCGAAGTGCTGAATGTGTTGGCAAGGAGAAATTTCTTTCAGTATGCAAAATGAATGTGTTGACAAGGAGAAATTTCTTTCAATATGCAAAATGATTTTGTAAAAGATACTTGGAGGCTAAAAGATTATATTTAGTGCTATCTTAATTGAAAATAACTGATTTGTTATTCATGTAAGCCCAGGAGCAGCACTAGAGCTGGTGCAGCCAGCTGAGCAGCAGAATTTAGGGAAGACAAAATTTTAAAAATTTAGAAAGCACTTTGCAACAAAATTAAGTGATGACAAAATCTTTAGAATTCAGGAAAGGCACGGGGGGGGGCAAAATTTTTAGAATTTATTGAGGCACTTGGTAGCAGATTTTAAGATCTGCAGAGACTGCATTAGACTGTAAAATAACTGGTGTTTGTCCTGGATAAGCCTTAATAGCATAAGTGGAAATTTATTTGCTTGAAACTCAAATAAGCTTTAAGCATGTGTTGGAAACAAGTGTATATATAATAAATAACTAAATAATATAAGTCAGGCTTAACTTCATCAGCATGTTATAGAAATGAGACAAAATTTAGCATAATAGCATGTCGTTTAGTCACTGATCTTAATGTACATCAACAAAAGTGTACAGCAGATGCTAATTAAGCTTTATGATGTTAGTTGTGAATTTAAAGGTCTTCAGGTATTGCTAACAGAAAGTGAAGTTTTCCTTTTAATGGAATTCGTGATCCCCAATCATCAATCAATTAACAGATGGTGAAATCTGTAGTATGATTGTAAATCCAGAAAATATCTCTATTGATAATGAAGAAAAGACGGAGGTACTTGAGAACGAAAAAATTTGGATTGTCAGTTTGGTAGGAATTCTTGGCACAGCAGTTACAGAACTTGAACTGTGAAAACTTGTAATTGAACAAGAAGTTTATGTCTATCTATAGAATTAAGGAAAAAGTATTAGCACAGAAAAACAAAGCAACTTAAACAACTTACATTAAAAATGTTTGTTAAAGCAACCGAATAAATACTATGCTTTTTTTAATACCTTTAAGGTCATAAATGCTTCATTATTTCACAAACCATTATTTATTTATTTTTTAAATTTTATAATTTCTACATGTCGTTTTACTGGATTTAAACTGAAGATCCAGAAGAATTGTAGTGAACTGTTATTTCTCTAGTATCTAAACCAAACCTGTCGATTCTAAACGTATATGTGAACAATTCTCCTCCCCCTATTGTGAAAAATATTTATTTTTTGCTTAACTGTTTTAATAACACTAGAAATTTAATTAGTTCAGCTGTTTAGCGTTATTTAGTGATTATAAATTTCATTTTCTCTGTATTAGAAGATATGGATAAAAATTTTAGAATTTAAATTTAGAATTATGAATTAAAGATTTTTGTTATAATTTGAATGTATCTTTATCAATGAATGATTTACAGAAGCAAATTAAATCATGTATTATTTGTCTGAAATTCTCTAAATAAAATATTAGCTGCAAACTTATGTGCATTTGTATTGTGTTGGTACATTCAGTGTTATATATTGCTATTACCTACCAAATTTTAATGCAGTTCCTATGCAAAGTATGAAATACATTAATAAATGGGTTTATTTATTTATGTACTTAGGTATGACAGTGACAATAAATATGTAACTATTCAAATACTTTTGTACTACACTGAACAAAGACAAAAAATTTGGCATCTGTCACATTTGTTACAAGAGCTTTCAAAAATGGAGATGGAATCAACAGTTGGTAAGACATGTATTAGATTTTAGTAATTTATTAGTATATGCATGATAATTTCCTATGTTTTATGTGTAGCAAATACTTTCTTCTCTACGGTTTTTCATTTAAAAAATAATAATAAATCTGTTTTTTGTAATTATAATATATATATTGTTAGGTTAAGTTCCTTCTTTTTATATTATCTGATTAAAAATATTTTATATCAAACTTTCAGCTAAAATATTGTAAGACATTTATATACATTGGGGGTAGCATGGCAGCACGAATTTGTTTTTTCAGGTGGGACCACAAATGCTTTATTAGATTAATGTCAGGTGAATTTTGGAGGCCAAGTCATGATTTGAAAGTCACTGGAGTTTTCCTCAAACCACTCCCTGGCAATTCGACCCTTATGACATGCTGCATTATCTTGGTAAACACTATCTCCCTCCTGAAATACTGTTGTCATGAATGGGTGAACCTGGTCTGCAACATTGTTCATGTAGTACACAGACATCAGGGATTGTTCTATGGGCATTGTAGGTTCTAATGTGCTCCATGAAAACATTGCCCACGCCATAATATCCCCACCGCTGGCTTGTCTCTGCCCAACTGTGCATCAGTGAGCCAGGTTTGTGTTTGGAAATCAGTGTATTGGCAAATGCCTCTCAATATGATGAAGTAGAAAATGTGATTCATGAGACCATGCAACCTTTTTCCGTTCTTCTAATGTCCAATTCTGATGTTTCTTGGCACATTGCAGACACAGCTGGCAATGACGTGCCGTCGGTTCAAGGACATGCTTTAGCCTCCGGCTGCATAGGCTCTTATGCAGCAATGTACACTGCACAGTGTCTTGAGAAACACTGTACCTGGTGGAGAATTTCAGACAAATAATACATGATTTAATTTGCTTCTGTAAATCATTCATTGATAAAGATACATTCAAATTATAACAAAAATCTTTAATTCATAATTCTAAATTTAAATTCTAAAATTTTAAATTAAGACTGCACAGTGTCTTGAGAAACACTGTACCTGGTGGTGATTTCGGCTCTTGTAGTTCTTCTGTCACAGTGAACAATGCATAACAATCTTCATTCTCCTCTGGAATCAGTGTGCCAGCAACATGTCGTTTCACAATCCATAAACCACTTTCGACATGTGTTCACAAAAACTGCACGTGAACAGGCCACTAAATGTGCCATTTCTGATATTGATGTTTCCAGTCGCTATAACAATTTGACCTTTATCAAAGTCTGATAAATCAGCTGCCTTTTCTCATGGTGTCGCTAATCACGCTATGTTTGGAAAGACAGTACAGCTGCTATATATACTGCAACATCAGCTGCACCCGTGCAGTGGTTTTGTTACTGGGCAAGCCCATTGTTACAGGTGGAAGGTGGTCATAACGTTATGACTCTTTGGTATATATATATAATCATGATGCATTCCAGGAATAGACGAATTTCAATTTTCGTCTTTGTGAAAAAGTAGTTCTAAATTTCTTACTTTATGTTCACTGATATTTTTTCAGCAGCTTAATGCACGAAAATACTAGGCATGTTTATATTTTGTTTTTTAAAAAATGTTTTGTAATTATACATATATATATATATATACGGTACAAAGTCCGAGATGTGGATGTCCAATATCAAGAATGATCTAAAATCCAGACTTCAAAGCCAACAACCCCCCCTTTTTTTTTGTTGTTTGTATGCTTTACGCATAAACATTTGATCCCCACGATAATAAAAACAAGTGGAAGGTCCCAATTCTTAATTTCACTTCAGCACTAAATAAATTACCTCATTATTGAAGGAACAATAATTTTAGCATAAATTTTTGTGATCAATAATTTGGCTCCGTAGCTGCGTATCTGCTTGGTGGACATCTCAAACCAAAACATTCTACATACATCATTGATTTTACACCTACTAATATTTTATATCCCTTATGCCAACGTGTCAAATCATTATTATCTTTTGCTTTCATCACTGCATCTTTATCAGCATATGACAACTTGAATAATGACTCATGCAGCAATGCCTGAAACATTTTTTTTATATTAGTAATTGAATAACAAAAAGTATGGTAACCTTTTATGTTGACATTATGCTTGGTGATGATTACAGATTTAAGTTAAATACACTAAGAAATGTTGACGAGGAAACATTTATAAAAAATTTCTTTCCATACCTTAAAAATAGATTTTATTAATGATAGTCATAGGCTAAAAGATGAGATTTAGTGCTATTTGAATTAAGAATAACTGATTTGTTATTCACATAAATCCAGAACTGGCACTGGCTCGTATGGCTGTACCGAGAGGCAGAATTTAAGAAAGACAAAGTTTTTGGGATTTAGAGAAGCACCAAGCAGCAAAATTAAGGGATGATAATTTTTTTTTTTTTTTAATTTAGAGAAAGCATTAGGACTTAAAATTCAGGGGCAGCAAAAATTTAGAACTTAAGGAGACACTTGGTGATCTGCAGAGTCAGCATCAAGTGTTAAGATATCTAGCAACAGGCCTCGATAACTATTAAGTATATGTTGGGATTTATTCAGAACTGAGATATGGTTTAAGCATGTGCAAGAAATGGACATAGTATAATAGATAACTAATACAGTTCAGGCTTAATTGTCTCAGTGTGCAACGGAAGGATGACAAAATTTAGCAGAACAACTTGTCTTTCGTCACCGTTCTTATGATACATAGGCAATAAGTAAGCTAGGGTAAAATTATACTTCGCTGATTCCAAGGAATTTCAGTTAATATAGCAGATTGTGCTGTTCTTTAAATTTCTGATTTGATCCAGCTTATTATTTTTTAAGGCTATTATTATTAGAGCAATTTTATTAAAATTAAAGTTTGAACTTTTCAATTATGTCGAAAAGAGTTTCTAATTCTGGAGCTGCATCAGAATCTACAAAGCAAAAGTATGTTTTAATGTCCATTAAAATAAAAGCGGAATTGAAATTCCTGCAAAAATGGATAAAGCTATATCCATCTCAAAATCACGCAAGGAGTATGGTATTGGAAAGTCAACTGTATGTGACATAAGAAAACAGAAAAAGAAACTTTTTGAATTTTTTGTGCATTCTAACACACCACTTAGAATGAATAACCTAAAAATTATTCGTTATGCTAAAAGTGACGATCATGACAAAGTGATGATTGAATGGCTCAGGGGGTAAGGGCGAACCATTGATGGCTCTAGTTCTAATGGCTCAAGGCAAAATATTTCATAATGAAATGAACTTAAAAACTGAGTGCATATATTGGACAGGTTGGTTAACCAAATTTAAAAAATTTCGGTCAAAAACCTTCAGCTGATACTGAAGCTGCTGATGTATTTGCAGATGAATTCATTGAACTCATTAATAGTGAAAAGTTATCTCCAGAACAAATTTACAACACTGATGAAACTGGTCTTTTCTGGCACATGAAAACCTTGGCAACTGATACAGAAAATGCTCCAATTGGTGTCAAAGATTCCAAAGCGAGACTAGCAATTTGAGCATCTACAAATGTTGCAGAAATGCACAAGTGTACGCTTTTTGTAATCGGAAAAAATGCATGACCTTGAGCATTTAAAAGAGTAAAGATTTTCTCAATTATATATCGTGAAAATAAAGGAGCATGGATGGCACAAGCATTAATAAATGATTGATTAAAAAATCATTTCAGACCCGAGGCTCAGCAACAATTGAATTCGGTTGGTTTACCTGGTGACATAAAAATTGTCCTCATTGTAGACTCATACTTCACATGAACTTTAAGTGAAAGATAATGTATTCATGTTATTCATTTCTCCAAAATGTACCACCATCATTCAGCCTATAGATATTGGAATAGTGTATGTGTAGAAAGGCAAATATAAAGTAGCATTTTTAAAATCCATGTTAAATTTCTTGAATAATGGCAAGATTATTCAAGAATTTAAAAAATATTTTAACATAAACTCTGTTGTATGGAGCATCAGACGATCATGGGAAGATGTGTCTTCAGATATTTTTTAAAAAATGCATAGCATAATTTATAGCCAGCTACCATATTTCATGGTGAGGATGACGAAGACGATAGCCATGAATTCAAAGGTTTTCAGATATTGCAAACCAAAGGTGAAATTTTCCAGTTAATAGATTGTGTAAAGAAATGTTGAGAAGTGGTAACAAATGAAGATGATGTAACAGAAGTTTTCCATTGTGATGACAGTTCCCCCAATCATGAATCAATTAACAGACAGGGAAATCTGTAGTATGGTTCTAGATCCAGAAAATACCACTACCAGGAGTAAAGTAAGTGGCTTAGAGGTTACTGTAAACAAAAAAATTTCGATTGATGAGTTAGTCAGAATACTTGGCACAGCAATTACAGGACTTGAACAATGGAACTTCGTAAGTGAACAAGAAATTATGTCTGTCTATAGAATTAAAGAGAAAGTATTAGCAAAAAAAATGAAAATATCCGGAAAAATCCCAAATCCAGAATGCCCGAACTCCCGACGAGTCCGGGTCTTGTACTTTGTAGTGTATATATTTAAAGTCTGAAAGCTTGAAAAGTAACAAACTTATATTAGTTCTTATTATTTTAATGAGATATCTGTTCGGCATATTTTGTAATAATTTCATAATAGTAAAATTCCGCATGAAAAAGGAAAGTGATAGAATGGTCATTGAGTGCACCTGAAGTTCTCAAGAAGTATACAGGATGCTCAGAAAAATCGACCACCATAGTTGATAGAAATCTAAGTAAGTTTTTAATGAAAGGCATCCCTTAACTTAGGCAGCACCTTAGTGAGCTTTTTCATAATCGAATAGTCCAGTCTAACAGAAAATGGCTACAGCTTTTATTTTTTTAAATATTGCTCTTTGATATACCGTAATTTTCGGAAGAAAGGCCACATCAGCATAAACAATGTACTCAAGATAAATTATGGAAAAAAACTGAAATTACACAGAAATGCTGCATCAGCATAAAAAGCGCAATAAATTAATTCATGACATCATTGTGGGCCTTATAGATGCAAAATCTTGACCTTTGTCCTAATATATATCAGTTAAGAAAAATGCATGAAATGAAAGCATAATTAAAAAAATGAATTATAGGTAGGAAATTTTGAAAATACACTTATGTTCACAAATGTACTTGTATTGAACCACTAAAGATGTCCATATTTGTAATACTCATACTATATTAAAAAAAATATCACAACAATGAGATATTAAATTTGGATGACAGAAGGAAATTTTAAATTTTGTTACAAAAAGAATTAAAGCAAACTGTACATCATATGAAACAATCAAAATCTGATTCTTCACTATCTGAATTAAAAAGATTTAGCAAATCCTGATCTGAATAGTCCAAGTCTTCCAAATTGTCACATTCATCCTCTTAGTTTACAGTTTCTTTATCTGAGGATATAAATTCAACTTCTTTGAACCCTGCTGTTATTGATGATGTTTTCATCGATTTCCATGCATTTCCTACCCACAACACAACAGTGTTTTCTCCCTTCTTTCTGTATGTCTTTGTGAAGTAACTGGAAGCATGTTCAGTGCGTATTTGGAAGTTTAAAGTTCAAATTCCGGCAAAGGCATTGCATATTTTTACTTTCCTGCGTCGATATAACTTTATGAATCTACAAGGTAAAATATTAACATAGCACAGAAAGTTCAGTCATTAAATGCCTGTAGGCTTTTTATAAGTAAATACAGAAAAGTTTATATATTTTTGTGGAGTTTCCTACAGAACTATCAAGTGCTGCATTATTCATTAAGTTTTCATGTAAATGATACTATAAAAATTTTGTTGAAATTTTATAGTCATGGATTTTTTTTCATATTTTTGTCATTCAGTGTCATTTTTATATCTGTGACCATAATTTTAAATGTACACAAGCAGTATTAGTGGTGGTTCTTGGTCATTATGCAGTGAAGACACCATTTTATATATATATAATTTGTTCAAGAAATTTAAAAGAAACTTCTGACAATTTTTCTCTATAGCTTATTATCAGATATTACCTTATTATAGTTTATTATCAGTAATGTTTTGTATCTGCTAAAGAAATCTCTGTGTTAATAAACTATGAGATCCATTTAAAAATTCTTTCTGAGGTTATGAGCATATCTGTAAAAACCATCGTCAGGTCTTTCTGTAACATCCATTTAAAATCTATTTTCTACATGTAGAATATACCAAATGATAAATTTGATGAATGTTGAAATATATTGTTCTCTTTTTAACTAGGAATTTTAGGTGAAATTGCACAACTTTGTTGTTGTTTGCAGGGAATTCAATTCATTCCTCTAGAAATGCGAAGTTTATTAGTTGATACATTTAACAAGATAATGAAGTAAGAATTCTTATATTTTTAGTATATTTGACAATTCTCGGTTCAAAACTGTTTCAGCTATTTCCATATTAATTGTTTATAATCATTCTTTAGTGCCATTTAATTTTAACTGAGATAGTAAGATGCAGATTTTATTGAAAATATTATTATGAATAATTAAGAAATCAGAATGATGCATTTAATTTGCAAAATGCTATCTGTAAAAACATTTGCATGTTATGAGTGAAAAATTATCAATACAATAATATATTAAGGTGAAGTTGGTCAGTTTACTTTTAACTTTTTTTTTTTTTTTTTTTTTTTTTTTTTTATTTTTTTAGCATGAAGTTTGTTGAGGAAGAAAAGTTTCTCCATTCAGTACAAATGACAGCAATTTTGTCCTCTATTTTAAAATGTGACTCAAGTCTTATAAACATGGAGGACTTGTATTTCTTTGTTGACCATCTAATTTCACTTTTAAAAGTATGCATTTTAAATATTTTTAATGCAATGTTCAATAAGTATTTCAAAATACAAGCCACGTTTACTTTTTTAAAAAACATATGATCCGTGTATCTTCATATTTTTTAAAAATCAAAAATTTAGTGTTGTGTTGCCATTTAGATGATTAGTTTTTCTATCTGTTCTGAACTTATTGCTAGCTAAAATTTTTAACTTTACTGCTTGCCAGAAAAGTTCCTTATACTTTATATATATCGCTTTCACGTTCTGAGAGAAAAGATCAGTTTTCTAAATAATTGAACTGTGTAAAAATATATTTGTTATACTGAATATGATAGTTTAGACTATGTTTGTCAGATGTTTTCTTTTTGCAAGGAAGTTCATCATTATAATTGTTTTGTAAACAATGTCAAGAAATCAAAATGCAGTTTTATTACTTGACAAAGTTAACTATTATGAGTTTAAATATGTTTGAACTTAACACTGATGTATAATTCCTTTTTTAAAATTCATTACAAATTGCTGTATAAATTTATCATTTGATTCATTTTTTAATTAATTCTTTTAGTATTAGATTTTTGTTTTCAATTATACAAGTTGTATTTTGTATTTGTAAGTTACATTAAAGTATTCATTTGAAATCTTATGGAATGCTTTGAAAAGCTATCTTATTTTATTTGCATTTTTATACATATAAACTTTTATTAACATTATAAAACATATTTTTTAATATTCTGTTTTAATTCTAGAGAATTGCTTTTCAGTCTGAGTGGATTTAAATGATTACTTATCTTGAGGTTAATTTTGTGCATGAGGACAGTGAAAGTTATCTTTGTTTATGTCAGATTAAAATTTTTAATATTTCTTGTGTAACCTGTAATAAATGATATTTCGTATTTCATGGTTGTGTGTGTATGTTACACAACAGACCTAGAGAGTCTACTTTATAACAGTTATAGTCTACTGTAACTTCTTGTACTTAATGGTGTTAGATGAAAATGTAATAACCAGACAAATAGCATATAATGCAAATTATAGCAAATTATAAGTAAGAAATAATTACCATTCCTAAGACAACAAAATCTTTGTAATAAAAAACTGGAATTTTATCATTCTCAGTTATGAAAGTTGCATATAAAAAAACAGTTATAGTGCTGTAGTTTTTCAGAAATTTGATACAGGAAATTTCCAAACATATTCAGATTTGCTTTGAAAATATCACTCTGGTTTTAAAAGAAACAAATGAAATTTAAAATTTGCATAATATACAAAGTTACGTTATTTAAGGAACATTTATAGAATTATTTTAAGGGAATTTGGGAAATTGCTTTGGTAAGAAAACTTCAAACTGTTATTGAATAATAACACAGCAAGTTTAAAACTGAAGTGAATTTTTGCTGATTTTGAGAATCGCTTTAAAGAAATCTGCTATATAATCGAGTAAATTTGTAGTGTCATAACTTTGTTTTAACATGCAAAATGTATAACTGAGAACAAGATTTTAACTTGTATCTTAATCTCTAATATAACAAAGAGTCGTTAATGTTGTAAATTATTTACTGAAAATGATGATATAGATAAAAAAAATATATACAGTAACATGCACAACTCTATGCTGATTAAATAGATTATGATGTTTGGCTATTTTAATTTTTTAATATTATTTAATGTTTGGTATCCCCTTTCTATATCTCACATGAAGAGAATTTCTATTATTAGCAAATAATTTTAGACAATTTTAAAGATTTCCTGCTTTTATTTAATTATTTATTTAATTTTACAGAGTGCTAAAGATTGGAAATATGAAAAGCCTATGGATCTACTATTCTTGCAACATTTAAGCTCCATGTTTATTGTAATTTCATCATATATATTTATGCATAATGACAAAAATCCTGAAAAAAGCTTGGAGCTGACTTCAGACATATGGAAGCATGCTGACGATGAAAATATATATCAAGAATTCATCTTTTTTATTCTTCGTGTTGCAGGTTTGTTTGTAAATTTTCAATAGAAGATTTTTAAACCAAAAAATATTAAAAGTGGTACTGTTAAGTTTTGTGATGGTATTAATTGTATTATTTTAAACATCTAACTGTAAAGAATTAAGAATGGAAAATTGGATATGAGAATAATTAGAGAACAGTGTTAATAGTTTACAGAATTCAAGCATCAGATGTTTCATAACCTGTAAATATTGTCATTTATCATGGCATGTAAGATCTTTATCATGCAACTGGCTTGATAGATGGGCATTTCCAGTTATTTTGCCATTTGATGTGAAATAAGACTTGGCTTTTGTCTTTAAAATTTAAATTGTACATTTTTAACAAACTCTATGGTTTAAATGCTTTACTTATTTAAATACATAATTCTTTTCATGCCTATATTTTATTTTTAATGTGCCTAATTGAGGTAGCTCACAATACATCTAACTCTTATATTTTATGTATAATAGGTGATTTTTATAAATATTTTTACCACCAGTATAATTAATAAAAAAAATTTTTTAATGAAATATTACATATTTTGGTGTAGAATAGTCATTTGCATGTAACGTAACACAGATTTTTTACCCTTTGCACTTTAGAAATGACTTTCATTTTTTTCTCAGTATATTGTGGCAATTTGATTAACAAAGAGGGGATGAGATAACGAGTTTATCACTTGAGGCATCACCTGCATCCAGCATTCAAAGTGATAACATTTATTTGATATTTGGCCATCATCACCATTAATCTGTGAAAGCATTCCTATTCTGACACCATGTATTCTCATGGAGATTGATGGACTCTGTCACCAACAAATATTATTACTTTTTTTAATGCTAACTGCAAATTATATCCAATGTGATGAATCACATAATTCTCTAGGATTATGCACCATATCATAAATGTGAGAGTAGCATGGATCTCCTGCAATGATGGGGTTAGGAGGTATTAAAACACCAAACATAGTCATCCAGTATGAATTTGTGGATTATAATTATAATCCCTGTGCCAGAATAGAAAGAACATTTTGAGGGATCTATTACAGTAATGATTATTCATTCTTTTGATAATTGCTAAATTCATTTCACTGATAGTAAATTTATTTCAACAGTAGTAATGCATACTTACTTAGTTTAGGAGTGGAGGTTATTCATGCTTTAGGTAGTTGTTGCAGAACATCAAGAAAGTGTATGTTTTGATGATGTGTGACATCAAGGTGGATGTGGAAGGCGATTATACTGAGGGATTATAAGTGTTTCTAGTTTAGTAGAGTGATTGCAGCATATTATGGTAATAGTCTTTTTGGCACTATTTGCATGTTGTCAATACTTTTTATCTAATCCTTGTAGCATTCTGAAAATCACATAGATATACCATATTTCCTGGTGTATTACCCCCCTCTTTTAATAATTTTATCATTTGAAAATCAAGAGGGGAAAATTATGTGAATTTCATTTCCAAAAGATGCAGTTATTGTAAGTAATAAGAATATGAAGTAATATCAACAGTACAATCTATAATAAGCTATTTTTGTTTCGACTTACTTCTAATGTGAATCTTGTCCATTCTTACTATCTTCTCTGCTACTTGTTAGACCTCATATCATCTATAAATACTTAAAGAAAGTGAATATGCAGCTCATTGGGTGAAATCAGGGACTGAATGTCAGTTCGTTTTTGCTTCGCTGTGGTTGGTTGGTTCTTTTATTAGGCTGGCCTAAAGTTACAGTTAGAAGGAAAAGGTTCAGCATAACTTTCACAAATATTTTGTGAGATTTGTTTTTATTAGTAAGATGGAAACAATCACTATGTGGGTGAATCCATTTTAAAGCTTAAGAATCTTGCTTACTGACTGCATTAAAGAAATGAAAAACTATGTGAATATTTAAAAAATTTTCAGAACTTGAAGCTAAAATACTAGAGGGTAATATGTGAGGAAATATAGTATTTATTAGCATCAAATAGCAAGTTGGCAATATTCTAATACCAACAAGATATTTTAGTGACATTTATAATCCAGTAATTAAATTAAAAGTAAAAATAAATACTGTTGTCCATAATTTTTCTATATGTTTGAAATTAAGTAACAAAAATAAATTTAAAAGCTGGATGATATTGAAATTTATTTCTGATTTAATATTATGCATCCTTTTTAAGTCTATATTTTATATGCATTAATTTTATATGGAGTATTTATTTTCGTTGTAGTTGTTATTAAGAAGATGAATCTCTCATCAAGAGTATTTAAAGCTGTTGTCAGCAAATTATTGGAGGCTGTGAAATTTATTCCAGAGAAATATCTTTCAGACGTGCTTTTGTATCATAGTTTAGAAAGTGTTGAATTACAAGGAAAAGACAGTGAAGATATTAATGCTTTAGACTGTCTTATTTCATGTCTTTCATCTAATGTTCGAGAGCTTCAGCTTGCTTCTCATGTAATGTTAATGAAGTGAGTTCACATTTCTTTTTGATTTTATTTTCATATAATCTAGTGTACATCTGAAGAATTATACATGATTTATGCTTATTTATACAATAGTTACTTTTTTGTTAAATTTCAAGGTTGAATTTATTTTATGTTTAACGAAAATAAGAATATTAGCAGGTTTGAAAATGAAGGTCATTCTTAAGTAGTTTCACAGTTGTAAAAAATTGTTAGATTTCTGAATCTATAAACCATAATTCATTATTTTGAGATCTCATCAAGTTCTGTTATTTTGCAATTGTTATGGATTTTCTATCAGAACTTATAGTATTCTTAACGTTATTTAAGAAAAAAGGAAGGGGGAAACCCTCCATCCGAAAGTTACAGGGATAAATTCTATGTGAGATTGGTTTTTCACTTTATTCTTGGATAAATAAAATACTTAGATCATTATAATTTTATTGTCCCCCCTTTTTTTTCCATATAGAAGAATACTGATAATCAGATATATCACATTAAATAGTTAGTAGTTTCTTTATGGTTAAGATATTAGTTCCTGATGAAATAAGAATCACAGGGAACCAACATTATAAATTTGTCTTAACCCGTTAACGCCAAAATTATTTTTAAATGAGAATTTTTGAGAAATATTTTTAAATTATAATTCATATATCATAAATAAAGTAATTAAGAAGTTTTAGTCACTTGCCATAATTAGCAGTTCAGATAATGAGTGATCAATAAATAGATCACTGGGTGCATCTGGCAATAAAAGAACACATAATTGAACTCTGATCTTGTGTTTAAAAAATTGCGAATTTAGTTAAAAAAATATGAATTTTTTGCAAAATTAAAAACAGCTAAAGAGATTTAAAAGAAAAATATCTTAATTTACTGAACTAAACTTCCTTAGTTACACTTTTATTGAGCAAATTTGCAATATTCAAGTGTGATGTAGCAAAAAACATTTCACACAAAGTGTTACATCATATTTTGTACAAAACATAAGCGGTCTTCCCTTACATTTTTTTAAATTGGCATCTTCTTTGGTTTAAGTCTTTTACCTATAGCATGATCTTTCCTATCTAAACGTACGGAGTCTTTCACCTTTGGTCTCGATAACATCACCAAAGGTCTTCCGATGCTTTTCTTAAAATTTGTTCCCAATTTGAGGTGCACAACCGCAATATATCTCTGGATGTCTTTTATACTTTTCTTTTCAGAATTTGTTAAATTGAACAGAATATACGTATTTATGACAGCGTATATACGTATTTATGTCAATAACTCTTGTAAATATTGGCCAGTACCATTTTTTTTGCCTCGGATTTGAATTGTTTGTTTTTCTAAGAGCCAGTCATGCTGGTCAACACCACCCATATTTTTGTTACGAAGGGCTACAGTACTAGGTTGCAAAATTTGGGATTTTTCTTCCAAAACTTTTTGATGCCTTGAAACTTGGATTAGAGACTATGCAATCAAGTTTGTTGCTATTGTTACACAATTGTAATCCTTCCATTTAACTGTAGTTATTTTGTTCCTTTTATCGCAACAGTAGTTATAAGTACTACGATTTTTCTTTTCTAATATCTTATCAGGCATTAAAGAGCAAGAAGCAGTTCTGTTATTTTTAATTATGCCCATGGCTCTGTATCCTTGTGTCTTTAATTCAAGTAGCAGACAATAAGAATAAAAAATGTGTCAAAAAATATGATGTGGCTGTTGGGATCAATTACTGGTTGTAGCAGTTTTTTTCACCACTAGTGTTCCAGGTGGTTCTTTTGAAGTTTCAGGAGTATTGTCAAAACTCTCCACACCAGAATATAAGTCAAAATTATAACAGTAGCCCTTTACTCTACACATGGCCCAAAATTTATAGCCAAACCGTATGGGTTTGCCTTTAAGAAATTGTTTGAAAAAATTATGGCCGTAATATCTAATCATCATTTCATCAACAGACAGAAATTTATCGAAAATTTCAAATTTATTAAAACTGAGATTAATATGAATGATTAATTTTCTTATTTTGAATGCCCAGTCTGATTTTTGCATTGCTGCATAATATTTGTTGGCAAAATAGATTACAGATTGAATTTCTAAATAATTATTTCGAGACATTGCATTTTTTACTATTGGTACCATGAGATCTTCTTCTGACCAATAATCACGTTCACTACATGAAGTATGGTAGCCAGAGAAAATCAAAAAACCAGTAAAATTCTTCAACTCATTCATTATAACTGAAAACTCTGGCTTATTTTTTAACTCTTTCACATATCTTTCTGTTTCATTTTTTATAAATTCATAAAATTCGGGGGTAAAAAATTCTGCAAAAATTTTAAGTGGATTCATATTTTCTGAAATGTTTGAAATGCTCTCAAGATTTTCACCAGACAAATTACCTTCTATGTTAAAAGCATAAGTAGGGTTATTTTTTGTCCAATTTGCTTTTGGCTCCATTTTTAATTTTTTCAAGGAATTTTTTTATAATTTCAAACTAACTCATTTTGTATTTTCATTTTCATTTCTGGTGCTAGATGTAGATGGCAGTTGCTTTGTAATATTAGCTCAAAAATCATTTATGTTTTTCGACTCACATTGTTCTTTTATTTCTTCCATGGGTAAACAAATTTCGACATTACCTGACAGATATTTTACCAATGGAGTAATCATTTCACCATCATCAAAACACTCTTCGTCAGTTAGCTCATCCACATCAGGCGGTAAAGCAATTATATCTGACTCAATTTCCTTAGAAAACATATATTCTAATGCTTCTTCGCTGTTGTGAAGCACTTTATGCCCGGACATTCTGGAAAAAATGAAAAGGAAAAAAGTATTAGTTACCACTGACACCCAGTGATCTATTTATAGATCAGCATGTTTAAGCTAAAAATTTAATTATAAGAACAGTTATTTTTTTAGTTTAAATAATGCAGAACAATTAAAGTGGAATTGTAAATATAGAACACATAAGAAAAGTATAACCTACTTTTAATTTTTTTTCCTGTTGGATACAAAATCGAAAGCTGCGCTTTGAAGCTTCACTTGGCTAACTTCAGACATTATCTGCTAGACTGATCTGGAAAGAACGTTTCAAAACGTTTTGGGAAAATGGCCACATCTGTAAGGAAATTGTCCAGTGACAAGGAGAAGTGGTTAAAAGATATTGTTCTCAGTGGGCATTCTAAAAGTAGGTGATGTATAGATAGATCGCTGGGTGGTAACTGGTTAATAGAATTAGAATTTATACAAACTATAATTATGTTTAATTTAGTTTAGATCATCAGTTATTTCAAGGGGATTAACATATAACCAAGAAAACAAGTTACTCAGAAGTATCTAGTTGAGTGTTGTAAAGTTCTACATTGTCTCTTATGCTCTCTTATATTTATCTGCAGAATATTCTTAAAGTAGGAAATATAAGGAAGCTTGAAATAGCATTATATTTTAGAGAATTTTTCAAGGTGCTTATTAACACAATCACCTTAGCCAAATTTTCAGAATGTGCCATATTCTGGCAGCCATGCACATAGCCTTTCTTCCAACAACCATCTTCCTAATTTAATTTTGAGAGAATGTCTGACTTTTAAACGATATTTATGTGGTATTGCAACCACTTTATTAGAAGTTGTCAAATTTCCAGAATGTGCCAAATTCTGACAACCATATGAATGATCATTCTTTAGGTAACCATGTGAATAACCATTCTTCAGACAACCATGCTCATTACAGTCCTTCAGTCAAGCATCGCCACCATTTTTATGAGGTGTTTTTTTTTTCTCTGTATTTCAGGTTCTAACAGTTATTATAAACAAATCATAATATTTTTTACATAAACTTGGGTTTAAAATATCAGTTTATGGAATTTGTCAGCAATGGAAGAAACTGTGGTATAATTTCTGTAGGAATACACAATTTTGCTGACAATTTTCTAAAGGGAACAACAAAAAAATGTATTTCTTTGATAGATGCTGTTTCCGAGGATTGCATGAACCCTAGCCTTCGCAATTCTGTAATTTTTTTTTTTTTAAGTGAAAACAGATTGCTGTGTACTTTGATAAAAAAACAGACAAAAAAAAAAGATTACAAAGATTTTAAGAAGAATGTGAGTTTTATTTTTTAATGTATTACATAATCCTTATTTGATAATTCAAATTTGTATTTTAAATTGCAAAAATATGTTTTCTTTCCATATGTTGATAATGTTTACCAGCTTACGATAAATATTAATAGTTTAGAAATCTTTGGAAAAAAAAGTGTTAACCACTAACTTACACCGAATAAATAAAGTTTACTTTTTCATTTGTAAAAAATTGTCATATTGTGCCAAGGGGCATTAATATTTAAGTACCTTTTTTAATTTTCTAAAAAAATTTATTTATTTAAATATTGTGAAATATGTATATATAATTTAATGATGAAATATTTTATATCAGTTATCATAGTCATATGTAATTTTTAGATTAATGTGGATTTTCATTTAAAGCTTAAATTAATGGATTAAAATATAATCAAGAAATATCAGTCAATAACTAATCAGAAGTGTGTAATTGAATACTGTGGATTTCTGCATGTATTGTATAGTATAAAAATATAGCTATGAAGTTATGATAGTCATGGATGCTTACTTTTATGAGAAAATTAATTAAGCATATGTTCAAATGATTATTTTGTCTTTCTTAATTTTACCGTGTGTCTGATTACATTCATATAAAATTCATTATATTGCTGAAAATTCTTTTAGATGATATTGTAGATAAATTTTGTTCATTCAAAATTCTGAATAGCTAATGCAAACAGTCTAAAATTAGAATAAGATTATCATAATCCAAATAGACTTAAGCTGCCCGTTATTTTGAGATACTGTTTTTTTAGGGAGAAAAGTACCTTTTATATGTAAAAAATACTCTTCATATATATATATATAT
>KK114767.1:147294-164023 GCA_000611955.2 Stegodyphus mimosarum
TTTTAGTCATTTCTTGTGTTTTCTGTAAGTTTTCATTAGTTATATGAATATAGTATTTAATTAAGAACAAGTAACACTGCCATAAATCACATTTGCTCTTTATGAATTATGTCATGAAAGAAAAGGAGAAAATTAGAGATAGAATTTTTCCATTTGTCATATTTTTATAATAAACTGAATTAAATCCCCTTAAACCAAGTGGAAATGAATTTTTTAAATTGATTTTTAATTTAGCATGCTGTTTGGTCTATCAACATGAATGGAATGTTTGCAAACAATATATATAAGAAATTCCAGCCATTCCTGCCTTTGTAACTATTCTTTTGTGGCTATCATCCTTTGTTATCAAAAAAAATTTTAATAACAATCAATTATACTAAGTTATTCTTTGAAATAGTAAATTTAACTATAATTAATTAGAAGATAGAACCAAATCTGAGTTGTACTTGTAGTCTTTTGCATCTTAAATTCATTTCCAAAATATTAAAAAAGACTGTATTTATGTAATTTTATTTTGTATATTTTACATATAAGAAAAGTTATATTTATTTATTTAATGTCCATGAATGAAAATATAAGTTTTTATATTTTAGATTGTCATCACTTATTCAGTTACTGAATTTTACGAATGAAGTTGTGCAGAGTATGCTATCTGATATTAGAATTGGTGATTGTTGTACAGTCTTACCATATACAGATTCATACACTTTTGCCCTGACATATCTCTTGGCATGGCTAGAAATACTGGAATTCATTTCCTCATCTCCATCCCAGGTTTGTATGCTTGATTTCATCTGTATTCTTTTTCATTTCACCATCCTAATAAAGTATTTTTCTTAATTAGGAATTTGTATTCGATTTGGTTTGACTATTTGAGTATGGCAAACACTTACGGTCTATCTGCTTAAGAGAAGGCATGTTTTTATGGAGGACTTTCAAAAGGAAACTGGCTTGCACTGTGAAAACCTACCATGCAGTCAGCATGGGATCAAACCCATGTCGAACTCCCAGTCTTGAATGGTCCTAACCACTTGACCGTTAGTGGGGCTTAGGAAATTAATATACAATATTATATTTGTAATTATTATGTTTGAATTCTTTAATAATATTGAAGAACTTTTTTTTATTTTGAACCGTGAAAATCAAATATATTTTTGTATTCCAAAGTCTCTCACATCTCTCACATAAAAAAGTAATATATCAAAGGAAGAAGCTGTGTGATTGAAATGATCATTATTTGTTACGAAAATCAAATTTTTCAAATAACAGTTGTTTTTAACTATTTTAACAAAAATCTGATTACTCAAATTGCTAGTTATAATAGTGAATTAGGAGTCATCTTGTGTAATCTATCAGAGTACGTAAGTAAAAGTGTTAAAGTTAAGATTGAAGGCATCTTTTAATGGCTTTGTGAAACATTAAAATGTTTTCTTTCATCCTTGTTTCATTTTATATGTTTTAATCCTTTCTCCCCCCCCTTAATCATGTAGTGTAAACCTGTAGACTGTGAATATCTTATAGAGGAATAAAAATTTCTCAGTGTTATATCTTTTATTCGAACTTTTTTTATACATATGGGCCTACTGACCAATTTTATAATTTAAAAAAATAATAACAAAATGTAGTAGAACTTGGCTAAGTAAAATTCATCATATATATTTCTTCCACATTATGTCATTTCTTATCGTTTTCTTGACATTTTATGTTTAAATCAAGTGTATAAGAGTTGGTGACTATGAAAACTACTAAATTATATGTACATATGACAGAGAAACCTTAATTTTTTAATAAGATTATGTTTAATTAAAAAAGCTTTAAATAATGAGGTGAATAATTTAATAATTAATTGAATGTATCAAGTTTTTTGTTTTTGACTTAATTTTGTGTATGTATGTGTAAAATATTAAATTTTTTCTTTAAATTTAATTTCTTTGCTATTATTCTTATAGTTTTCAAGAAATTTTGTGTATGTATGTGTAAAATATTCAATTTTTTCTTTAAATTTAATTTCTTTGCTATTATTCTTATAGTTTTCAAGAAAAATGTATATATTTCTTATTAAAAAAATTGATTTTCATGTTTTTATTTTAGATTCGTTCTGAGTATGCTGCACATCTTGAAGAAAATAAATTGTTGTCTTGTCTTTTTTCCAATGTGTTTTGTCTAATGCCAGATAATCCATTGGCTATTATACAGACAGATTCAACTCCAACTAAAAAAGGGCTGAAATCTCTTTTCCTATGTTTTCCAAGCCTTACTTCAGGTTAGATCAAAGTTGATACATTAAAAATTCCCTCAAATTGCTAATAATTTTATAGCCCAAATACTTTTATAGTTTTAATAATTTTTTGCTTAAAATTTTATGCTTTTTTAATTTGATGAAAAATAAATTTATGGTTTTTGCTTAATTATTCTTGTAAATCAGAGAATATAAAATTCTTTCTTTTTAACATGGTGAAAACAAGATTAAAGCAAGATAAGGGCAGATTTATGTTTTAAGGAAGGTGTAGATATCAAAATAAGACTTATTAGTTCATTAATAATTCTGTATTCTTCAGCATCAGTAGCATAGACACTTATTTAATATATTCATAAATGAATTGGTCACTGCAATAAATCAGTTGCTTAAGATTTAGCAAAGTTCAAAAAATATGTACATTGCTACATATGACAATTCTTAAAATCCCTCGCAACAGTTTTAAATAAGTGGTTTTTTAAAAATCTGGCTGAGGTCTGACTAAGATTATTATTTAAATTCTATTAAGGTAGTGATGATTTGGGCTGATATTGGAAGCTGTGTTGGTAATAAATCAGTTGCTAAAAATTAGTGAAGTAAACAAAAATATATTGCTTCATGTGGAATTCCTCTAAATTCCTTGTGGCATTTTTAAATTATTGTTTTTTTCAAAAGTTACCACATTAAAATGGGGGGGGGAGGAATTATTGAAATTGGATGAAATTAGGAATTATTTGACATTAGAGCAGTGTTTCTTAAGCTGTAGGTTGTGACCCCAAATGGAGTTGAAAAGGGGAATGTTTGAGCTATAAAAATTTAATTCAGAACATAAATTTAAAGAAATGTTAGTTGTAATCCTTCATTAATAATATATTACATTTTCTATATAACATAGTTATGAAATCATAATACTAACCAAATTGAGCTGTAAATTATATTTGTATATTGAAAAATTCCATTAAGTGCATCATAATAGCAGTGTCACATTGCAGTTTTAGCATATAAGTTATTTCAGAATTAAAGTATGCTGCGGATGCACAGTGCATAATATTCTGCACAACCCAAACATGCCAAGAAGGTTGGCACTTCAGTTTCACTGGACTAAGGTATTTGTTGAATAAATATTATGAGAATAAAACATTTTTTATCCATAGATAAATGGTTGAATTTGAGTTACAAAAGTGTTGACCCAGATGGCAATACTGCAGAGTTTCTTGAAGAAGGACCAAATCCTAACATCCCAAAGGGGCATTTTTTTAACATTTTGTATTACCTTTATTTATTAAATATCATGTTCTTCACACTTAAACCATAAAATTTAGTTCAAGAGCAATATCGCAAAATAATTTTAAAAGGAGCATATCTTTAGAATTTATGAAATCGATAATAAAACAAATTCAAAATTCCATATTTGGGCTTCCAGATGCCCATATTCACAGGAGGATTACATTATTCAAAAATTTGCTGCTGAACTGTTGAGTGAGTCAAGAAATTTGGGTGTCCAAAAAAATTCTTGACATTTCTGGATTTAGAAGTTAGAATTAAATTTCCGTAATTTATTAGATGGTATTAAATGTTGTTCTGCCATTCAGTTCCACATACATTTTCAGTTTTAAAGCTTATTAAATTCAAATGTCATTTAATGCTGAAAAACACTGGAGATGCTTTTCATCCACCAATGCCAAATATTGCACCAAGATTTAATTTATTATGCAGCAAAAAACAAGTGCATCCATCTCATTAAAACGTGCTTCTTTGTTCATCAATTTTTAAGCACTTGAAACAAATCCTAAAATTACTTGTCATATGTGTATTGTTTACTGAAGAAATAATTCATTTATGGTAATATGTGTATTTTAATAACTTTATTTTATACACTGGTGAAATAAATTAAGAGAATTTTCATATTTGATCTACGATCTCCAGAACAACTGGACAGAGTTTTAATAAAATTTAGTGTGAACATAGGTTAATATAATACAAACAAAATAAACATTCAACAGTTATAATAGACACACATATTTGTCTGTAACACTCATGGGAGTCTGAAGATGTGAAACAGTGGTTGCAGAAGACGTAAAAGAAATGGGTTAATAGTGGATATGGTTCCCTCTTACAGCCATACAGGCCTCGCAACATGATGTCATACTCGAAATAAGGCAGTTTATCAGTGCCTGTGGCAATTGGTCCCACTCATTCAGCAACACTGTTTTCAGTTCCTGGATGGTTTTCGGAGAGGGGTTGCAGTTGCCCTCCCCAGAGCATCTCAGACATGCTCTGTAGGGTTGAGGTCTGGAGATCTGGCGGGCCAATCCTTCCGACAAATATCTTCACTCTTGAGAAATTCGTCGATCAGAAGAGCTTTATGTGGCCTCCCATTATCGTCCTGTAAGATGAACATGGGGCCCACTGCACCCCGGTAAAGGCGAAAATCAAGACCTCATCCCTATACCTCACACCAGTCACAGAGCATCTGTCAAAGAGGTGGAGAGGTGTGCGGCCATCTAACATGATGCCTGCCCAGACCATTATGCTGCCACCACCATAATTGTTGATTTCGTGGACATTGGAGTGTAGGTAGCAGGTCCCTGGCTCTCTCCATATGAAAATACGGCCAGAATCAGTGTTTAGGCTAAAACAGGACTCGTTGGTGAACAGAACGGTCACCCTTTGCATATTCCAATCACTATGCTGCCTGCACCTTGCTAATCGGACTCTCCTGTCCATAGACATGAGCGAGATGCAAACAGCCAGTCTTCTGGAAAACAACCCTCTCTCATTCAGTCTTTTAGAAACAGTCACCCTTGTTATACGGGTTCCCATGGCTGCATACAGGTCCTGGGAGAGCTCAGAAGCTGTAGCCCCTCTGTTACGCTTTGCTAAAATGGACAAATAGCGATCTTCTGTGGCCGTCAGGGCTCTTGGACGACCTTGCTCAGGCTTTCTCTCGATAGATCCTGTATCCTGGAACTGTTTCCATAGGTTACACATGATGCTGCGTGTTAAATTAAACTCTCTGCATATCTGGACTTGTGATTGGCCTGCCTGTAGCCTCCCCACAATTCACCACCTCATTCCATCATCTAAACGTTGGTGGTTACTCATTTTTACTGTTCTGATGTGAATTTAACTGATTGCTGCAAGATAACACCAAGAA
The DNA here is from genome assembly GCA_000611955.2 of Stegodyphus mimosarum. Taxonomy (NCBI): domain Eukaryota; kingdom Metazoa; phylum Arthropoda; class Arachnida; order Araneae; family Eresidae; genus Stegodyphus; species Stegodyphus mimosarum. Next base: position 152,688 of record KK114767.1, read on the forward strand.
ATTCCCCGAGATGTGCTAGCGAACACAATTTGTCTAACCCTTCACGCACTTATAAAGCCTGTTTCTCTGCTGGCTCCGCCTGCACACACGTGTGCACTTACGTATTTGCCGTACAAGATTGCATTTTTATCTAGAAGCATTGGTTTTTCCTTCAGTTCAGGTCTTTTCATGCAATTCGATAAAATATGCAAATTCTCTTAATTCATTTCACCAGTGTATTTAATATCTGGGGTCACAGAAAAAAAACTTTTTGATAAAAAGGGGTCATGAATAAAAAAGCAGTTTAAGAAGTTCTGCATTAGGAAAAATATGAATGATGTTTGAAAAAATATGAACGAAACTTTAACTTTTGGGTGAAGTAAATCACTTGCTAAGAAATATACCATTGTTTAAAAGTGTAATAAGCATTTATTTCATTGAATTTCTTTAAATTTAAGTTATAATACTTCTATAAGCTAATGATTATGACTAACTACAATAGCATAATTTGTTTTGTAAAATAAACATCCAACGTTATGTTTGTTTCTGTGGTTATTGGTATTGAAGTATTCAGTGTTTTTTGCGATGGTTTTGAAAGCATTGGAAAATAAAGTGATGAAAGAATGATTATTTATTCTTATTTAGTGTGTGTCAATATATCTAACTTAACACCATATTAGTAAAGAGAAAGTAATCTCTTACCACTTTTATATTGTCAAGTCCGATGTATGAAAATTTTAAAAAAGGAAGAAATTATTACCTTAATCCCTGATAAAGCAATTTCTAATACCGGAATGAATTTCTGTTGGTACATAGTAGCCTAATTAAGACTTCACTTGCAAATTTCATTTACAAATAAAACCCCTCTTTAAAAAAAAAAAAAAAAAAAATCCCTCCCCCCTTTTTTTTAACTTACTTATTCACATTTCAAGTGCAAACCCCTTCAAAGTACTTTCCACTTGCACTAATGCACTTCTCTAATCTTTTATTCTATTTTTCAAAACATTGTTTAAATTCATGCTTTATGATGCTTGACAATGCCTCCGTTATTTTTTTCTTCACCTCAGCAACATCAGCAAAACGCTTTCCTTTCATATTTCTTTTCATTCTAGGAAGAAAAAGAAATTGCATGGGGCAAAGTCAGGTGAGGTGAAGAACTGGGGTCATTCCGTTTTTTATCAAAAATTTTCGTACAGACGGGGCTGTGTGAGCAAGGGTATTGCCATGATGTAAAAACTCGTCACTCAACTGCCACAAATTGAGCCGCTTCCTCATACTAATGTGTAATCTTTTCAAAACTTCCAAGTAGGAAGCCTGGTTAACTATCTGACCCTGTGGAACAAACTCTGAATGGACAACTCCTCTCACATTAGACATACAAATCAGCCCTGTTTTAATGTTTGATTTCACCTGACGAGCTTTCTTGGGATGAGGCGAACTTGAAGACGCCCACTAGCTTGATCGTTGCTTTGATTCAGGATCAAAGCATAGCAACAAGTTTTATCACCTGTGGTAATTTTTGAAAAAAAGTTTGGATCATTCCGGATTTTTTCTTTCAAAACACAGCATGTTTTTTTTTTCTTGTTTTTTTTTTTTTCTGTTCAACAGTTAAACATTGATTTGACAGCCACACTTTTCATTCCCAAATCTTTTGTCAAAATTTGCTGCTCTGAACTCTGAGTCACTCCCGACTGTTCCGCAATTTCTTCAATGAGCTGTCATCGATCTTCGTTGATGATTGTACAAATTTTTCAACATTTTCACGTGTTCCAGCCATGGAAGGGACAACCAGAACAAGGTTTGTTGTCAACTGACATTTCACCATTTTTTAAATAGGAAAACCATTCAAACACTTAAGTTTTCCCCATAGCATCATTGTTGTATGCTGTTTTTAATATTTTAAGAGTTTCTGTTCCACTTTTTCTGAGCAAAAAGCAGAATTGCACCGCAGTATGCTGTTCGCAAAAATCAGCCATTGCAAAAACTACAATCGCATATAAACTCTGCCAAAAACTAGTCCTGACCTTCAGCGATAACACGCGGCTTACTGACTCAGGAATGCTCGCTGTAGTAGAAAGCTACTGTTCTGAATAACTTAAAGTGGCTGCAGAAAATGTGTTCTGTTGTAAATACAAAGCAATTAAATGTTCTGGAACATCTTGACAGTTAATAGCTTACTTTGTTTTGATTTAAAAAATTCATTATAAATTCTATGCTTTTAATTGAAGTCAAAACTTGAAGGGGGTCTTTTTGTTATTTTTATTTTTGTTTGTTTGCATTTGTAATGTGAAACAGGCTTAAAATTAAGTAATCCTTAATTTTTTGAAATTATATAAGTGTAGCTGGTGACATTGAATAGACAGTCAAATTTCTTTAATAAAAGAGAACAAAAACTATTTTGCAATAAACACATACTCACAGATTTTAGAAGTGAGACGGAAGGATTATGGGATAATCAGATCATGTTAATGAAACTAATTTTATCTTCATTTAGGATTTCAAAACTATTGCTTTAGTTTTGAACAATCAGCAGCAATAGTATTATATTTCATTCTTCTTTCAGGAAACTATTTAATATTCAGAGGTGAAATTCTCAATTTTAATCAAAATGAAATGTAATGTGAACCATATGAGTTTATTTACCAATTACCTATTTTCTTTAAATTCCATAATTTCCTCAAATCTTACTTTTTTGTTCTAACTTATTTTGAAATTTAGGTGATCCATCATCAAAAGAAATACAAATCTTTGCATGTTATGTTTTTGCAACTGCACTGAGGAGAGTTCCTGCTTCTGTCAGAACATGGTGGAATAATTTAGACAAAAGATCTGCTGACCTTGTCAACAGGTTATTATTATTATATTATTATTGTTGTTTATAAATAATATATGATTAATATTTCTGTTTTTTATTTAACATAATTAATATTTTAAGTCAAACTCACACTTTCTTTCAGATTTACATCAAAGTATATAAGTGGAATTCTTTGTGCTGAGGAAATTCAAGCAGTACATGACAATGAAGTGAAATTTGAAAACATGATAGTAAGTAATGTTATATTAAAGTTATGAAAGTTGTTAAAATGCCTTAGCATGTTTTGCAGGAACATTTTTTATAAGGGGAAAAGTCTTTGACAAGTTATTTGTTTATTATTTATTCTGTTTTTGATCGTTTGTGGGCCTGAAGTGGTAGTCATTTTTTAAATTTTATTTTTGCATGAAGTTTTTATCAAATATTTGGTGGTGATATTAGAAATACGTAGTATAAGTCTGTCATCTAACAGAAATTTCTCATCTCTTGCACAATAATTAATAATTTGTTTCACGTAGAAAAGTATTTTTACAGTTATAATCAGATTGGGGCACAAACAAAACAGTCATTTTTGATGTGAAAACAATTCCCAGGAGTTGCATTAGAAACCCTTGCATTCACAAAAGGTCACTTTGTGGTGTGGTTTATGGCATAGTGACATCATTAAACCATTTTTTCCTCCCCAAATGAGGAAGATGATGTGTTACAGTGACTGTTGAGCAATCCTGATAGATGATAATTTTTTCTGTGGCCAAATTTGGAGGGCCTGTAGTTTCAACAAGACAGCGCTGTGTCGCACTGGTAATAGCATTGTTGATGTATTGCAAAGAAGTTTGGTGAAGCGATAATTGCACAAAAGGCAATTGTTAGTTGGCCTCCCAAAAATTGTGATTTAACTTCTTTAGATTATTTTTTGTGGCATTATTTGAAGTTAGTGATCCTTGAAGCATTAAGAATAAACATTGAAAGCTGCATTCGTGGCATTAGGTCTGAGTTATTGTGTACAATCATAAAAAATTGTGCTCATCAAATTCACTCATTTGCTCAAAGTCAAGGTGCATATTTAAATGATGTTTTATTCAAAACGTAATATCATAAATTTTACTTTAAAATAATATAAAATGTTTGGTTGTATCTGAAGTAGTTTTTATTTTATTTCATTTTAAAATCATATCGTTCTTATTGGAATGCTGTATATAAACTAGTTCCTACAGGAATGGAAGACATCTTGAGGCAGATAACTCGTGTAGTTTTATTCTATTATTAAGTAGCAAAAACTTTTCTCACTTCAGGATTTTTTAAATTGCAGGTCATGAACTTTTTGTTTTCCTATGAAAGTACTTGATGCCTTAATTTTTCTGAGAAATGAGTACTGTGATTTCTCAGTTTAATACTCTAAATAGATGTCAGTAAATAGTGGAATGAATTTATTATCAATAAGCAGTAAAAGTTATGATATGTTGATTCCATTCCAGGTTAGAGCTAGACCTGGGTCAAGAGAAGTGATTGCCACTTACACTATTGATGATTCTGCTATAGAACTGAGTGTACAGCTTCCAGCTAATTATCCACTTGGGCCTATATCTGCAGACCGGAGGGGTAAAATAGTCGTTGCAGTACAAGAATGGAGAAACTGGTTAATGCAACTGACCACAGTCCTGACATACCAGGTTTAGATCTTATTACAATTTAAACTTGATAAAAAAATCTGCTAATTAAATTTAATATAGTAAGAAAAATTTAAAAGAGAAATTGATAAAATGTAGTTTTGATATCATTTAATATTTTAATTGAATCTCTTTTGTTTTGAAAGTTTTCTGAAACTTTTTTTTTCCTTTATAATGATAGTTCTCTTAAAGCATCATTTCCTTCCGTGTTTCAGTTACAAGCTTTTTATATTGAAAATTGATACATTTAAAACTGTGTAAAATATGCAAGTTTGTGTTAGTTAAATTGAGTTTTTGCGAGATTGATTTCGGGCATGCGTGAGTGAGCAAGCCACTGACAGACAGTATTTTAAAATACGTTTTAAACTTGAAAAATTACAAGCTTAAAATTTTAAAATGCATTGATCTTAGATTTTGAATTACAATAAATTAAAATTTGATTATAAAAATGAAGGTGCACGAAATAGATATGGCTAAGTTTCAGATACCCCTAAGTAGGCAATCACACAAAACTATTAAATATTGCTAATTTTATCATAATCATTCGTCGATATTAAATTTTTGACATTGTGAGATCAGTTCAAAAAGTAAGATGAAATGACACTAGCTGGAGTCATTAAAATCCTTTAGTAACTCTTTTAGGCAGTTGGCTGCTTGCTAGTTTTTAAAGATATGCTGTTTTTAAATATTTTGGAATTTTGTTTTTGAATTTTATGTGGTATAAGTGCCCAAAAAATTTTTAAAAAGAACTAACTATGTTTAATAATAAATGTAAAAAGACGAAAAAAAATTCTGTTAGCAGGAGTGAGTCCAAAAGCAGATTGGTAACCTGCAATGCTAGTGACAGCATAAAAAATCTTTGTAGGTGCAACATTAAAAGCAAATTTATATCATTGATTACCTTGACATATTTTCAGTGCTTGACATCAATAAACTTTCACACATTTGTTTTCATACATTAGCTTCAGAATTATTTTTTAGTTTACAGCTATTGGGCTGAAAACCAGAGACTTTTTAAATAATTAATTCAGTTGTTTCTTGATTGATCCGTACTACTTCAGTAATTTTTCTCATTGAAACCTTGGGATTTTATTCGGTTTTATATATATAGCTTTCTGATCTCTCAAAGTGTGAGTTTTGCATTTCCTTTCCCAATTTTACTTGTCCCTGCCATGTCCAAATTCTTGAAATCATATAATTGGAGAAGTATTGGTTACTTTGGCACTTTCAGCAGATAAATTACATTGGGGGAACACCAATTTTATTGTCTTAGGTCTGTCACTTGTTTTTGACTAAATTTTGACCTCTGAATCCAAAAATGACTTCAGTGTTTGTTTATCATGTAAACTTTTTAAGCTATGGGATGCCCACTTTTTGTCTCAGAAGTTCTACAAAATATGCATATAAAGTGAAAACGTACCAAATATGTGAAGTATAAATGAAACCAGCTGAACAGGATATTCTATTTTATTAATTAGCTAATTACAAAATTTCATACTTTGATATTTAAAAGGTTATGAAAGAAATTTTTAAATTAGTGTGCATTTTGTCCTGTTAGACACTTTCAAAATGAAGCACCATTATGAGAAATGTGCAAGCGGCAGAAGGAAAAGAAAGTAGGCATAGAAAAACACTGCATAGAGTTCTAACCATTTGGTAATAAAACTATCTCTTCTTGACTTCTTACTATATTGGCACAACACAAAATTGTTAGTCCTTGCCAAAACATAGCCAAACTATTAAGAGAAACAATGTGTATCTAGCCACTATCATGAACAATTGCTGAGGACCACTCACAGTCAGCTTTGTCATCTCTGTCAGATAAAGCAATAAAAAACAGAAGATTTCTGTAAAAACGGGAAGGAAGATGCTAGTATGACAGTCATACCACAATCCACTTTAAAGCAATGATTTTCTTAAAAGTGAAGACTGGAAGACTGGTTTCAACACTGAAAATGTCTTTAGCTGATTCTGATGTACTTCTTTGGATAAATTATTGAATCTTCAACTAATCTGGCTGAAATATTTAATTATCTGCTTATGATGTGATATAACATTCTACTACGCAATTTGAATTTATATAGTTATGCTTCATATTCATCTAAAATATTACTTCTTGTGTTTTTTCCATTAACATAGGCTAGTTTAGTGGAATATTTGACTCACTGCACTAAAAACTTTAGTAAAATATGGTTTGAATGTCCAGATGTTTTCGCCTTTTAAACACACAACTTCTTTGAAGCTAATTTTCTGAGAAATGTTGTTCTTTCTTCCAATTTTCTTCTTTCAGGAGCATTTCTTTTTAGCGTTGATCAAGAATATTAATTTGTTTAAAAGTTATATTTCTATAAATTTTGCATTCTTATCAAATTCTCTTTAAAACTTTAGCTGTAGCTTTTTAGGACACTGTATTTCATGTTCTAGACATTTAGCTGCAAATTGAGCTTAAAATAAATCCCAGGGGACAAATATTAAAACATGGGTTACAAATGGTAGAGGAATAAAGGATTTCCCCACCTAGTCATTCGATCTTAATACTGGGTGCAAGTAACCAAAATCGTATAATTTTAACAATTTTTAAGACCAGTAACTAAGATATTAAAGAGCATATTTCAAAATTAATCTGTAATAACATGAGGAAAAACTACTTATATGAAACATTCTTTGTAAGAAGAAGAACATATAAATATATATTGCCTCTATTTTTTTTTTCGATAAAGTAGGATATGAGTAAAACTCTTAACGTTTTTAATTTATTTTATTAAATACTTAATTTAAAGCTGTGTAGAAATCGTAGGGATAGTATCAAGAAAAGAGAATAATCAATCCAAATATAATCCAATTTCAATAAGCTAAAACTGAATGGACACACTCCTCAAAAAGTAAATATTAAAATTTGGCTTTCAATTAATATCGGTTTCAAATAGTATGTTTTGATATTCACTTTGACTTACCTTCAAATTCTTCTGAAAACCGTTGTGCCAAAAATTTCAACTAACTGAAGTTCAAGTAATCAAAGATTTGGCATATATTCTCAGTATGCCAATTAAGTAATAAGAACGTATTAAAAAATTATAAATGCTGCAGAATTTACACCAATGCAATTTTTTATCTTAATGCAAATATGACAGATAATTAAAGAGAAGGTTTTGGGAGAACAGCAGAATAATTTTTTGGGTGCCTCAGTTTGTAAGGTAAATCTAATGCCATTTAATGTAAATGTCTATTTAATCTTCCCAAGATGAATAATGCATGGAGATAATCATCCTATCTTAGATTCCAAGAACCCTAAATATGTACAATATTAGTAAATTTAATAATTGAACATTCAAATGCACTATGGTGTGGTTGTTTAAAAAGCAGTGCATTAACAAAATTTAAACTCTGTTTTTTACTGCCTGAGAATATAACAATGTTTATTTGAAATATTTGCAAATCAAATAGCAAATTAGAAACTAATAACCTCGTTCTTAATTTAAATTATTTCCCGCATGTGCAATTTGGATAGGAGCCAGTTTTCTATTAAAGTTTCCTGTGCCTGAGAATATAACATTATTTTAAATATTTGCAAATCAAATAGTAAATTAGAGTCTAATAACCTGGCTCCTAGTTAAGTGATTTGCTCCATGTGCAACTTAAATACGAGCCACTTTCCATAAAAAAAGTCCTACATGAATGCATTCCTCCCTTTACACAGGTAGCCCCATATGTTTGTCATATTTAAAGAATCAGTCAGTCTAATTTAATTGAAATGCGGATTTCTGCAAAACCAGAAACTTGCTAAAAATCACTGTGGTAATCCAACTAACAGGTTTATAGGAGAAACAGTGTCAGTGGTTGAACTGACAATATTTTATTTCTGAACTTATACTGCCATTCTTTAGTGAAACTCTCTAAATTTTTACTTTTTTGTGGAGTTTAAGGAAAGAGTAGAGGTGCGGGTTGATAAAAAAGCTAGCAGTATGTGCACAGGAAAGGGCAGTTTTTGAAATTATTGTACAAAAAGAATTGTAATAAATTCTAGGATAAAAACTAGATTTAATTTTTTTTAAAAACTTATATTAGATTTATGTAATAAAGATCATGTCCTCACTGGCTATCAATTCCAGAATAGCTGTGGATGAATTCTATAAGCCGTAAACTTTCGAAATTTGATTGATTAATTCAGCTGCTACAGGATTGAATGTTTATATCACAATTTGACTTGTAAAAAATTATTGTTATAAATCTTATGTTTTGTATAAAAATATAATGTGCTTTGGAAAAAAGGGGGGTTGACGATAAAATTAGCAGTCTTTCAAGTATAGAAAACAGTTTGTTTAAAAATATATTATGCAGCTAAGTATCTTAGAAAAGAATTTAGCCACAGAATATCTTTTTGGACATAAAACATCTTCAAGTTATTTTTATTTATGACATTAGTAACACCCATAAAAGAAGAAAATGCGACTGGTAAACATTTCAGTAGTAGAAGACAGCATGTTTTATTTATTATATTTTTGCCATATTGTTTCACGTGTTCAAAATTATTGAATACATGTATGAATACAATTTTGAAGTCTGCAAATAAATTTCATTGCACACTATAAAATGAAGTTAAGTAAAATGGCAGATGATAAAGTGGTAAAGGTAAAAATTTACAAAAAAGAAAAAAAAAAGACCTTTAAACTTTTCATTAATATTCTGCATAAATTTAGACTGGATATTATTAATAAATATTTACTATATGTCATTAATAAAAATGAGAATAAATTCTATAGGAATAATCCTCAGTAAAAGTTTATTTGGAAATTTAAAGCTAAAAATGAGTGTTGCAATTCATTGAAGATTGCAACAAAGTGCAGAAACCACATTTGGCATTGTTATTGCATGTAGCAAGTATGCTCAATTTCAAAAGGCACCAATATATAAATTCATGTTTATCTTTGAGAATGTTGGATAAAAAACTGTAACTTTTTGCAAGTATGTTTGAGAAATAAATATACTTTAAGATGATGGTAAAATTTTTTATAGGTTATAAACTCAAACCTTTTTTCAAAAAATTTATAAAAATTATTGTAAAAGTACAACTTTTTAAAATAAATCAGAGACAGTATATAAGTTTTAATTGGAATAAACTTAAATTTCAAATTATCAAAGAAGAAATCAAGTAAGTCTACCTTAAAAAGCGATATTATTAAATATATACCAAATCAATCAACATTACTCGGTTAAAATTTTGAATGCTAATTTTAAAAGCACTACTTCTTTAATTTTTACAAAACTTATCAGTTTGGCATAATTTGAGGCATAGAATCGAAATCTGGAAAAAAAATTGGTATGTCATTTCAGAAAAAAATCTGATTTTGTCTAGTATCATAGAACAACACTATTTGTATATTTAATATATATCCTAAGCCATGCTCGGCCTACCAGCAGCCGAGATGCAATGTCGCTGAATACTGGTAGTTCGGCCAGAGGTTCGAATCCTGCGGATAGGCTGGCTGCATGAGCATTTTTGTGCTTTTTCCCATGTGTAGCCTGTATACGAGACAGTTTCCCTTAGAAAGTTCTCCCTTTAGGCAGATAGCCCTCAAGGCTTTGCTATCACCTAAACCAATCCTAAGCCACACTTTGAAGACATGAAAAACACAAGTTGAATTTCATTCATCAGTCAATATTCAACTGCCCCCTGCAGTGTACAAGCGCTGAATGCAAAAATATTTGGCATAAAAATACCATTAACTTATTGTACATTTTTTATACAAACACATAATCATCCACCACTGACTTAGCAGGTAAGGTTGCTTGAATACTTGTACTTTTATAAGGTTATAATACCAGGTAGGATTCAAAAGTTCCCCGTCTGAGTCTATAACATAATAAATATTATGAATTAAATTGCAAAAACACATCCTCCTTCGAAATAAGACCCATGTGCAACAACACACTTTTGCCAGCGCCTGTAAAGTTCATCGAAGCATATCTGGAATCCATTTTTGCCCATGCCCTATAATTCAGCCTGCAATGCACATTTAACTTATCTGGAGATTGAAATCGATGGCCCAGATCGATCTTGCCAGTTCAGGAAATAGGAAAAAATCACAGGGTGTCAGATCAGGTGAGTAAAGAGGATGAGGCAAAACAGTTGTTTTCATTTTCGCAAGAAAGTCACTGATGACTAAGGATCGATGAGCAGGAGCATTGTCATGCAACAGCACCCATGACTGCTCAGCCCACATTTTTGGTCTCTTCTTCCAGATCGACTCATGCAAACGACGCAGGATTTCGACATAGAGTTCTTGGTTCACAGTGTGTCCTTCAGGGATAAATTCCAGATGCACAGTGCCTTGGATGTTGAAGAATACCTCTAACATGACCTCTCCTTTAGAGCGATCTTGGCGGAATTTCAGCTTCCGTGGAGATTGTGGTGATTTCCATGTTGCCGATGCTCTTGGTTTGCGGGGGTCATACAAAAAACACCATTTCTCGTCTCTAGTAACAATTCTGCTAAGTAGGGAAGGATCTTTGTCAACAGCTGAGATTAAGGCTCCCATTTCCGTTCGAATTCCCTTTTGGTCTGCGTTTAACATGTGGGGAACGATGTGTTGGCACAGCCTATGCATGTTAAGATCATTAGTCAGTATCCGCTGACATGTGACCTCTGATATCCCAACTGATTATATTATTTGGCAAATTGTTTGCTGCCTGTTCGCACATACTGCCGCAGACACCTTTTTGATGTTTTCATTAGTGCAAAAATCACAGGATGACCACCGCATTCATCATCTTCCTCACTTCTCTGCCTTCTCTGAAATGACCATGCCACTCAAAAGCTAGCGTTCTCGATAACATTTCATTTCCATACATATGCTTCAACATTTTTAAAGTCTCTGTAG
>KK114767.1:164138-184731 GCA_000611955.2 Stegodyphus mimosarum
TAGCACTGTTTCCCAAGTGAACACAAAATTTGATATTGGTTCTCTGCTCAACTGATGCCATTTCTTTCTATCACCGGTTACTAAATGCTTACAAAAAAACGTTGTTGCCATGAGCTTTCGACCACATGATTTGGGACAAACCACTTTTAGGAAAGGGGTAGAACGTAGTAACACAAAAACGTTCTCATAGTCGCTCTACTGCAAAAAATTTGTACATTATAGACTCAGTCCAGGAACTTTTGAATCCTGCAACATAGAACTGATATTTGAATTTAAGTTCTATAACCTTACCAGACAAGTAGCAAGTTGTCACTTTGTCTGAAAATAATATGGCTGAGACTTAAGAAAGTTTAAGCAATCTTTTTATTAAATTGAACTTTTAATGGGAAAAGGTATCACTTGTGCTACAAATAAACCACTACATATGGAAATGTAATTTGATCAATAAGAGATGTTGTTTTATAAAAAGTAGTCTAAAATTACACAGTCAATAAACTAAGCTGTAAGATGCCTCAGTGGCTCATAATTAAAGCAATCGGCCATGAGAGAATGCAAATGCAAAAGTCAAAATAATTATATTTAGACAGTGCGAGCAAAATCTAACAGTGCTATGCAAGTGTCAGAAGTTCTCTCTCACACAAACCCAAACCCTGAGCATAAATACATTTAAAACTAATTTGTATTCTGATGAGGAATACAGAAAGAAGTTAAAGATCAAAATCGTAATAACTGGCTTACAGTTTCAGTTTGACCAACATTTTACATCTTCTGAACAAGATTGCTTACTGCATGGGATTTTCATAGTTTTCCTATATGTAATGTAAATAGAAGTCATCTTTTAAAAAAACTTCGTTAACACTTTAACTCCCGCGTGACCCACCGGTGTATCGTATAGTTTTGAGGGCTCATGATCCATTGCTGGGTCACAGTAATTTTCACATTTGTGGCTGCATGTACTACTGTAAATAACCTTTTATGCAATTTTTTATGAAATATAAATTTCTTCTATCTCAAAATCATTCTGCTCAAATTGGTCCTTATGCATGTCGATAGTCAACATGGTAAGGCAACCTTTCCTTTAGACAAATAGCCCTTATAATGCTTTTTCTCAGTCAGTTAGTCAACCATTGAAATATATTCTAATAAAGATGCCTCAAAAGGTTAGTGTGTATTGAAATATAAGCAGTGTGGGAAGTTGTAGGGGGGCTCACATAAGCCTTTAAGAGAATTAAAACCTAAACCTCATGTAAAAACGTTTTCTCTTGATCTTAAAATTTTCTAAAGAATCAAGAGGTGAAAGATGTAAATAATATATGGCAGCTTCTGGCATCAAGTGTACTGCGTAATTAAGTTTATTTGCTATTTTATATAAAATCAGTAAATTTTTGTTGTTGTTGTTGTTGTTCATGTGAATTTATTTGTATTTTCTGTTTTTGTAAAAAATAAAACATATAAATAGTATTTGACATTTTGTTAAGATAAAGTGCATGCCCTTTGTTAAACTTTTCATAGCTAACCACTGAATGTATTTGTGAAAGTCAATAAGAATATTTCAGAGTTAACATTTTTCAATTATTTGTTTATTTGATGTACAATTAACCATTTCTCTTTTTCAGAATGGTTCTATTTTGGATGGTTTAACTATATGGAAAAAGAATTTGGACAAAAAGTTTGAAGGTGTGGAAGAATGCATGATCTGCTACTACATTTTACACAGTTCTTCTCTGAAGCTGCCAAAACTTTCATGTCATGTGTGCAGGAAAAAGTTCCATTCTGCATGCCTGGTATGTATGAACTGTTTGAACAAAATGTATATATTACTGTTATACAACAACTATTCATGTTTAGCAAAATTGAATTGAAATTATATAAATACATATATATACTCTGTGATATAAATACATAAACTGGTTAGAGTAATCTTTGATTCATCTCTAAAATGAGGTAAGGTTTTTACTTATATAAGCATGAGAGTGGGTAGAAGTACTGTTAATTTGACTAAGTGACAGATAACTATTCTAACAGATAGGTTGGCTACCTGGGATTTTTATGGATTTCTCAATGTGTTAAGTAAACATAAATCGTAATTCAAAAATTCTCAATGAAGGCACATTTTCCCCCTGCTTCTGGTAGAGAGTGGTAAAAAATGAATTTTATTTCAATTTTATTAATGAAGATGACAAGTTCCATCATCTGATTTGTCAAATTTTTACAGAAATAATAATTAGAACAACTGAAATTTGAAGATGATGGTGACAGACAGATTTTGATTACAGATACCTTAATTAGTTTTCTCTGAAGGCAATTTTTCAAACTGTTTTTGTATTAATGTAATTTATGTATTTCTGCATTAATGTTACAGGATTCATTTTTTCTCTCTCTCTCATGTTAATCCCCCTCCCAAAAAATTAACAGCAAAATGAAGTTCATTTATATCAGATATATTTATTATTGAGACATTGACAAAAGAGTAAGTATTAATTGGCTCTGTATTGACAGGTATATGAAAGCAGGTTACACTTTATATATGTAATGAAAACAAGAAAAAGACGGAGCAGCATCAATGCATAATAGCTATATAAGATATAGATCATGAATCTGTACTGAAGAGGAAGAATTCTGATTGCATATTATGCTAATATGTTGAGTTCATAATATCCAAGAAACTTCTCAGTTGAGGCAGTTTTAATACCATTTATATTTTCCAGTTCACATATGTGGCCACAATCACTTGAATAGGCACTTTAGTTGTGCCTATTCAAGAACATTTACATTTTTGATATTATTGCAGTAGGAGGCGAGCAGAGTAAAATTACGTCCAAGCAGTGCACAGAGAGAAGCTGAAATGTGTAGTTATCCAATATGGAAGCACACGAAGGGAAAGGTTTTGAGTTTGAGTTAATAGTTTCAGTTTCCAATTATTATGTCATTAGTGCCACTCAGGCTATGCAAAATGGAATGGCCTAGAAATGATGCAATCCAGAGAAGTTATTACGATTTTTAGAACAGAGAGGGAGAATTAAAGGGAATTAGGGGTTAGTTTAAATTGTAATTTTGATTTACATATTTTTTATCTTATATATACAGTACAAAGTCCGAGATCCGGACTCATCGGGACTTCGGCGATTCCGGATATTAGGTCATCAATTTAAATCTAGTAAGATGGCATCCAGAAATTATGCAATTAAAAATATGAAATAAAGGAGCATTTATGATCTAAAAAATATCAAAATTTAGAAAAAAAAAATTGTTTACTTTACTAAACATTTTTTTCAATGCAAGTTCTTTAAGTTGCGTTGTTTTTTGTGCTAATACTTTCTCTTTAATTCTATAAACAGGCATAATTTCTTGTTCAAAGTTCCTGAAATTTTTAAGTGCCTTATACCATGGCGATTTTTAAATTTGGTTAACCAACCTATTGAATATGTGCACTCAGTTTATAAGTTCATTTCTTCATGAAATATTTTGGCTTCAGCCATTAGCATTGGACCCACCAATGGCACGCCCTCGATGCGAAGCTGTCTGACCTATTCAATCATCACTTTATCATTATCGTCACTTTTAGCATAACGAACAATTTTTCTGTTATTCATTGCGAGTAGGGTGTCGAAAATCCACAAGAAATTTTTCTTAAAAAAAAAAAAAGTTCCTATTTCTTTTCCCTTCGTCATACGCAGTTGACTTTCCAATGCCATACTCCTGGGATAATTTTGAGACGGATATGTGTTTATCCATATTTTGCAGCAATTTCACTTTTTATTTAATGGACATCGAAACATGCTTTCGCATTGTAGATCTTTTGCAGCTCCAGAATTAGAAACTCTTTTCTACATAATCGAAAGTTCAAGCTTTAATTTTTATAAAATTGCTGTAATAATAATAGTCTGCAAAAAATAATAAGCTGGATCAAACTGGAAGATTAAGGAGCAGCACAGTCTGCTACCTTAACTGAAATTCCTTAGAATCAGTGAAAATAATTTTAACCTAGCTTAATAGCATCCGCTATACCTTATTGGCTATGTATCATAAGATTGACGACAAAGGACAAGTTCTTTCACTAAATTTTGTCCTGCTTCTGTTGCATACGGAATTAAGCCTGAATTGTATTAGTTATTTATTATACCTATGACTATTTGTTGCACATGCTTAAGGCTAATCTGAGTTCTAAATAAATAAACTTCTACATATACTTAAGGCTTATCTATGGTTGATGTTAGATACTATCTAATGTGGTCTCTGCGGGTCTTAAATTCTGCTACAAAGCACCTCCAAGTCCTAAATTCTTGCCACCCCTAAACTTTGGATCCCAGTGCTTTCCCTAAATTATATCCCACTTATGTGAATAACATATCAGGTATTCTTAACTCAAATAGCACTGAATGCAACTTTTGGTCTATGAGTTTCATTAACAAAATCTGTTTTTAGCATGTATGAAAAGAAATTTTTGTTAATTTTTCCCCGTCAACATTTTGTAGCGCATTTAACCTAAATCTAAATCTGTAATCATCGCCAAGTGTAATGTTAGCATAAAAGGTTGCCACATTCTTGCTATTCAATTACTAATATTAAAAAAAAAAAAAAATGTTTAGACATCTCTGCAAGAGTCATTACTCAAGTTGTCATGTATTCATAAACATGCGGTGATGAAAGTAAAATATAATAAGTAATGGTTCTCCAGATCAGGGTCAGGGATATAAAATACGGCAAGGTGTAACGATGGTTCTGCGTAGAATGTTTGGGTTCGAGATGTATGCCAAGCGGATATGCAGCTGTGGAGCCAAATTTTTAATCTCACAAATTCACTCTAAAATGATTTATTTCTTCAATAATGAGGTATTTTATTTAGTGCCTAAGAGAAATTAAGAATCAGAACTCTCCACATGTTTTATTATGGAAGGAAAAGTAAAATGCGCATTCGTAACACATACCAAAAAAAAAAAGTTTGGGGCTCTGAGGTCCAAATTTTAGATCCAGATATTGGACGTCTGGATCTTGGATTTTATACTGTATATATATATATGTGTAAAAAAAGGAAAATAGGGTCGTTAAAGAATCCTGCACCCAGGCTGCAGATTTAACTAAAAACAGTCAAATGAATGAAATGGAAATACTCCTATCAAAATGCGAATTAAGTTAGGAAATACAATTTGAAGTCAACATCAGTTGCATTCAACCAAGTCATAATAATGAAATAAAGTAAAAATTTAAAATTAAAAATAAAAATTAGTAAAGAATTTTTTGCAAATAACTTAACATTTGTGGCTGCATGTACCACTGTAGATCTCCTTTCCTCCGAATCATTCTGCTCAAATTGGCCCTTATGCATGTCGGCAGTCAACGTGTTAAGGCATCCTTTTCTTTAGACAAATAGCCCTTATATGCTTTTCCTCATTCAGTTAGCCATCCAGTGATGTAACAACTTAGTTGACAGGAATTAATGTTGACTTGATTGTATTTCCTAGCTTTGTCTTAATTGCCATTTTTGATAGGAGTATTCCCATTTGATTCATTAGATTATACACTGACTACCAATAAGTATTTGGACACCTATGCAAATGACGATATCTGCAATCCTAAGGTACGTCACGGACTCTGCCATTATATGTCATGTAGGAAACACCATCGGCTTTAGTCGCATGCAAGATGCCTCGCAGTTCGGAGCTCTCTGATTTTGAGAAAGTAATAATTATCGGGTATCACAAATGTGGCCAATCCTTAAGGGACATGTCTAGTGATCTGAAGTACCCAAAATCGACAGTGGCCTATGTGATTGAGAAGTGGAAGGTGAGCGGTGATTGTCGAAATGTGCCGGCAGACCAACGAAACTGGGAGATAGAGACCGACGAGTGCTGTCCAGAGAAATTCGGAAGAACCGCACCCAACCGATGGCCCTCATCCACGAGGAGTTTCAACAGGCATCCGGGAGTATTGTTTCAATAAATACCATCTGTAAGGAAGCACATCTGCTTGGTTTTCATGGTCGTGCTGCTGCCCATAAGCCTTTGATCACAAAGTCCAACCGCGCTGCTCGGTTAATTTGGTGCGAAGCACATCGAAATTGGACCGTAGATCGGTGGAAACGGGTTGTTTGGAGTGATGAATCAAGGTTCACCCTTTACCGTTCGAATGGCAGGGTCTGGCGTCTACCTGGAGAACGTCTCCTGCCAGAATGCATTGTGCCGACAGTCAAGTTCGGCAGAGGTGGAATTATGGTCTGGGGCTGTTTGTCGTGGTGTGGGCTGGGACCCTTGGTCCCCATTCATGGTAAGCTCAACTCCGATGCCTATACACTATTTTGGATGACAATGTGCTTCCTACGTTGTGGCAGTTTTACGGGTTGGACCCCTGTTACTTTCAGGACGACAATGCCAGTTGTCATGTTTCGACGTTAACCAAGGCTTGGTATGGTGCCAATGAAGTTCATCGAATGGACTGGCCTGCCCAGAGTCCAGACCTGAACCCTATCGAGAACTTCTGGGATGAGTTGCATCGCCGAATTCAGGGGTGCACTACCCATGCAAAATCGGTGAAGGAACTTCTATGTCTTCTCCAAGCCGAGTGGAAGAAAATACCACTAGCTGTCATACAAAGACTTGTGGAAAGTATGCCCCGGAGGGTCCACGCTGTAATTACCTCTCGTGGAGGCTCTACCAACTATTGATTTTGAATAAAGTTAGTTTTTCTTTTCTATCACAGGTGTCCAAATACTTATTGGTAGACAGTGTACATATGTATAATGTTTCAAATATTTTTAATGCAGAGTATTTTTGTATTAATTGCATGTAATACTTATAAATTTGATATTCTGATATTAGTTAGTATTTGTAGTTTGCTGTTTAATCCTTTCCTAGCAGTCATCCCTATGTATGCATTCGCTACAAGCATCTCTCACAGCTGGGTGTTCCACCTGTGTTTCACTGGAGAATGAGCTTAAGGGACAGGCAATGCATATGTGCATTTAATCTGAACCATTTTTTGAAGACCACTAGATAACATCCTGTGTCTATTACTTTTGTGCTGAACATAGTTTTAGGATCCTGACCTTCAGTTTGATCGCATTCTGCCTTACTTTGGTGTCAGCTGTCATGGGGGAGGAGGGAAAATGTAATGTAAACAAACAGAGCACATACATACTACAATATCACATATAATTTCACTAAAATTATTTACATATATATTTTAAATTCGTAACAGTATGTTGATAATGTAATGAAAAATATCGTCAGTTTGGCAATCTTTTTTAAAAAAACGTTTTTGGAATAGCCAGATTGCATGTATTGGACATGTATGAAAATATGTAGGATTATGGTAGAATATGAATCCGGTTGAATGGGTTTGAAATTGCAAGGCAAAATGCAACAGTGATTAAATTAGGCATTAATCATTGTTCCATCTGAGAATTTTTTTTTTTGTAAGTAAGTAAAATAGAAAAAAGGCATAAATATACGTAAAAGTGGTATTAAAACACATAAGACCAAGAATGTACATGTCAGTCAAGGATGTCATCTAAGTAATGTGCTTTAATCATACCTTCAGTGAAGGTGTGAACATGGGCAATATTACTGAGAGTAGTCCTTGATCAAGTATTTGTAAATTGCAACTTATCGCACTTGTTTGACTGTAACATCGGGTCAAGTTCATAAATTTTATCATCGCCAAGAGGCAAGGGTTGCACCTGTCATTGGCAGAGGTCTTGGATAAGCATTGGTCTTTTCTGCAGGATTCAAATCCAAGCCCGAGTACTATGGTAGCTGGCTCCCCTATTGCCATGCCAACAAAATAGTGCCCAGACATTGAAAAACTTCTATAATTTTTATTATTTATAGATTTTACTAGCCTCATATATTAAGTTTGTCTTTCTTCATATCAATGTAGATCAGAAATCAGTGACTATCCAAAACTGAAATTCATTAACTCGGTTAAACCAAACCTTCCTGTATGAGGATATCTATGAAGTATTGCCAGCTTATCCTTTTGCATAGAGATTACCTGTATGCAACCTTTTGAAAATAATTTGGAAGGCGATGTTTGTTCCTGTCAATGGCAACTACAGACATTCGAAGCTGTAGTGATTTTTGATTATCCAATTTAAATATCTGTAAAACATTTGTTATGCTGATTATGATTCAATATAGCTCACATTTAGGCCAATTTAGGTTGGGAATCTATTCCAACTGATGTCACATCTCAAGACAGCATATTGTCATCCATTTTATATATCAAATGATGAAGTATATGTATCCTTTGTGATTTGTCTAAATTAAATTTCTTTCAGTTACATGCAAAAAAGACACGCAGAATTTAATTCATTTCAGCAGATTTCCCTGACTAAAACATTTTATGAAAGTTTTCTATGCTGGCTAGGTTTTGTATGCAATTACCTGTAACATAAGCATATCTTATGATTATGCATCATCATAGTTTTATCACATGTGCTAATTTTTCTGTTGTTGCATAGTTTTTAAGCACATTGTGTGTAAACCACTTCTTTAATGTGTACTGTATTCAATACTGTTATTGGAATTGATGGATTTTGTGAATTGTCTTTTTTGTATGTGTTTATGTTATTTTTATCACTAATTACTTTGTTTTATTTTTCAGTACAAATGGTTTCGTACAAGCAATAACTTTACCTGTCCATTGTGCAGAAATGAATTTGCCATGTAATACTAGTATTCATAAAGTGTTTTATAAATCAGAAGCTCAACAGTGATTGATGTGTACATAAAATGTTTTTTTAATTTTAATGTGTTAAAATAAAGAAACTGTAATTATCACACTATTTAATAAATATTCTTATATGTAAAATCATCAAAAAATTATTTTTTCAAAAGGTATAGCATATATACAGAAATTAGAGTATGAAATTGTAAACATTATGTTCATAAAGTATTATTGTTTGCCAATTCACTAAAGAAAAAGAGCTTTATATATCAACATATTTCATGATTTTAAACTTGAATCAATGATGTGGTTGACATTGTACAGCTAAATACAGTAATCTCTCATTATTTGGGTTTTTTTTTTTTTTTTTAAATCCATGATTTCTGTTATCTGTAGTCAAGGGAAATTGAAATAAATAATGAAAATGTGCTGTGCATGCTAAAATATTGCACATATAAAAGTTTTCTCCCTGACTTGCATATTTTATTGTTATTTGTATGTGTATTGCTGTTTCATAGTTTTTTTCTCTCTCTCTCTCTCTGTTTCTGTTTACACTCAATGCAAACATCTAGGATGTTTCTGGGCATAAATAAAGGATGCTAGTTTATTTGTGAGATAGGATTGGAGATTTTACCTCCATTTCATAGATTGTGCAATAAATAATAGAACCTTCCACAATAAATGCTGGTTGTGCAGATAATTAATGCTGGTGGCTATAATTTGTTTATAGTGGAAAAATTCAATTTCATAACTTATGAATGTTGATGCCATTTCATAACTTATAGCCCAAAATGTAGGATGAGAAGAATTAGAAGCAGTAAACAAAACAGATAAGATAGAACAAATGATGTTATTTGACACTTAACCACAATTCTCAGCAAACAGGAAACAGAAGAGGATTAAATAGAGATGGATATTATTAAGTGAGATCACTCAATAAAAGGTTTTAATGAAATTCTTTTCTTTGGAAGACCAGTGACCTTTTTCAATGGTACTGAAATTAAAAGGAAACATTTAAAATTTACTGCAGCCCTATGAAGAATTACACAAGAGTTGGGAAAAAAAAATAGGAAAGAAAGCTGTATAAAACAGATATTCTCCTTTGTTTAAATTTCAATTAGTTAATTTTCATTGTCAAATCCAGTTAATGTACATAAATTTTCTTTGTCTATTTATATTTTTATCACTTTAACCAAAATTATTAAAATTTTACATGAATGGCTAACATTACATCAAACTCATTTTATGTGCCCTTACAGTTTCATTATCCACAGTTACCTATGGAAGACTAGAAGAACCTAATCCCTGCAGGTAATGAAGGATTACTATATCTTTTGCAAAACTACTCATATATCTCTGATTTTGTTCTAGAAAATGAATGCATAACACTTCCGGATTATGATGATTTTAGCAATATTATCTTTTTCAATAACAGTATGGAGAACATAAATTTTATTTGGGTCAGGTAAAAAAAGTCAGTGAAAAAAAATATTTTCCTATTTTCCTCAGCTAAACAAGAACATGTAAAAAAATTAAACTGCTTAAAAAATTGCATTTATTTTCAGGAATACAAGTCTCCAAAGGAATCTTTTACTTCTAAAGTACTTGAATAGAGAAATATTAATTTTAAATTCCCATTTTAGAAATTCTGAAATACATTTTTTTTTAATATAACAAGTTTTATGAGACCTCAAAACTGACTGCACAGTGTATTTTCTTTGAATGAAAATGTTTGTTATATGTTGTCATAAATTTATAAAAAAAAATATCTGAGGGCAGTTTTCTATATTACTTGCCCCTCCCTTCTAGTAAGCAAATTGTACTATAGCAAAGAAGAAATTACTAATCTGAATGTTCTTCATAATGTACAAAACTAAAATTTTCTCTATGAGAGATCCCTTATGGCCACAATTATTCTTTAGCTTTTCAATTTTTTAATTGGAACTATGGGTCTACAATTAATTGTCCAGAACATGCTTAATTATGCAATCTTTTTTATACACTGTGTTATGTTTTCTGTAAATAATTTATATATATCATGCTTTAGTTTACTGAAAATAAATTATTTTTAATTTTAACATAATTTAAAGCTGATTGTGGTTTATTTTTACTAAACAACACTATATTTAAATTTCCAAACTCAAATATATGTATATGTACATATGTGTATGTGTGAATTTATCTATAGATATCATAATGTTAGAAGATAGCTTTAAACTGTTTAGATGGAAAGATTGACTTGCAGACAAATGTCCGAACTTACTTGTGGACATTCTTGATACATATCTTCAATCCTTCATAATTTATGGATACTATAAGCACCCCACAATATTTCATAACTTAGCACATCTTTAAACAATAAACAATACAGCAAAGCAAGGGGACGAACATTAGTGGGGCAGGAGAAAGTATAGGAAAAAAGGGCATACTCAGCAGCTGGGGTATTTATAGAGTGGACCTCTATGTTTAAATTTTGAACAGTTCCAAATTAATTCATTCATGCGTGCATATGTAATCATGTTGCAATATGGATGGCTTTCATACAATCAGGTAAAAGAATTTTTTTTACTTTAAATAGCACTGTTGCTATTGTATAATTGTTCTACCTAAAGAAGTCTTTGTAGCAACATAAATTTAGATTTAAACATTGAACTTATATGGTTGCAAAGATTAGCTGATGTTGTTAGATTTGGAATTTTAAATCTTGAGATTCTTAAAGACCTTTGTTGCGATTGTTTAAATTCTGGTGGGGAAAAGTATAAGGTTCATACGTTGATTAAATAGTTTGTTAGAAATCGGCCTCCGTCTCACAGGATTTGAAATGAAGTGACATATGAAGTTTTTCCAGCATTGTAAAGAACTGAAGTGAAAAAGCAGTTTGTTGTCTTTCATTTATTCTCTGCGGCTGTGTTAACGAGGTTGCGATGCAGTAATGTTAAATTCGATGTCTTTTACTGTATAATTTTTAAGCTATTAATTAAATGTAATTTAATTGTTAAATGAATTTCTTAGTGATTTATTTAAATGATTCAACAGCTGTTAAGCATCGGTTAGATGTGCATGAGCCCCTTTAGAATAGTTCGATCCTTATATAGAATTTATTATAGTGGGGCCAATAGTTAGCAGCTGATTAAGCAATATGTATGTTCCAAAGTTAATAGCCAAATGAAAGGGATTGCAAACTAATTTTATTTTGTGTTCGAACGAAATTAATGCTGCACTTTCAAAAGAAAATCCAGATATCCAAGCTGCAAAGAAGGTTATTATTATTAATTATTAAACGCTGTTGTTCCAAAAAAAAATTAAATAATATAGTAGATGTAGACTCTAATTACAAATATTTCCTGCATGCCCGGAAAGGCATATGTCAAAACTGTAAAAAGAAGATTCCAAATCTTTCATTTAAATTCAAATTTACTAATGTTTACATATGAAACCAAAACAAAATTCATGGAATATAGATAACATTGCCACACAAAAAAAGCTAATCATTAAAAGTCTTAAAATTTTTTTTTTCGTTTTCCAGAGTGACGTCATATTTCATGGAGCTCCTAATATTTTTTCCTTACAGCTATTTTCAGTCTGAAGATTATTCTAACAAAGTTATGAAGAGGATTTATCAGAATTCGAAGAATATAAAGATAAGTATTACGAACTGATTTCTAAAGACTGTGTAAATGGAAGCAAAGTTCAGGAATCGCGAACGTCGATGGATGCTACCGAAAAAAGGCAGTTTAAACTCTGCAAACTTGTTTTTACCAGAAGAAAGAATTTCACTCGTTTTGATTACAGTTCGAAAAAATACACACCGATGCAAGTTTACCATAAGAAAGTTTGGATCAACAGATCATCCTTTCATAATTGGCTCCTTCATTTTACTAGTCGAATGGTGGCTCGGAATAGGCATAGATGGGCAAGTGTCCATGATATACATAATCTGAACTTACAATGTAAAGATTCACCATCCCAAAATGTTAGAAGTCATTTTTAGTGTTTGTATAAAGGCATTATAACAATTATGAAAAGGTCTTATCGGAAGTGACTCGTAAGAGCTGCAATTCGTCCTACTGAAAAGTATATGGAAACAACAACTTGGAGTCTGCTGAATGCAATAAAAGCTATCGCCGCATCCTGGGAACCCAGGTTATCACAATAACCAGAAAACTGGTTTAGCAGAGACTGGGACCATAAAGACGCTAATCCTGTTGACGCGTTAGATCGTCACAATGATACCACTTCATTTGACGAATGGAATAGTCTGCAAGACGTTGAGAATCGTGGTATTAGGTGTTTGAGGAGTATGTTAATGCAGACGACGATGTTGCCATGTGTGCTCCAGTAGAATCTGATGTACGAGCAGTTGTATCTGAGGTGTAAGAAATGTCATTAGAAGAAAGTGAGGAGGACAATATCATTCCGCCCACCCGCCAAGAAATGTTACGTATCCTGGTCACTGGAGAACGTTTTGCTGCAACATCCGAATTGGCCGCTAGTTTTACTAAAGACATGCGTACGGTTGTGATGTTACTAGGCATTTTCTTTCGACAGCGCAATATATAGGAAGCTTTCAACAAAAATGGTCTGCAATTCCATTTTTTCAAGTTATAGTTTATTAATTAATACAGTACTGTAGTGTTTTCTATGATTACATACTGTTGCGAGTGTACGGGTTCCTAATAGATTGAATACACAAGTCTGATAGTAGGTTAATAAAAATTTATTTTTATCAATAGAAATATTTCTGGAATTTTCCACAGAAATATTCGTCCAAGTGTTTACAGTAAAATCAGTAGTTCCACTAAGAACGTAAAACACCACGCAATGCAAAGCGTATGTAAAGAGAAAGCTAACCCGATCTCGAGCGGAACTCGCAACGATAACAGCAGCAGCTAACTAAACAACTGAGAGCAGATTAACTTTATTTACAAATTATGCCTCGCTTAGCGAGTATATCAAACTATCTGTGTGCCGGCTCAATGGGTTAGACTTCACGAAGGCGATGAAAGTAAAGAAAGTCCATCAGTGAAAAAATAAACGGCTTAATGTTGAAGGAATAGAACTGAAAACATAACTGACTTGAAAGAAATGGGAGCTGTAAAAGAGACGAACTTGACGAGAGGTGAGGCCATCTAATTTGCCCTGGAGAAGTTAATCTCAGCCATCGTAGAAACAGAATGGATAATTAGATTTCCACTTCTTCAAATACTTGAATAAACTGCATAACAAGTTGCAGTTTGTCTTCCTTCCCTTTCAGTTTCTTGAAAAGCATAGCAAACTTCAAAATTTTGCTGAAGAAACCAGCAAAATTTAGCATCGTAGCTTCAGACGAAAAATCTGTCAAAGAGGTAGAACTTATCGTAGAGCGAGAGGGTGAAGCATGCGCAGTTATCGTGCTCATCAGGGAATTTGTTCCAGGACTTAAGCTTTTTTGGTGTTTTAGTCACCTCAGGAGCTGGTTTTTCTTCTGATTTTCTGTTATGAATTTTTGTGTAAAATTCACATTCTCTAAAAGATGAAACATAACTTTGTTCACAACGGAATCGGGTTGGCTTATCAGAGTTCTTTAGAATAGAGACAGCAGCTTGGCCGGCTCCGACACTTTTGTGTGTGTTTTCCGGAAAAAAGCCTGAATTAATTAAAGAAATTTTTAAAAATTTCCTCCGAAGTGTCTCGCTCTCAAATGTGACAGTTTTTCTGTGCAAAAGGGGTCTCATCTTCCTCGCTGTTCATTCTTCTGCAATCCGAGGTAAAACGGGAGCTTTCAGATAAGTAGCCTTATTTTCTCTAAACTAAATCAAATATATATTATTAGAGTGCCTTCAAATTCATTTATTTATTATGGTTGTAGGCCTCTGACATTAAATAATAGTTAGAAATTGTTTTATATCATATGTTTTTTTTTTCTTGTAACCTGTAGTGAAGCTATCCTTATCAGTAGACGCCGTCTGTCAGCACTTCCCATCTGGGCCCCTTTGAGGAATTTCTCGAGATGGGAAAAGGGGATCTTGGGCATCGATAAATGTAAAAGGTTGCAGTTTTACTGTTTTCGATTGCAATTTTTTCTTTTAGTTCGCAAATAAAGAATACAATAAGATTAATTTATATTTCCTTGAATACAGCTCTTAGAGTTATGAGTGCCTCAACTTATAACTTATAACTAATAAACAACTTATAACTAATAAAGTGTGCCTCAACTTGTTAGGCTAGTACAAATATATAGTAAACTATGATGGTTAAATTATTAAATAAATATAATGTTTAAAAAAATAATTAACTAAAAAAAGATTCTGATATTTATTTATTTATTTAATTTTGCTGATATGCTCTCGCACTGTGTATGGTTTTATGATCTTGTCTAATGTTGTTTGGGAAAAAAAAATGTATGAATATGTTTGGTTACCGCAATACTATATGTTACCTTACTTAATATATACTTTTGTTTGGACACAATCGTATTTAGGACATTTTCTTACTTCTTTTCCTTTTCTTTCTATAGGCCCTTTTATTTTTTTTTTTCCTCTCCATTACTTTTGGGCCATTTATTTTTAATTTTATTTTGTCCCATATTTTTTTCCTGGCCCTTAGAACTCGTATAAAATATACGAAGTTCTTTTTTTACTCTCCTCTGAAATACGAAATTGCTCATTTTCTATATACCTTTCCTTCGCGCCCTAGCTTGATTTTTCGCCCATCGGTGCAGAAAGACTTAGCGGGTGCAAAACAAGACATCTGTCTTCTTTGTCTGTCTGTTTGTCAGAGTTCTTTAAGTCGCAAGTATAAGTCAGATGATCTTTCCCACACTTGAGACAACGAGCTAAATTATTTCCAGAAAAGCTGTCCGTGGCCAAATCTTTGGCAGCAGAAGCATATCATGGCTGTTCCAAAAAAAAATATATTGCAGTCTCTAATCACAAATATTTCCCTGTCCGTAACTGAGGCATGTGTCAAACTCTAAAAAGATTCAAATTTTTCACTTAAATTCATATTTATTAATATTTACATCTGAAACCAAACAAAATCTACAACTCAAAACAAGTTCATGGAATACAGATAACATTGCCACACACAAAAAGAACCTAACCATTAAAAGTCTCTAAAATTTACTTCTCGTTCAAGAGTGACGTCATATTTCATGGAGCTCGTAATAATTTTTCCTTTCATCCTCCCGCCTTGCAGTGAGAAATAAGGAATTGAACATTACAACGTTCGTAATCATAAGTCTAATCTCTGTGTTTACTTGACAGTCCTTTCATGTTCCATAATACAAGAGACTCCATCATTTGAAACGGGTAGGTTTCTCTGGTGAGATGCTTTCGCTGCAGATTGCCTTTTAGCAGGTGTCTTGAAATATGTCTTGGATCACTATCAAGATTAAGTCTCTCTGCAGATGATAGTTCTAATAGTAGAGACTCTGTACTTCTCTTATTCATTCACCACTCTGAGTTTTAATTTTTGCATTTTTCCTAAAAGGCCTAATCGTTCTCTTCTTATCATCATTTCCAACTAGTACAATATCACCCACTTTTAGATCACAATGTTTGACCGATTTTCATCTTGAAATTTTCAGAGTTCCTAAATACTCTTGGCGGAATCTCTTCCTTAAAGACTCCCGGACATTCTAAACGTGCCGAAATCTACGTCTAAAGAAGTTTGAATTGATTTCCTGCTTTACAAAAGGCACTAAATCGCTCTGTAATACTCTTAAGAATGTGCCTGGTCTTATAGCAGAGAGATCAGAATCATCTCATACAGCTGTTAACGATCTATCATTGAGTATGGCTACAAAATTACACAAAACGATGCACATTTCTTCGTAATCTAAACAAGCTTTTCCGAGGATTTTTCTTAAATTTTCTTCAATAATCCAATTAGGCACTCCCACCAGGGAGCATTGGGAAGGTGTAAACTTTCACGTAATGTAGTCTTTAGTTCCTTTTCTATGCCATTCAGCGTTACCGGCGGATTTTTCCGTATTGAAAGATGGCTTTCGAAAGTGTTACAAACGAAATATTTTGTCAGCTCTTGATGGATCCGAAATAGTTTCAAACGATTTTTTCTGCCTTACATTTTCCACCTCGAAATCGTTGAGGACGGAATATTTTGTACTTTCGTTCCCCCGACCTCCTGTTGCACTTAATTGGTGGTGGGGAAACAGCGATCGTTAGAGAAAGATGTTACAGTGCGAGGGTCATATAAAAACCTCAAATCCAGCCGTACCATCTGTTGACCTGAAGGTGACTTTCGTGCTAAAACTGGAAAATACAGAAAAGCCTTCAACCGAAAACTTTGTGCATGCGAAAAATTTGCCGAACAAAATTTCTTCTGCAAAAGTAAATGTAACTTGGACGGAAACCATGAATAACTTTTAAAGAATTTAGCATCACCTAATTTACAAATAATTGCTTTTAGCATGGAATAAATACTTAAACAGGTATCTTACAATGTCTGCAGGAACACTGAAATTTGAGATCATTTTTATTTTTAGCTGTGCGCATTGATTTAAAATACTGTATTTTTTAAACTACTGTAACAGTTCACAAAAACAGTTACTTCAATATATATTTTCAATAATTGCTCTGAAATGAGAATGAGATTTTTGAAAGAATTCAATTTTAAATGTAATTCCATTTTAAACTAATGTATCATTTATATTGTTTGTATCGAAATTCATTTAGTTTTGTGAATGTGAAGTTGGGCATTTTATACATTGAAATATGATGACAAGCTGCGTTTTCTTAAAGAAAATTCGTTTTGCTCTTCTGATTTCTGGTCTAAAAACAACTACTGAGAAATATTCTTGGCATGATATGAAAATCATTCACAAATAATATCGTAAGCGATTAAATCGCTTTTTGGCGTTGATAAAATAAAGTACTGAAAGTACATGAAAACATATGATGCATTTTTACCCTAAGCAAAATACTTCCGCTTTACTGAAAATGTTATCTAATAAAAAGGGTCTAAATGATATTTGATAATCAATATTTTACTGTTATGAAGATGTGCTTATTTTCAAATTCCGGAACGGCTGGGACATAAAATAAGCAGGTAAAAGTAAATATTTATGAAAAATAATTGCTAGTAGAAGAAAAATGTAAATAGCTTTTTATAAATTCGTCGCAATCATTATACGAAGGTTGAAAAATATAATGGTGATCTGGGTGATGCAAAACATTTCTGAAAAGGAAATAAGAATTTCTGACTCCTTGTCTGGATCAAGATTTGGAATGACGCATGACATGAAAATCGTTTGCGACACATGACTTTGTCTGGATCATGATTTGAAATGATTTTAAATGACATGAAAAGGAAATAAGAATTTCTGATTCTTTGTCTGGATCAAGATTTGAAATTATACAATTAGTTGCTTAGTTAAAGATATAAAAAAATAATAAAGATAAATAGACAACTTTAACTTTGGGAGGGAAACACAATTTGTTATTTTACGACTATGGTTAATTGGTTAAGACAAAGGAGGGCTACTTGTGTATGGGGAGGGATGCCTTCGTAGGGGACTTTTTAAAGGAAACTGGCTCGCATTTACATTACACATGAGGAAAACTCAATTCCATGTCGAACTACTAGTGTTCAGTGAAGTTACGCTCAGCTGCTACTGGACGTTATTTGCGGCAAAGGACTATGTTAAATTAGGTACTGATTACCATTTATTCTTAAATTCATTAGTTAATAATTATTACTGGAGTTTTACTAAAAAGGCTAATATATGTATGTATTTCTTGAAATCAGTTTTCCCATCTTATTAACATTTTATGTGCAGTATGATATCATACCTTCACGTCCACTAAATTAATTTCGCAGCCTAAGAACAAAATAGAACTATTTAAAATTTAATATCCATTTTTTGCTTCGTTTGAAATATTTCTTTTTGGTTTGGTTTATTTGACAAAGCGCTTGAGGGCTATCGCCCAAAGGAGGGATGCCTTCGTGGAGGATTGTCTAGGGAAAACTGGCTCCTATACATGTTACACAATGGAAAAATCACGAAAACGTCCATGCAACTAGCCCATTCGCCGGGATTCGAACTGAACTACCTGTATTCAGCGATTTTACTGTTTGACCATTGGTGGGCGTATTACTTTTTTGAGTTAATTATCGTAATATTATATGTTTTAATATGCATCAATAAAAATCAGTGCTTATTATTGTGAGTTACATATCCAGTGATGTTAATCCCTTAATTAATGAACTTGTGTATTTGAGAGCTTTGTGCCTAAGAGCAGTAAAGCTTTAGTGGAGGACTTTCTAAGCGGAATTGATTCTTATGCACGGAGAAACCACCGTAACTGATACAAATGTGATGGTATTTGTCTTGTCACGGTCAATGATACCAGTTGTAAGATTTGGTATTCAGTTTCGGAGCAAAAATACACTTCTTGAGAAAGAAATCAATTTGGGGACAAGTAAAAAAGAACTGATGAAATAAGTATTATCAAACTGCAAATTTTTTTTATATCTTGGGTCATTTGTTACCACTTAATTTGTCTTTTAATATCTTTTCATATTTTATTTAGGTATTGCTTTCTTAATTCTTAAATATTTTCATTTTAATATAGTTGTAATGTAATCATGATGGCTGTAATGTACACATGCTTTCAAAAAAATTGATCGACTAAACAATTTTTTCACCGTTCAAGGCAGAACCACGGTTTCGATTTAAAAAAAAATAAATAAAAAAGAAAAAATGTGAAAGGTTCCAGAACTTAAATTACGTCCAAAGGGGCGTTTTTTGACATTTTATGTGTTACCTTTATTTATTAAATATCATGTTCTTCGTACTTAAACCATGAAATTCAGCTCAAGAGCAATATGACAAAATAATTTTAAAATGAGCATATCTTTAGAATTTCCGACACACAGTCTCAAGCGCTAGAGATAAAAATGTTTTTTCTGTACAACGTTGCCTTTGCTCGCTTTGAAATCCTTGAGTTTGTTAATCAAAAATTCGTTAAAGTTTTACAAAATATAAAATCGATAATAAAACAAATTCCAAATTTGGCCTTCCAGATGCCCATATTCGGGTGGAAAAGTTCAATATTCAAAATTTGTTGGCTCTAGGTAGTGTTGTTTTATTATAGTGCGAGAAACATATATACATTTATGCAGATTCTTCATTATTTAATTTCTTTAAATACAATACAGGGCAATAATATTTGGTGGCAACAATTTGAAAATTGAAACAACGCTTTTAATGAATCAAAGCAAAATGCCAAAACGAAATATATAATCCTTCTGAGCAAATTGCCCCTCTGGACTAATAAATAAATAAAAATAAAATAGCCTTCCGCACAACGACAATTTTAGATTCATTTTAATGCAAATCTTTGAAGCAAATTTCTTTTTGTTCTCCAAAAAAATGAATATGTCAATGAATAATATGTTTTTCAATGTACTATTAGAATAAGAAATCCGTACTCATCTGACGCAATGTCTGTCATATATTCATAGCCGAAATAGTCCATAACTGAAAGCCTAATTTTATTCAATTAATTTCTTAGACCAGGGCTTCTTAAACTTTTGTCATTCACGACCCCATTTATGATTGCGAGTTTCTTGACGACCCCATACAAATATAAAAGAAAAATAAATTAATATTTTTTGATGATTTATTTATTAGGTAACAATATGCATATACATATGAAAATATATAAGTTTAGAATTCGTTTTGAAACATACAAAAATCTAAAATTAAAAATTGCACAAAAAATTATAAAATTGTATTTATTATAGTTTCAAAAATAAAAGTGGATTCTGACCGTCTTAATTCTCTCGAATATATTCAAGTAGTTGCGTGGTAAGTATTAAATTAAAGTATAAGTAAAAAATTTAATGAGATGGATGTGCCTGTTTTTTATTGCATAACAAATCAAATCTTGGTGGAATGTTTGAAACTGCTGGACGTAAGACCTCT
>KK114767.1:186927-248269 GCA_000611955.2 Stegodyphus mimosarum
TCCACTGTATCGCCAACTCTAGTGATGTTATAAAATGGTATATATATATTATATATAAATATTTGACATTAAAATCTCTCGCGACCCCAGAATTTTGCTACGCGACCCCAAATGGGGTCGCGACCCATAGTTTAAGAAGCCCTGTCTTAGACTAAAGTCATAGCCGCTTGTACTCTTTTTAAGATTTTCCCGGATAAATACGTATTCTTCTAAAAATCATTTGAGGTAAAATTTTTCTTTCTCAACACAAGCT
Organism: Stegodyphus mimosarum; assembly: GCA_000611955.2. Lineage (NCBI taxonomy): Eukaryota > Metazoa > Arthropoda > Arachnida > Araneae > Eresidae > Stegodyphus > Stegodyphus mimosarum. The sequence continues at coordinate 187,181 of KK114767.1, forward strand.
ATTTATCTCGCGAAAATATAATCGAAAATAATTTTAGACCTATGAAATATATTCAAGGAGAGGAATATATTCAAGGAGAGGACTCCTATTAATGTCAAACTTACTCTTTTCAACACTGCGGTTCCAAGTGTTAAGAAAGCAAACTATCTGGGAGTTGTCTTAAGTCATAAATTCATCTGGACTGAACACGTTAATAACGTCAGGAGAAAATCATTTGCAGTGATGAAATGTCTCATGCCTTTACTGGGCAAATTTTCTAAGCTCGACTTGCGTTTTAAAAGACACCTCTACACAGCAACAGTTCTCCCGATTTTCTCTTATGCCTTCTCTGCCTGGGCGGCGGTTAGAAGTAAGGATCTGAATAGATTACAAATCATGCGAAGCAAGTTCTTAAGACTAATCACGAATGCCCACTTTTACGTATCTAATGACACGCTTCACCGTGATCTTAAAATTAAAAGAGTCAAAACATTCTTGCACAAAATTAATGACAACTTTTTCAACAAAGCTTTAAATTATCCGCACATGGAAAGTTTCCAAGCTTTTAATGTTGCAGACCGCAATATAAGACCATTTGCAGCCCACATGTGCAAAAAAAAATAGTAGATGTAAATTGTATATTATGTACATATGTTTTTTTCATTTAAATTTCTTTTGAATCTTACTGTATATATTATTTTGATACATTTTACTGTAAATAGTTTTGCACACAATGTGTGTTTTATGTGTTTATCTCTCACTTCACAAACTGTCAGGACTTACTTCACATCAACACTTGCCTCTCCTGGTCTGCAGCTTTTTCGATTCTGGTAGTTTCTACCTTGTGACAATTGGTCACCCTCTCTTAGCACTTTAGACCTCTCCTTCAGCGGTTCGAACACTTCTATGTCAAGCGTCCTTTGGACATATTTATCAGGAGCCAGAAACATCGCTAGATCTCAACGATATTCCGGCAATACCGATATGGACTGGACTGGGCTGCTTAATTCTTCATGAAAACACTAATATTTACAAATATTTGAAGTATCAAACACACAAATAATTAAGTAGGAAAGTCCTGGCTTTCATTTAGGATAAATGCCGCGTGCGGTCGTAGAATTTGTCCTCATTTAAGATTTCATAATGGAAAATTCTAAAAGAATTCATATGGTAACAGAACTTTGCAAACTCAAAGAACTTTTTGTTTGTTTTCCTGATGAATTGATCCAGGGTGTCAATTTTCAGATCGACATGAAGTAGTTTATTCCTCACAAAATAATGTGCGTTGGTGCAGATTCTGAGGAATATTCTGAATTATTTGAAGTTTGTGGATATCGTGTTGCAGTAGCCCAAGCTGGCGATGCATAAGTTAGTATCGGTCTGATACTGGAAGTGTAAATCAGCTTTTCCCTCAGCAGGTCTAATTTGGAATATTTCCCGATAATGGGAAGCAGGCATTTCATGACGCGGAGAGCTTTTGATTTTACATGTTCAAAAGAACTGATTTCTAAAGGATATTTCGTCATAAGCGTGAATCAGCTTACCCGCCGCAGAGATGAGAAAACTATTCATATGCCGCTTTTCCTCGTTACTCTCGATAGAAGTGAACGCAGTGGTGCTATCTATAAGGAAGACTTTATCTTAGGCATGAAAATTCATATTGAACACTAAAAAGGATGGGCAGGACCCCTGCAGTGCTACCTCTGCCAGGGATTCCATCACGAACAAGCAAATTGTCATCAAGAACCGAAGTGTGTCAAGTGTGGTGATTCCCATCAGTCATTTAATTGAATCATCAGTCATTTAGAATCTATTGAGTATCCTTTGGAAGGTTTCTTATTATAGCCTTCACATATTTGGCTCCTGGGAGCTCGTAACAGTGGTAAAATATGCTTTCATCGTTAAGCACTTTCGCAACCTGTCTGTAAGTGGTGGGCAATTTAGTTTGTATTTTAAATCCATCCTTAATCTGTTGACCGTAATCGTCGTAAGTCGATTGTGAAGTTGTGTTGAGAGAGAAGAGCGTGAATTTGATTCCAATTTTTTCTTCGGTCCTTGATTATAATCGGCGGCGGCCTGCGACCTTCTTGTTGCCGATTGGTAGTAGGCTTAGGATCAAGGATCAAGGAAGTGCAATTTACGGAGTTCATAGGCAATTACGCCGTTACCTCCACATCATCTCAGAAATTTATATCATCAAAAAGAGGAGTTTCGAACTGGAACTGAACCGAAAACCGAAAAAAACATTATTTTGGTCGGAACAAAAACCGGAACTTATTTTCAGTTGTCGAAACCTTACAACCCCTGACGGAAGCAACTTTGAAACTCCAACGTGAACGATTAACTTTAAGCGATTTTTGCAGAATTTAGACAGGTTGAAAACTTAAATTACTAAATTTTAAAAATTTGTGTGTAGCTATTCTATTCAATCAATTATCTAACAGGGAAGCATCGTTAATAGAATGTGGCAGTTGGTGCGGTTTACTTGGAACTACCTTATCAAATTCTGCTTTTCACCTTAGAAAACGTACAGGCTGTGCAACATTTAAAGAATATTTGGAAAAGTCCATTTCAGTCGTAAACGAGGAAAAAAGTCTTTTAGTGAAAACGATGAAGACATAGATGATTTAGAGAGCTTTTGAAAAGGAAAACATTGGCTATAAAATCACATAGATTTCCTATGTCTACGGAGATTGATATTGAATTTATTTAAAAAATTTTTTTAATGTGCGAAGACTGGATACAATATATAATGCTTTAGATTTTTGGGAAGAAAATAAAACTATCTATCCCTACTTGTATAAGGCTGCAATGGTAGTTTTGGCAGCTCCGGCTATACAAGCTAGCATTGAAAGGGGGGTTTTGGGTTTGAAATTTATTCTCCAAGATAACAGAAGTAATCTTAGTGAAATCATGCTGAAATATATATTAATAACTAGACGCAATTTTCATGTGCTAAATAAATAAATAAACATATTTTTATGTAATTATTGCAAGGCCTAGTGCATATTGTGAGCGGTAAGCGCTAAGTGCCGAGTATACAGGTAACCATTACAATCATGAACGAAACTGTCATATGCAATTCAAGAAAGAAAACAATGTCAATGCTCACCGGTTTCTGATTGCCGCTTGTTTTGCATAATTTATTTAATTGTATCAATTTACATAGTGCGCAATTAAAAATAAATTAAATTGTGATAGGATCGCATTTTTTGTTTATATAAAATTATGTTTTGTTACAAAAAAATATACAAGCAAACGATTATTTATTTAAATCTGTACCGAAACCGTTAGTTTGGTAGGAACGAAAACCGGAACTGAGCCGATATTTTTTTTACTTGAATCGAAACCGAAAACTGGAACAAAAAAAATAACGGTTTGAAGCCCTGCGTAGTACAGAATCAGGTATTGATGAAAAATCCATGTTTTCAGGATAGTCTTGATTGGTTGACCGCAAATCAGGCAACGGCGAATCAGGAGAAGAGGCAGAAGTTCGCTGAATAGCAGGCATTCGGGCGGGATGCTTTTGGGTTTCCCGGGTAAAGTCTCCTCTCGGACCTCCATCTGAATCCGAAGAATCATCTAGGGCTTTAAACTTTGTAATGTCATCATCTGGTTTTGCTGAGCTTTTAGCTTTCCTCGTCTTGGCTTTAGTAGGTAGAAAGGGAGAAATTCATCCGCAATTGTATCCTTGGAAGGAGCAGTAACATCAGACTTCGTAGAAGTTTCTTCAGCATTATTTTTCTGAAACTCCAAGTCTATGAAGCCTTTGAAGCGACGGAAAAACATAAGGTCTCGGGATACATCATCATTTAGAGAACCCTTTTCCTCTTGCAGAAGCTCGAGATGGGTGATCTCATTTGCAAGAAAATGCAGAAATCTTTACATTCTGGCAGTAAAAGCAGTTAAAATTCAACTGAATCTCAATTCAATCTTGAACTCCTTCTCATCAGCACTTTGTAATAAAAAATATCCATTAAATATGCGTTTGTTTACGAAACAATGTTCTCTCAATAAGAACAAATCGCAATAATAACAGTAAACAAATCGCAATAATAAAAATAAATAAATCGCAATAATAAGAGTAAACAAATCGCAATCGAGATTCTACAATATCTTTGATCTTGGTTGGTTTTGGCAGCCTTTAGCGGGCTCCGCTTTTACTGTCTATCTTGAAAGTATGCCCTAAGGCGATGGTTATTTGAGCTCTAAGGTGAAAATCGTCACACCATAAAGACGAAACAATAACAAGTACGTAATATGGTTAATTAGTCGAAGAGCCATTCGATCTATGATGTAAATAAACTTCAGGTGGTAGACTGGCAGGAGCCTGTCACGTGAGTGGTCACCCACCCAAATACAGACCCTGGTAGTATGGCATATATTCGTATGTTCTGCCAGAAGACAAAAACTTAAAAGTTATCAGTAATAGCCTCCTCCTATCCACCAGAATTGAAAAAAGTCCAATCAGACCTAGAAAGCAGAAATTATAAGATACTTGATATCAAACAAATGGCCAAGAGCAGAGGTGAAGAAGTTCAGAAACTCCCCCTTTTTATTCTTACCCTCTCCAAGACAGAAGCTTCAAAACTAATATATTAAGAAAGGCTCATAAGAGACTTAATAGTCAAAATCGTAGAGTATAAAGGAAGACAGGGCCCAACATAGTGTTCTCGCTGCCAGGGCTTCAACCATACACAAGCTTTCTGTAATTATAAGCCAAAATGAGTCAGATGCAGCGGCCCACATTATATAAGTGAATGCCTTGATAAAAATAATCCAGATAAGCCGCTCTGTTGCGCAAACTGCAACGGAAATCACACTTCGGATTTCAAAGGATGTGAAAAATACTCAAAGAATAAATCAGAAAATGTAGATAAACCCAAAACGTTTAACTTAAGTTTCAGTATCAGAACCAAATTTATGGAAAGAAAACTATAGAAGCATTTACATTTCCAGAAGTATATCAAAGGTCTTTTGCTTTAAAACAGCGGGTGTATCGTGGTTTTTATTTCTATTTCGTTAAATGCTGAACTTATAAAATAAAAATTTTCTATTAGTGTATGGTCAAATAAATTAATAGAAAATCCATATTACGAATGAAATTCATGTCTTATATTGGATTAAAAGTAATATTCTAAGTGTTTATGCGTATATAGCACAAAATTTGTTTTTCTGAGTTATAAATTTAACTACAAAGGTTTTTCTAACAGTATGTAGCCTTTAAATTGAGTAAAAAGTGTCAAGTGTATTTTTTGATGGTACTGATATACTTGCGAAAGAAGTTCTGAAAACCTGAAATGTCCAAAGATGTTTACAAATGAGCACCATATGATAAGAGTCTCTTTTGTATCTTTAAATCAGTTATAGATTAAGGGGTGTTTTGAATAGAAGAAGGTAATGTTTGTGAAAAATATACTAGTTCTATTTGGAAATGACTAATAATTAAATATTCACTTTTTGCCAATTGAGGAAAATTGTAATATTATCAAATAGAATGTATGTGAAAGCACTGCGATTGAATTAGGAATTAAATTGGTACTGTATGAAATTTGAATAAATATATTGAGGTTATATGCTAGAATTGAAAGAAAATGCGATTAAGAAAAGATATGTTGTGAATTAAAAGTAAGATGTTAAAATAAAATTTAAAAAAGATGTAACTGAGTAAAACCATAGAACACTAATAATTCACATTTGGAAATGGTAATTTGGATACGATACTGAAACAGTTCGTTTTAAAGATTTCTTTGTGTACATGATGCAAAAGATTGGTAGTTTCCCTTAAACGTTTCCCATGAATGTGGATATTAATGCAATTGGGGCAGAAAAAGATAAAATTAGAACAGTGGATCTAAAATATGAAAACAAATAATGGTACGAGTGGTTTAAATTAGTCCGAAATACTGATATATGATGCAGATAAATATCAGAAGATTTAAGAAATATCTTGGTATGCGTGGATGGAATGGTGAATATAGTTGTAAAATTAGAAATGAAAATTTTAAATACATTTACAAGTAATAGGGATATAAAACTAAACATGTTAGAAACTTTTGAAGACATAAATCTATAGGAGAGAAATATTTAGATATAAATGATATTAAATTGTAAACTTGTGAATGGAAATTTCTGAGTAAAGCTAAATAAGATCAAATCATGCAGATAATCAATTACGATAGGAGAATATAGCAAATATATATCGAAAATTATAAGGAAATATCTGAATGCGCAGTAAATGGAAACAATTCATATTGTTAAAAATTGTGTTAATGTCTAAAATGGAATAAAATATTAGAATTGTGAATGGTGAGACGCAAATAAAACAGTACAATAAATAAGTTAAATTAGAACTATGAAACGAGAATCATAAACATAAGAAAAGTAATTACCAGTTGTACACTTAAATTAAATATATATATATATATATATTAGACAGTGTAAGGAAGATAAAGTTAAAAAGTGCGAAACTGAATCTAAAATTAAGTAACGTAACAAATAAACAGCTTGTATGGGAAGTTCGTATAGCATAACATATAAGTTAAAATTCAGAGTATATTGAAAATTATGAAAGGCATGAAAAAAAAAATTCTGGAAAATTTAAATGAAAATATAACAAATTAGAAATCTTAAGTATTAAAAACTATGACAGCAAACAAATATGCTATTATAAACAGAAAATATAATAAATAATTTAAAATTAAAAGTTCCGGGAAAACTAGAAAGAATAAGAGTATCAGAATAAAATTAAGTAGAATAATAAAATAAAAAAAATATTTTGTAATTTCATTTCCATGACATGATGTATTGTCATTAGATGGAAATCCTTTTTACATTTTTTGCTTCTTAAATTGTTTTCAGAGACGCACATTGAATGGTATGAACAACAGACTAAAAATATATTCCTAAACTACACAGTTCGCTTTTTATTCTAAAGAGGGCAGCATGAGCATATCACCAAAATTAAGATGCAAAAAATATTCACTTGATATCTGTTGGCAATTTTGAAAAATTAAATTTAAATGAAAAGCAGGAGGACTCCAACTCAACCAGCAGCCTAAAGACAACTCGATTCAACTCCTTCTCTCCTCCTACGCCCCCTCGGTGTCATGTCATCGATGACGTTGCCCTTGGCCCCGCCCCTGCCTCGCTGATACAGAGCTCTCATTTTTATACTACTTTCCTGCAATACCAGCATAATATATCTATCCCAAAATGTTGCCAATTACAAGTTACTAAATATTAAACGTTAAATGATGTTGCCATCTGCAAATTATTAAATATTAACTGTTACAGTCATCAGTTTCTTCTTGTGCCTCAAAGATGCATGACTATACCAGATCAATGAAAATTCTTCGTGCAAGTTATTGAATGGTATAGCACAAATTCTAAATGTATTTAAAAATAAGTAAAGACAATAGAACTGAATTGCATATAAAAAATTCCATATGCATTTTCACTGAATACAGTCATAAAAGGATTCTAGAAGTTAACGAATGCATCAGTTTTAAGAAAATATGTGACAACAACCAACATATAGTGAAGTGATTTTGAGGTAATATCTTGAATTAGGTTTAGTACGAAATATAATCAAATTCTTGCTGAACAACGTGAGATGTGGAATTTTTATTTTTTGCTGTATAGATAGTCTATAACTGATAAATAAATAATAGTTCAATAAAAATATAAGAATGTATTATTATCGTGAAATTGGCACATCTTTATTAGAGAGAGAATAATTAACATATAAAAATAATAAATATGAATAATTATTTATTCAGGGGCTCTGAAATCTAACATGCAGTTAGAAACCTTTGATTTCTCTCTTTCACTATATATATATATATATCTTATATATATAAATTCAGTCAGTCGAAATTAAGTAAACCCCTACTTTTGATAGGTGAAACATGATAGTTTCCTATAGAATGTTTTTTGAAATTTTTTTCCTTATTCATTTCCTATAAAAATTGAGTAGAAATAAAAACACTTTAATTTCTAAGGGGTTTATATTCCTATTGGTTCTCCTTATAATTCATATTTAGTTTCATAAGCCTTTTTTTTTAATTTCCCAAAGCCAGAGAAAATATTTACAAACTTAAGACTCGCAGCCTACAGGGAATTCGCAAACAATATCCAAGACGAAGAATGGCGAGCAGTATTAACTAGAGACAGAAAATGAGAGGTTATATTTAGCAAAAGAGAACAGTTTTTGATGAAAATTACTTTTCCATTTTATTTTAAATTCTCAAGACTTTTTAGACTCTGTACCACAAAACTGACAGTGCATTTGAATACATCCTAATGTAAAATATTTATATTTTTATTACACATAAAGACATCAGTTTTAAAGTTTGTAAAACATATATCTTGACAAATTTGTTGCTTAATAGAAGTTGTTTTAGGTACACTGAGGAGAAAACAAAAAGAGTTTTATATCTCTCGTTCTGGGCCGATTGACGAAATCCAATTGCGCTTTTCATGTCTCGAACGAGCGACTTAGGATATACACTCACGTTTGTGAAAATTGCAACACCAAGAAGGAATCGTCATAATTGAATGCAATTTAATACACAGTTGAGTGGTAGTGGTACAAATAAATGATTAAATGTTCAAAGCAAACAAACAAGAACAAGAGATCAGAATCAGTATTTTGTGTGGCCACCACGCGCCGCAATAAGTGCTGCTACACGACGTGGCATGGAGTCAAACAAAGTTTGAATGTCTGACTGAGGAAGAGCATTCCATATCGTTTGTACGCGTACCCAAAGTTCGTCTGCAGACGCAACAGGACGAGGATCACGAGCAAGACGCCAACCAATGACATCCCACACATGTTCAATTGGCGACATATCCGGGGAACACGCAGGCCAAGGAAGAAGCTGTACCTGCTGCGCTGCAAAGAAGGATTTAACAATCCGAGCAGTATGAGGGCGGGCATTGTCCTGTTGAAATACAGCGCCTGGCAAGCTTTGAAGGAAGGGAACAGCTTCGGGCTGTAGAACTTCACGGATATACCGGTTGCTGTTCAGATTGCCCACAATTCGTAGCAATTGAGATCGTCTATGATATGCTATGGCGCCCCAGACCATAACTCCGGGTGTTCGTCCACTGTGGCGTTCGATAATGCACTCCGGAAGGTGGCGTTCACCGGCATAGCGTCTGACACGAATGCGGCCATCATGGTACCACAAATTAAAGCGGGATTCGTCAGAAAACACGACATGCTGCCAATCAGCACGCCAGTCTCTATGCTGATTGGCCCATTGTAGCCGCAGGCGGCGATGGTCGTGCGTTAGGGGGATCCTGTATAAAGGAGTCCGTGCGCGCAGTCCACACTGCAGCAGACGTCTACGAATTGATGAAGCACACAATGAAACACCTGTAGCTATTGACCACAGTGCTGCCAATTGTCTAGAGGAAGCTGTACGGTCCGTCCGCGCCATGCGGACCAGGTGTCTATCATCGCGAGCTGACGTCACATTTCGGGGTCCACTCCCGGATTTCCGAGTTGTCCGACACTCGTCCGTCCACTGCTTCCAAACGCGCATCACTGTGCTGCTGTTACGCTGCACACGAGAGGCTACTGCACGATACGACAATCCAGCTTCACGAAGGCCGATGATTCTCCCTCGTTCAAACTCTGTAAGTTGTTCAAATCTCGCTCTCTTTCGTCGACGAGGCATAAGTACAGATTGAGTTAACGTTTACCACTAGCAGATAACCACCGATAACCATACACGCCTCGCTACAGCCGTCTATTTATTCGGATCCACCAGCCGTTCAGAGGGCGCTGCTCAGCATACGCATGCGCTACGGATTTGCAATTCTAATCATTTGCATATCATGCGCTACTTTGCATTCCCTGAAAATTTCAGCTCACTCGCGTAAGTCCTTCATGGTGTTGCAATTTTCACAAACGTGAGTGTATATTAGATTTATATATATTCTAACACAGGTATTTTGACACAAAACCGAACTTTTTCTGACTTGACATGCCCATTTTTTTTCCATATTTCGATTCTACGACTCAAAGTATGCCTAAATATTAAATTTTGTAAAATTTAGTGAGAAATTTACTAAGAAATTCAAAAATTTATTTTGGCGAATTTTTTCAATTTTCGACAAGAATGATTTACTTGGCGAACTTCTTAATTTATAGCAACCTATTAGTCCAAAGGAGCTTTGTCCCCGAGGACTATTTTTGTTTTGCGTCGAATCACTCCGTTTCAATTGTTACCACCAAATATTATCGTCCTGTATTATATATGAAGAATTTGCATAAATCTATGTATATTTCTCGCATTGCGATAAAACAACGGTACCCAAAGCCATCAAATTTTGAATGACGTAAACCTAATCCTTTGACGCCATCTAATTTTGAATGACGTGCGAATATGGGCACCTGAAAGCCCAAATTGAAATTTGTTTTATTATCGATTTCATATTTTGCAAAACTTTATCTGAAACCTTTCATATTTTGTTTTTAACTTGCAGACGAGCGGAAAAAAAGTTATCATTCATACTTTCAAATAATTTTAACAAAGTGAGTAGACCGCATTTATGCTATGCCAAATTTCAAAGTGCGCAAATACATAAGTTCATGTATATCTTAGGAGATTTTGAACAAAAAAAAGCTAATTTTTTTGCATGTATGCTTAGAAATACAGGGTGATCTTTTTTAAAGTGACAGTGTTTGGAGCGCCCTGTAGCGCGATCTAATAGCCGAAATGACACCAAACTTGGTATTCACACTAATCAAGATATGGGAAAAAGGATTCCCTGAAAAAAAAAATAGTTAAAAAATCACCGCTAGGGCATTTTGTGGCGCTGCTGTAGCTTATAATAACGAGAATTAGCATAAAACACAGGTATCAAAGAAAAATGCAAATGTTGTGCGATGACAGCGCCAGTAATAGGAGCTATAAAAGCAAGTAGTAGACAGCTCCGACAAATAATCTCAGCTGAAGTGAACTAGCTCCAGTGGACATGCCTCTCACGTTACCGGAACGTGCGTTAGTGGTGAAGCTGTATTACCTGAATCAATGTAATGCATCCACAGCACTTCTTTCGAACCAGAAAAAAATTACGAAAGGGGCCTTTATCGCTGAATGGTCTTAAGAGAATGATTAAGAAGTTCGAGGAAACGGGGTCACAGACCATTCGCGCTGAGAGAGAACGTAAACCAGTATTAGATGTAATAACTGATGTGGCAACTGTAATTGTCGAAGGATCTCAGGGAACTATTGTTGGTACTAGCAGCGCCCGGGGTGTAGCTCGACAAATGGATATGAATTATTCCACGGTATGGAGAGTTTTGGGGCGCGTTATTGGATTTTACCCCTACAAAATCAGCCGCTTGCACGAACTAAAACCAAGTGATTTTGATAAGCGAGTGACATTCGCTCTATCGTTTCTTGCCAGCGTAGAAACTCATGATGCGTTCCCATGGAACATTCTGTGGGGAGATGAGTGCCATATTTATCTCAATGGGTCCGTAAGCACACAAAATAGCAGAATTTGGGCTTCTGAACAGCCCCTCACCGTGCACGAAATCCCATTAAATTCCTCAAAAGTCACTCTTTAGTGTGGTTTCACAGCCAAATTCGTAATTGGGTCATTCTTTTTTGAGACCATCACTCCGACAGGACCCCAAACGTGCACCATTAATGCAGAAGGATACCACGAAATGCTGCAAACGTTTGTTATTCCAAAACTTCAGCAAAGAAACTGTCTTCAACAGACAATCTTTACGCAGGATGGTGCTCCGCCACACATTAGTAATAAGGTAAAGCAGCTGTTGCGCCAAAACTTCACTGATGATAGAGCCATAAGTCGCAGTTTTCCAGTTGCATGGCTGCCTCGTTCCCCTGACCTCACGCCATGCGATTTTTGGCTCTGGGGTTATTTGAAATCTCAAGTTTATGTTGGTGGAGTATCAAATTTGTCCATTCTAAAGGACAACATAAGACAGTGCGGAATATTCCTCGTGATATGTTACATACGGCTATGGAGAACGTTGTGCACAGAATGCACGGTGTTATTTCTGAGAACGGTGCTCACATTGAATGTGGTCTAATTTCTCACCGGGGAAGTTAACGTACGGCGATTTTTGGAAGCAAAATTTTTTTTTCACGGAATCCTTTTTCCCATGTCTTGATTAGTTTTAATACCAAGTTTGGTGCCATTTCGGCTATTAGATCGCGCTACAGGGCGCTCCAAATACTGTCACTTTGAAAAAGATCATCCTGTACATCTGCTTTAAGATGACAGTAAAAATTTTATTTTCCGAAAAATTTATAAAAATTATTTAAAAATATAAATTTTAAAAATAAATAAAAAATATTTTCAGATTTTATTGGGGTTGAACCTAAATTCAAATTGTGAAAGAAGAAATCAAGTAAGTTTAATAAATATATACCAATAATAATAATAAAAGATATATTAATGAATATATACCAAATTCAATTAACATTGAGGAGGTAATTTTTTAAAAACTATTCGTGCGATTTTTACAAAACTTGGCAGTTCGGCACAATTTGAGTCGTAGAATCGAAATATGGAAAAAAATTGGCATGTTATTTCAGAAAAAGTCTGATTTTGTGTCAAAATACCCATATTACAACAATGCTATATATAAATGTAATACATATCCTAAGTCGCGCTTTCGAGACATGGAAAACGCAAGTTGAATTTCGTCAATCGGCTCAGTAGAACGGGAGATATAGAACTGTCCCCTCCCCTTTTCTTTTCGCAGTGTACATATGTGTCATCCAGAAAATAAAAACCGTTTAGTTATACAAAATCAAAAATACAATATTTATTGGGAAGAAACAATTCTTTTTCATACCTGAAGCTTCCTTCACATATTCACGGGCTTCGGAATCCCCATCTTATAGGCTTCTGCCACCAGATCCGAAGACTGCAATGAACAACAGAATCTTGCAAGACAGGCGCGTAACTCTCGACGAATTGCACATTGTGCTTTCAGACATTTCTCGTTCTTTGCCCTACAAAAAAATTTCACATTATGGATTCTGCAGAAACTGAGTAACCCACACAAAACATATCACACACATGGAGATGCTTTTCTTGAGATCTGATTGCGACTGGCGATAAGACCTGGGTGTCTTACCCCAGAGAGTAAGCACCCACCATTTGAGTGGCATCATCCCAAAACATTGAAAAAATCCAAACTATTAACATGAACGATCATGGCAACCGCCTTTTGGAATCGTAAAGTGTTCTTTTGATGGATTTTATGCCAAAAGGCAGTATGATCAATGGAATTCATTACTGTGGAAAACTCTGATGAGCCATGCAAAAGAGAAAAGCCACAAGGAATGCTTTCTGGACGAATTGTGATTTTTTTATGTGTTTCTTTTGTGCGCCTGCCCTCACACTGCTACTGCAACTCAAGATTTGCTGGATCAATTCGGATGAAAAATTTTTGATCATACACCCTATAATCCTGACCTTGATGCTAGTGATTTTCCCCTCACCCGCAAGCTGAAAGAATTTCTGAGCGGTCAATGTTTTGAAAGCGATGAAGAGTTCGAGAATGTAGCGACTACCTGAATCAACTCATGGCAGAAGAATTTAACATAAAAATTCTGAAGCATGTGACCAGATATTACAAAACACAAAAGTAAAAGGTTATTATGTATAGATGTGAAGGAAGCTTCATGTATGTAACAGAAATGTTTTTTCCAATAAAAATTGAATATTTCCTTTTGTATAACTGAATGGTCTTTATTTTCTGGATGACCTTCATATTTTTAAATGAAATATTAACCTTACCCATATTTATATTAAAGCAACAAACACTGCAAAAGCTTTTGTGCTTCAGATACATACAAGTTTTGATTTTATTTCATATTTATTTTATTAATTAAGAGTTAGGATTAGGATATTTATCCCGACAACCTTTTTTATTTTGATATCTGTGTGGCTTCATAATGGAAAGTATTCAGTATAGAAAATTCAGAAAAGGAGTATGGAGTATTTATCTGAGATAACTAAATGACACAAATAATAACAAATTTCATTTTATTAAAGTATTACAAAAATTATGATATAACATCCATTACAAAAAATAATCCTTAAAGTTTCAATATATCTAACAATTTTATAAATATTTTTAAGGCACTTCAATAGTGTACTTATTTAAAAAGTGCAAAAGGAACCAAAAATATTTGAACCAATTTATTAATTCTTCCTTTGAATTGAAAGATACATCATCATCTATGACACACTCATAACATCCATTTTCCAAATATACGTTTTTCTTAAATAGACCCTTAATATAATGCATTTTTTAAAAATATATTTGAAATGTATTTATTTTAGAATATAATATTTTATACACCAATTCTAATAAGTAAATAAATTTACATTCTAATAAGTAAATAGCATTCCACTACTTGCCAAAAGGGAAGATATATAGCTTATGGCCGGTTTGTTTTAAAGCATTTATTCCCTTTTTTAAAATTTATATTAAAACTTTAAAACATATTTGCAGCAATTTATTTCAAATTATTAAAGTACTAATGTAAATTAAATTAATGCATTTATTAAGAAGTCACTTATGATTTATTGAAAAGCAGACAAAAAGAAAAATTATGAATTATTCTAAAAATCTTTTGTGTTAATTTGCATTCCAATTACTTTTAAGACATACATAATGAAGAATTACATGCAGTTATAACACTGATTTTTGATAAAATTCACAATTTTATGACAGTGTGTGTTATTGTTTATGACGCTCACATATTATTAAGTACAAAGAATTACAAAATTATTTTAAGAATATTTATAAGCTCAAAGTGTTTGCATTGTATACTAAAGTTATTTCATATCATTAAAAAATTTTTTTTCATCATTTCACACACAGAAAATTCATATATATCACTCACGCATGAAAACATTCCTCATCATTTTGCATAACATTCAATCTTATGACATACATTATGAACATATCGGCTGTGCATTTATTCAACTTCAAAAATAATTTTACTTAGTTTTTAAGTATCTCAAATTAGTGATATCTATTAAGTGGTTTATTATTTAATTAATCATGGCAAAGCACACAAAATCTATCTGCTTCCATGAAGAAGACTAATTTGTGGAGACTTATTAAGGTATGAAGTATGATATTCAACATATATTTTTTAAAAAATTATGGCTATAATAATAAATGGTATATATTTTCAAATCTAGTTTTAAAATGAATTTAAAAAATCTACAGTATTAATGTACACATAGTGACAAAATTTCAAGTTAAAATGCCTCATTTAAAAAATAACGGAAGCATTATTTTTTACAGAAAGTGAAAGAATCAAATTATTTAAGACCAAAACCACATACAAAAACAAATATTTACATTCTATGTAATAAAAATTTAACAAATATTTACATTCTAAATTTATAAATAGTTTTATTTTCATACAGATGGATAGAAAACAGAAACTAATACATTTAAAATTCAAATTTTTAATAAATTTATTTCTTTTGAAAGTAGACTTTCTGAAATTTTTTTTCAAACATACTGGGATAAACAAAGAAAGAACTTAAATAGAATCTATATTAAATATAAAACTTTTTGGGCTTGATACAGAAAATTCTTCCGAAAGAAAATGGTTATAATTTGAATATTTAACAGCAATCTTTAAACTCTCTTAACTTGTAATCAATCTAGCAGGAAGAAGCTATTTAACAACATATCACAATGAAAAACAAATATAAATAAATATCAAAAACACTTCTTGAGAGAAATTCCTTCTCCAATAAGCTGTGGATAAAAATAAAATTGTGATAGTTCATTCACTAATCATGTTTCTTAAAATGCAGTTTTGCTCGCATCTAAAAATATCACAGTTTATTGTTCAATTGCGTAATAGTCATAAGCTTTTTGTTTATTAAATATGTATCCATAGCCAAAAGTACAGGGATTATTAATCTAAATTTTTTATTTCTCTAGTTTAAAGAGAAAGAAAGAGGAGGAGAAATGGCAACAATAAAGAGGGTTTTTTTAATTGGTTTTGAATTGATATTCATTATGTTGCATAAAAACATTTACTAATTAATTACATTTTTATGGAACATAACGAATATAGTTATTAATTAAAGGCTGAAAATTAGTGTGGAAATTGGTTATGAAAAATTCAGTTTTCATGATGGCCTAATTCATCCATGAAGTGGCAGTATATGAAAGTTTCTATTTATTATACTGATGTTTTCCCATCAGTATAATGGAATGGCTATAAAAAGATGCTTTATGTTAATTCTACTAAAAGAAATCCAATGAAAGGTATTTGGCTCATTTATTCATGGGATTCACTTTCGCTGCATGGAAGTATGCAAATTTTTCACATCCACTCTTTTGGCATGTACGGAGAGATATGCTTCAAATTCTAATTTCATGGATTGTATGAGTAGTTGGATCTCATGTGGAAGTTGGAACATATTGCTGAAGAGGGGGGGGTATTCAATTATGGCAAAGCACACGAGGGCTATCTGCCTAAGGGGAGGGATGCCTTCGTGGAGGACTTTCCAAGGGGAACTGGCTCGTATACACGTTACACATGGGGAAAACCACGAAAACGCCCATGCAGCCAGCCCGTTCGTGGGATTCGAACCTCGGACCGAACTACCAGTGTTCAGCGTCTTTACCGCTCGGGGGCTATTGCTGAAGAGGCATTTCATGGAATTCTCAGAACTGGCATGCAACTAGGAGAACAGAAATAAGACAGATACTAACATAGCTATATAAACATTTAAAAGAGAGCAAAATGCATCATGTCAGGAATCTGGAAATGTTTAAAGACAATGGAGATGTATGCAGACAAATAAATCAATGTAAAAAACACACAAACACTTACACTTTTCAGGCCTGTTATTTGTAACTTGAATATCAATATATATCATGAGTGACAGGCTGTATGCAAAGAAACACATGATTTGTATCCCACTAACTCGAGTTGCGAAATGTGCTGGCTACAGTGGCGCCCAGATCAATATAATTGTAGTACCATAGACAGCAGCCGAGCTCTCTTTACTGATGAGTCTCATTTCTACTTGGAAATTGATACTAGGCATGTTACAATTGACACAGAACAAAACATGCAATAAGACTGAAAACATCCATAAAAAGCTTTGGTAGAAAGGTGGTGGAATCATGGTATGGTTGAACATTATTCTGAATGGCTGGACTCAGTTACACATGTTTAGCAGTACAACTATAAATGTTGAAATCTACAAGGTGGTGGAATTATGGTATGGTTGGACATTATTCTGAATGGTTGGACTCAGTTGCACATGTTTAGCAGTACAACTATAAATGTTGAAATCTACTAACTGTTTAGGGGCACAATCAATAATTTCCTCCTAATGAACACTAAATCTTATCTCCATCACTCTACACTAATGATTACCTTGAGAACAAAGGACTGCAGCAAATGAAATGGCCTCCATATTCTCCAGATTTAAATCGAATATACAGTACAAAATCCGGACCTCAAAAGCCACAGACTTTTTTTTTGTATGCAAATTTGATTTCTCCTTACATAATAAAACACGTGGAGAGCCCCATTCTTAATTTCACTTAGGCACTAAATAAAATACCTCGTTATTGAAGATATAAATCATTTCAGCATCAATTTGTGAGATTAATAATTTGGCTACGTAGCTGCTATCTGCTTGGCATATAATATTCTATATAGAAACATCGTTACACCTACTAGTATGTTATACCCCTGATGCTGATCTGGCAAATCATTACTTATTATATTTTGCTTTCATCACCGCATGACAACTTGAGTAATGACTCATGCAGCTATGTCTAAATTTGTTTTTATTAGTAACTGAATAACAAGAGTATAACAACCTTTTATGCTGACATATGCTTGGCAATGATTACAGATTTAAGTTTAATGCACTAAGAAATGTTGACGAGGGAAAATTTAACAAAAATAGATTTTGTTAATGAAACTCATAGCCTAAAGATTGTTATTCACATAAACCCAGAACTGGCAGCAGGGCTCCTATGGCCACAGCAGGCAACAGAATTTAAAGAAGAGAAAATTTTTGGAATTTGGAGAAGCACCGAGCTGCAAAATTAAGGGGTGACAGAATTTTTATAATTTACGGAAAGCACTGGGACCCAAAATTTAGAGGCAGCAAAAATTTAGAACTTCGAAGTGCTTTGTAGCAGAATTTAGAACCCGCAGAGGCCGCATCAGGCGGTACTTAGCGCCAGCTGTAGATAAGCCCTAAGTATATGTGGGAGTTTATTTATTCAGGACTTGGACTAGCCTTAAGCATGCGCAAGAAATAGACGTAGGTATAATAAATAACTAAACTAATACAATTCAAGCTTAATTCAGTATGCAATAGAAGTGAGGCAAAATTTAGTGGAACAACTTGTCTTTCGTCGCCAATCTTATGATACATAGCAAATAATGTATAGCGGTCGCTATTACGCTAGGCTAAAATTATCTTCATCGATAATGAGGAATTTGAGTTAATTTAGCAGACTGCAAACCAAAGGTGAATGGATTTTGTAAAGAAATATGTAGAAGCGCTAATAAATGATGATATTACAGAACTTTTTGATTGCGATGACAATGTCCCAATCATCAATCAATTAATGGACGGCGAAATCAGTAGTATGGTTCTAGATCCAGAAAACACCGCTACCAATACTGAAGAAAGTGACAGAGAGGTATTGAAAACGAAGAAATTTCGATTGACAAGTTAGTTGGAATTCTCGAAGCAGCAATTACAGCACTTGAACAGGGGAACTTTGTAACTGAACAAGAAATTATGTCTGTTTTTAGAATTAAAGAGAAAATATTAGCACAAAATAAAAAAAAAAAGGAGCAACTTAAACAAGTTACATTGAAAAAGATCTTTAGTATAGTAAACAAATAAATATTAAGCTTTTTCTTTGTAAATTTTGATACCCTTTAGATCATAAATGCTCTTTACTTCATAAATTATGATTTAATATTTTTAATTGTAAAATTTCTGCATGCCATCTTACTAGATTTAAATTGATGATCTAATATCCGGAATAGCCAAAGTCCCGACGAGTCCGGATCTCGGACTTTGTACTGTAACATGTATTGAATGAACTAGGATACTGACTTGCATCACTGAATCCCAACACTTGATACTCCTTAGATGCTTCAAAAATCACTCTAAAGCTTGCATTTTGGTCAGGGGTGATCAATTTTTTCCTACATATCTATAAAAAAGTGCAACACCAACTTCTACACAACTTTGTCACATTTCCTAGATTCATATTTAAATATATTTTTTGCAAAAAAGGCCAATTCTGTATTTTGAAGATACATCAGGAATGGCAAGTTCCATATTCTTAGCTGAAAAATCATTCATACACATGTAACATATGAAGTTATACGAGTTTTTACACTTGTTCCTTTAATTTTTCTTAACAGTTTCTCATACAGCAATCAAAAGCATTAGAGGGATGGAAATATACCAGTTATGATAAATGAAGATAGAACTAAAGTATTCAAAAATATCATCTCATATATTCAGATTACTTAACTATTTCAAGATTCTCAGTAAGTAATCATAAGATTATAAAAATGATTCATTGCAATTTCAAAATGCATTTAAAAATGTATAAAACTCTGATTACATACCTGAATTTTGATTATGAAATTTAAAATAAATTATTACATGAAAAGTATTTTTGGAAAAGTGAAAGAGCAGATTTTTGGAGGCATCACATTTTACACACAGCAATGATCACAAATTTAAAGACTAATATTAAATTTCACTTTCATACAGCCTTTTTATAGTTTCCAAATAAAAAAATGTTTTAAATTAGATAACTTTTATGGTTAAATAATATTTAATCATTTTAACAAATCTTTACTTCCTCAGACTTAATACTTCACACTTTAATAAGATTGTCATTTATAGCCTAAGTAGCCTTCATTTCGACGTCAATTTTCAATAATCATGTAGCATGCAATTTACTGCTTTTAGTTAGTCATTTTTTAGATGGCACCACAAAAATGTTATTTTTAAATTCAAATATCCGATAAAATGGAAAAAGAAATGATTAAAATGACAAGCAATCTTAGTGCTCTATCTAAAAAAAAAAAAAAAAAAAAAAATAACTAAAAGCAACATAGCACATACTATACGATAACCCAATTTTCATTGTAGCATATCTACAAATGTTAATATATACAGTAAAGTAAATAAATAAGCACACAAATTCAATTATTTTTCCAGCGCTATTCTTTTACCATACATAAAAGAAGTACACCTAAGACGGTACGATTATGAACATTTTAAAATAAAAAAATATGGCACAACTATATCCACACATTTAACAATTATATCAGCATTAAAAGCAGAAATTTGGCACACTTTTTTTTTTCAATTTTTGTTTTTAATGGTTGGAATTTTATTATTTTCACACATTTAAAACCGATTACTATATAGTATTTATGCAGGCCATTTAGAATAAACTGTTATCCAAACAACCTCTCATACATCAAATACCTCCCAATTTTTTTGCAAAACATTTTTATAAAAAAATATGGATCAATCACATTGTTTTAAAAATGACCAATTTTTATTTTACAATTAAAAATGTCACTATCCATTTTGAATCGAGACAAACTATAACTATACTAAATAATATTTCGGTTGTCCATACTCTCATGAAAAATTGTGTTTTGCCCTCAATAGTGGAAAATCCTGGTTTGTCAAATTTTGAGGCTTACCGGTGCTTTCTATTCACCAGATAATAATAAAATGAAGTATTTTTAAAAGGAAAGCTATTTTTTAAGAAAACAAAAGT
The DNA here is from genome assembly GCA_000611955.2 of Stegodyphus mimosarum. NCBI lineage: Eukaryota > Metazoa > Arthropoda > Arachnida > Araneae > Eresidae > Stegodyphus > Stegodyphus mimosarum. Next base: position 208,005 of record KK114767.1, read on the forward strand.
CTGTAATGCTGATGTTTATTCTTATGGTTGGTAGATACTATTCCGTGAATTTGCGGTTAAATATAATGCACGCAATTCTATATGTATTCCACACCTGTGGTATGCATATGCATCAGTTGACTACTGTCATGTCTGTATTAAAAAATATACTGCATGTTGCAACTGGGGGGGGGGTGTAGATAATCAAATAGCACCTATTACATATTTTTAACTCTGTAATTTAATAAGAATAATGCTAATATCCAAAATGTTTGAATTTGAGTTTCTGGTAGTTTACATCAAAATTATGAATCTCACCATGAGTTGAACCCTACAGAGAAAAGATATATCTTTACAGTATTATAGTCTAGGTTAGTAAATTTTAAAGTGAAAAATGTGATATGCGCATTTAAATAAATAAGGCTATTATAATGATATTGTTAATAATATATGAAATAAAATAAGAAGGCTTTTCAGGTATAAAGGGAAAAATCACTGGAGAAATAAACCTTTTAATTTTACATGCAGGAATCAAATACTTATCAAAAATAAAATAGCTTTTGCTGAAAATTTATAAAACAGTTAATGGTCCCTTATTTTATATCAAAAATATATATTCTACAGCCAAAACATTTAAAAAACCTTTTTTGCATTATGCAAATCCAGTATTTATAGCAGTTAATGCACAGTTCATCTATAGTCACAAAAAATATAATACCTGAATTCCAATTTACACACGGCTAGTATTTTATTTCACTTCAACAAGCAAAGTGAAAACTTTACCTAATTTTGACAAAAGCTATCACAAAGGCAACTCATCTTAGTAAAAAGTATCTCTGAAAGGCTTGGCTGATAGATTATTATCACTATGTACTATCCAGTACTAGATAAAATTGGCTTAACATAAATGATATTTAACTCTCAACAAGCCACCAAGTGGGCCATTCTTCAATAATGACAAAGGTTGTTTGCAATGACATATGCTGTTTGTCTGTATTGTTATGAGAGATACTATGGTTGACATTACTAATTTTAATCTTAATGCTGGATCCAGTGTGTTATAACTTGCAGTTATTGTTTATATCGACCTCTGCACCTGCATGTGTATTTTTAAGCACTTATGCTTGCAGCCATTCATTTAAACATTACGAGAATTTACACACTACATAAACACATCTAGTGTGCACATGTTAACATTGGTCTATCAATGACTGGAACAGGAATGCTTTTTTGGAGGAGGGTGCCTATATTATGTAAATAAGAGAATTTACACAGCAAAATTTCATTTATCTAAACACTTGGGCACAGCCATTTCAAATAACCTTTTCCCCTTTCTCTGATAACTTGCATGGATTATTTTCAGGGGTGAAACACTGAAATAAATACTTGTAACACTGCATATATTATGATACATCTGTAAAGCTGTCTTACTTAAAATAAAAATGATTTATTTTGAGCTTTCCTTATAATGGTTAAGAGAAGCTATGCTACTATTTTGAGGACAGCACACACGAAAGTCATCTTCCAAACAGAAATCTTATAGTTAACTATTTTTGCATAAAATAATGAGATCACTTGTTTTCATTGATCCCTTCTCATCAATCTCATCTTTCATTGAAGATCCCTTCTCATTTCTGAAGTGTGAAATTTATCCTGGCTGGTGAGAAAATACAGAAGTCTGAAGTTTCTTATGAGAATCTGGACCCATCATTTTTGTTAAATGGTCCAAACTCTGAAAGCTCATAAACTCAAGAACATTAATCTGTACAACCTAAACAAAAGCATTTTCTGGCATGATTCTTACAATAAATTAATACCTAATGACAGAACATAATAAAAGTTATGGAGGAACTTCAACAGCACAAGGAAGAATTATCTTTATTATTACAATTTTAATTTGTGTTGTTGTAATAAAGCTGTACTTTGGGCTGCAGAAATAATTACAAATTACAGCAAAAATCAATCCTGACATTTTTAGTGAGTATCTTTCTTGCTGAATCTATAATTCATAGGGTAATAGTTCTTTCAGAAGTAAAAGGAGAACTTATATTAAATATGGTCCAACTACAGGAGGTGCAATACTATTTGTATTTAGTTGAAACTCTGTCCAGTGCAAATATAAGGGGGGAACTAAATAAAGCCAAGAATATGTTTTTATTATACTGGTTCAATAAGACTAGAACTTTAATATTTTTTAACGAATGAAACCCTTTAGTTTTTCTTTAACTTTTGCTTCCTGAAAACAATACAATGTAGAGAGAAAAACAATAACATTAAAATATTCTGTAGAGATCACATCTATTCATTCTTTTTAATATTGTCTGAATATTGAATATTAATGTAGATATTGAGACTATTAAATTATTAGGTATAGAAATAATTTACTGACAATTCAATAAAGTCCATACTTAATAATATCCTAATACTTTTGGCTGAAGTATACCTTAAATAAAATCATTGTGCCTGCATATCTGTACAAGGTATTCACGCAAGCAAATTTACATAAAAAGGAGCAAGATATATTACATGTATCATACATCACCTCATTTATAAAAAAAACTCAATGTGAAAAATCATTATTAGAATTACTCATCAACATACACTCAGAACTCAATTTAACCACACAAAATTAAGTATAATACACAATGGCACCTTCTTAAAAGGGATAAATATAGTCTTTTCAGAACATTCAGACTAACTCTAAAGGGAAAAACACAGAAAAGAGAATTATATATTTAACATGTAATAATTTTTTATGATCATTATTTTCAAATTAAATAGAAGAAAAGACTAGTTATAATTGTGCAATAAAGATTACATAACTTTACGAAGTTCTGTGATCTTAGTACGGAAAAATTGCTCTAGTGATTGATTCAATGATTTTACACATATTGATACAGTTAGTAACTTTGCTTACAGTTTTCACCATCAAAATAGCTATTACAATCAATTTTATGACTTCTCAATAATTTATAAATATTTGCTAATCACATAGAGATTAATTTATAAAGCAACTAAATGTACTAATCTATCAAATGGCATATAAAAAAAGACAACTGGAAATTTTCCTACCCCATGCAAATGCACAAATTAATATCAATCATTGAACACTTGATTGAGAAAAAAATTAAAGGAATATGAGCATTATGAAACTGATGTAAATCTCTTAAATATGATATAAATAACTGTTTCATATCTTCTTAAGTATATGAAATCTAGAGCAAGTTTTCCTGACTGATTTTAGCAAAAAATTCACAATTAAAATTATACTTCTATTATAAAAGAATTTAAAATTTTATCTTTAAATATTGATTATCAAGGAAAATATAATTTATTATTAAAATACTAGTAATAATTTTTAATAGTAAAAATATTAATCTAGTGCTGAAATGATATAAGATATTTTATTTTATTATTAAAATATTAGAGTCAAATTATTATATAGGCAACAAAGTTTATGTTTCAGAAAAATCACCTTGCACATCTAATAAAAGAAGCTAACGCTCAGCTAATATTTACACTCAAACAATTAATTTACAATATTTAACATGCTACAATAAAATTAAAACGATCATAAGGATGTCATTGCTGGTGGTCTAGCATAAGCTTTTGGAATGAAACCATATTTTCTGGTTTTAGGTGCATATGCCCACAACCAACCATCAACAGTCTGATTATTCATATCAGCATACACCCAGTCACCTCTTCGAACACTGAGATCATCTGGTGCTTGTGCTTTGTAGTCATATAGCATAACTAGTTCACTGCCATGAAAACGCAAATCCTCTGATGTAGGTGTGTTACTATGATGATTGTTATTGAGAGCAGCAGCTTGATGTGCTTGGTTACTAGCAGATATCTGAGCACCAACATGATCTGTAATTAGCAAAAAATTTTATAAAAATTTGCTCATGTTTGAAATAAATTTTGTGCAAAAGTACAAAATGCCAGTATTCTATAGATTTTATAGATTGCCAGACATTTCACAGATTGCCTGGAGTTTTTAGGCAAAGTATGAAATATGAGAATTATCATATACTTTATCAACACACTGTATACAATACCAAGGCATTCTACTTGTATAGAATGATAAATCCCCTTTATGCTAAGTTGTTCGAAACAAAATTTATGCCTTTCTCATTAAAGGAAAAAAAAAAAAAGAAACTAAAATTAACCTTAACCTATTTGTTGCAATACAGCAAGCTTGAATGACATTTTGAATTAACTTCATTACTTTTTTTACAAGACATTTCATATTTCAGCACTTTGTTTTAGACATACACTTGAAGAATCCTTGGCCTTACTTTGTTCTTCCCAGCCAGCCATATTCATATCATTCTATTATTACAAGTGTCTGCATTTATAGAAAGAAATGTTGCCCTCTGTGCATATTTTGCTCAATTTACTGAAATATATTATTATTCATCCTTTAAGGTTCAAATTTTACATCTAGTAATACTTTCATTTGTTGTTCCATTGGACTGAGCAAGTGCAACTGACCAGTGAGGAATTTTGAGGTCAGGTGTATCTTCAGTTCTTTAAATAAACCATTAGAATACAAAATGAACTGCAATCTCGTATAGTTGTTTTAAAATTCTTTCAGAAGTTCCAAGTTCGTAGAAACTATCCTTTGTCACACTCATTACAAATACCAATACATTTCACAAATTATTATGAACATTCCCTTCGCACTGTATGGAGATATATTTTATAATTTACCAGTTTGTCCTCTGACATTCTATTAAATGCCTAGGCAAAATGTGAAATGTTTGCCTTTTATAAAATGCAAAGGTATTCTATAGAATGTTGGATTTTATACTTTACTAATAACATATATAATATAATTAGATACTATATAAGATACACAAATTATAAAAACCACCTTATATTAAAAAATCATACAAGAAAGAAAAGCTTATTTCAAATATCACTTCTTTATGATTATCTGCCCTCCCCTGAAATGTATTCAAGCTGCAATGCATTATGTCCAAAATAATGATGAGGCAATCCATAGAGTTGCCAAAACAAATTTATGTAACAACCAGGTATGTGCATGCACATAGATCACCAAATTTGATGTCTAGTGTTTGTTTTGCTTTCAGTACACTTTTTTTTTAATGAACTAAATAATAATAGGATTATGGTGTTCGCTGGCTGATGTAAAAAAATAAATAAATAAAGTATTAGATTTCGTTAGAAATATGGCATTCTGTCCAATACTAATGTTCAATTGCACTTCTTAAAAGCACAAATTTTATAGAAATGCAATACGAAATACTGCAAATAAAGCATTAGAATGAAGGATGTCGAAATTTGTGCAATTTTCTCTCTCTCTCTCTTTTTTGGTAGGCAGAAATGGATCATTGTGAACACTAGAACAACAGCACATACAATACCAAATTTATGCAATTTTCTGATTTTTTTAAGGGGAAACAGATCACTGTGTACACGGGAAAAAGAGTAGAAAAAAATTATTTAAAGATTTTTATGAAAAAGTGTTTAATTATTTTCTTGCTTTTTTAATCTGATTGATTAATTAACCATTTGCTTTTTTATGGAGTTCAGAGTGTGCCACAAGTGGCTACTGTTTTTCATGTATTAAATTTACAAAACATTAGTCACCAACAAGTTAGTAATTTTTTGAGAGGGGATTGCTGATGATTAGAAAGTCCCCAAGTGTTTTTAAAGTTACCTAATTTCATAGAAGTTGTACTAAAAACAAAGTTAAAACCCCACTTTTGAAGTAAAATGCAATTTTTTAATTTAGTAGTATATAAACTGATTACATATAAACATTTTAGCTACTTGCATCAGGAATGATGACTTTCAAGAATTATTTTCTATGAGAAACTGGTTCATGTGTTTGCTTGCTAGATTAATAAAAATTAAATAAGTATTTTTAACAGTGAACACATTGCACAAATAAAATAACTTTAGTGCAAAATATGTAAAATTAGATAATGAAAGATAACAATGTAATATCAGAAACTAATGCTGTTACTGAGGATGAAAATGCTGATAACCATTTTCCCTGTAGTGAAAACAGACCCCTGTGACAAGATGCTAATCCACCTTCACAACTCTCATTCACATCAGCTAAACAAAGTATTTATACTCATGATCATAACTGTCTAAATTTGTTACAGCTTTGATTCAATATACTGTGGATGAAACAATTATACAATTCGGTCTATAGTAAATCAAATACTTCTTGGTACATCACAAAACTAATGAAGTAATAATAATTTTTTGGCTTACATACTTTCTTTTGGCCAAATAAAGTTTCATATACATATATTCATTCTATGGTTAGTACCAGAATTGTATTTTCAAAAAGTACAGTAAGTTTAATATAGGTTCAATTCTCAAGTTCAATAAGTACAGAATACTCTCACTATTAGATGAAATACCATTATTATATATATCTTTTTTTTTTGTTGACTGTATGAGCATAAAACAATCTGAAACAAAAAAATAAATTTCTACATTTTTCAAATAATGACAGATTTGATTCTGCAAACACCTACTGCCCAAAACCAGACCAAATTTGGTGATTTAATTATGCTAAAGATATTGGTGACCATTAAAGGAAATTTATTGCTTCATGAAGATCAACTAAGAAATGTACAATACATCACTCTCAAAAGAGGCAGATTCATCATAAAATTAATTCAGTACATAAATTGTACTTAATCATTCTTATTATGAGATTTATTATTATTTCTTACTTAATCATTCTTATTATGAGAACTACAAAGTAGATATTTGAAAAACTCCATTAGCTGTATGAGCAAAAACACTGTAGAGATTTCGGCATTCTCATGTAAATTTCAAAAAGGGTTATGAAGCTGATGAAAACTTTGTTGAATAAAAGTTATTGTCTGTACCTGAACTGGTGGATCTTTTCAGAGGAGAAAAAGACATGTATAATGAATAAGAAAGATATCACTCTTATTGTATAGGCTAGTTTTATATGGTCAATAGATACAGCAGATTTAAGGGTGTTTATTCTCGTGAGGACTTTGTATGGACTCCAGTATGGCTGGCACATCAGTAGCTTTAATTGGTTGATTCATATGTATATATGTGTACACAATGTTAAGGTCATTATGACAATGTGCATATGTCACTACTAGGTTTATTTGTTGCATTCTAAGGCAGAGACTAGTGATGAACTGAGTGTCATACAGAGAGCTCTTAGATGTTATATCACTAGGCAGTCCGAGAGTTGTGCCATACATAAATTCTGTGCAAGACATCTGCAAATCTTCCTTTATGTCTTAATATTGAGCAAAACAATTAAGAGTATTTCAGTTCAGTTCAGTTCAGTTAATATCGGGGACAAATATGGCTTCAGGCCATGTGCAGAACCTATCAGAATCAAAAGGAACATCATCATTGGTGATAAAGGATCAACAATATCCATGTGGATTTCTGATAATATACCTAATAGTGCTTCAGTGTGCTTGTATATTTCTTATTTTTGGCAAGATTCACAAGATTTCACTCAATTTTGGATACAATGCTCCATAATAGGCCATACATAATGAGAACAAATGAATTTTGTAATTGCTACAATTCCTGGATGTCAGAGATTATGCGGATGACAAAAGATAGTTTGCAAAAGGAATTCGAAATGTCTGTAGAGATGCTGCAAAGATTATTACCATCAAAGTATATTGACAAGGCTGGAATTTCAGCTTGAAAGATGATGTATTGTTTTTTAGAAGGTTTTCTAACCTCTGGATCATGCTGTTGAGCTTCAGAAAATTTTTTAAAATCCAAAATGGAGATTTTGTTTTAGAATCAATTTCAATTCTTGAAAGAATGTTGGCAACAAACAATGTTCTTAGAACTTTGTACATGTCTAATATCAGTAGAATACTGGGAAATAAAGTCTAAATGTCATAGTTGCTGAGGTGAACATTTATCGGGGGTTCGTATTCATTTGAAAACTTATATTAATGATTTCTGATCCATATAAATTTGAAAATTCCCGTCTTCCAACATATGTCACAATTTCTTAATTGTGAAATAAACTGAAAATAATTCCCTTTCATATGCTGACCACTTCTTTTGACTTTTATCAAGTTTCAAAGAGGAAAATGCTATAGGTTTCCATTCACAACTGCATAAGAGTGCTGCTGATTGCAACATTTGAAGCATCTACCTAGATGCTGGGTTCCAGGAATAGGGCGTCTCAAAAGGGTAGCCTAAGCAATGGCATTTTTGGCAGCAATGAAGGCTTGTTCGACTTATTTGCTCTAATTTAACTGTGCAGATAAATCCTGAACAAAAGTATGAGATTTCTTTTTACTAGTATGTCCTTCTAAAAATTTTTAAAGGAGAAAGAATGTGTGCTACTGTAGGTATGAAACATCTGTAAAAGTTAAATATACCTAAAAATCATGGAAGTTGAGGAAGGATGGTTGGTTTGGGAGGGGATGTAAAATAAATTTGATTTTGTCAGGAAAAGGTTCAGTTCCATTTTCACTATGCTGAAAACCTAAGAAAGAAGGATTTACCAGAAGATGCATTTTGAAGCATTTATGCAGTCCATATTTTTGAAGTTTTGAAAATAAGACTTTCAAGATGCTTGCAGTGTTTTTCAGGATATTTAGCAGCTATGAGTTAAGCCATCGATGAAAGCATAAATGTTTTCTAAATCTGACTTTGTCTAGAAAATGTTGAAAAGTCACAGATACATTGCATACTTTTGAATAAATGGTGTACATTAATAGGTATCTGATGTTATGCTTTAATAAGGTCAACATAACTAAAATTTTTAGTACCATGCAGTGCAGCAGTAAAATTGGCTAAGCAAGGAATGGTATATTTATCTTTTATAGTTTGGGCATTCAATGCACGATAATCACCAAGATGTTTCCATTTCAAAGGACTCAAATGTCCCAATTGCATCATATTTGAAATTCTAATATTTTAAAAATTTTTTAACCAATCTGGAGCTAACCAAAAAGGTTTCGCTATCACAGAAAGACCTTTCGTTACAACATAAAAAACTGTTGTGTTTAACAGGTTGGTTAGAATCTGATAATTTAGTAACAGAAAGATTTTTTTTTTTTTTAAAGATATGCTATTAGACATTTGCTATTAGAAAAGTCCATGTAAACTGTTGCCTTAATTTGAAATCCAAAGAAAGTGTTTTTGAGGAAAAACATAAATAATTGAAGAATTAGAAGAGAATGGTGTTTATGGGTAAGAATTTGGTCTTTGAGAATTTTCTGCAGGAAGCAAGGATACGCCACACTCAGTATCAATAAAGAATAAAGCACTTGTTCTGTAGTCTTGAACGAATAGGTGACATAAAATTTGAGGCAAAGAATAAAAGCAATTTAAGGCTGTTTGTTTGATGGTTTGGTTCCCCGCCTCGAACAAAGTTTGATGCACCGTCTTTGAAGTTTTTCCCAAAACATCTAAGATACTAGCAAATAGAATAATCTTTCTGTTTAGAATTGCTTCTTTCCCAAGATTTATTGTGATCTTAGCAGTATGGTGAGTGATCATACAGAAAGAAAATTCAGTCAATATGTTTAATTTTTCTGTTTTTTTAAATAATTTATCCTCAATAGATTGATCGACTGCATGGGAAAAGTTAAGTCCTGGGGTTGGATTTACACCAGCAATTGCTGCACTTTTGACTTAAGTTAAACCAGAAACAGCTGTTAAAATAGATTGAATGGTCACAGGCAAACACTGAAAGAATAATTCTAACATTAAGTAATCGGGAACACTTAAGGATTCTGCTAAACGTTTTATATTGCTAAGTAAATCAGAAGTGTTTTATGAGCCTAATTCCTCTCCAGATAATAATTAGGAGATTTATTTTGCTAGGATGATTCTCTTGACTGGTTTACTAATTCAGTTCTGAGCAGGTTATAATTCAGTTGGTATAAGGGTCATTGGGTCTGGTTTCATAAGTAAATATTGAACTAAGATACAATATCTGGAGGAGGATGAGAAACTATATAATTATACCTGGTAATTGATTCTGTGATAGGTTTGGGCCTTTTCCACATATTTTATATAGCAAAGGTCACAAAAAAGCATAAGGCAGTGAATTTTGCACAAGGTTTTTTTAGACACGCAGCTGAAAATTTTTATTAGCCTAACACAGGGAATGGAAAGCATAAACATTCAATATATTTTTTATAAGCTAACATATCTATAAGGTGTTTATCTATTCAAAGTGGATAATGCAGCAACAAATATAACTCATGAATGCTGCAACACATTATATGAACAATTATTATTTTGTAGATTGCAAATCTTTGATATATATTAAATAAATTTGTATTTAAACTCAAAATTAAATAGATGTATTATTTTCCTTCAATTCAACGATTAAAAAAGAAACTTTTGCATAATTTATTTTATAATCATGTGGTATGTGATCTACTGCTTAATAGTTTATTATTGCTTAGATATTACATGGCAGGGAAAAGAAATGATTAAAACAGCAAACAATTTTAGGGCCCCTATCTACAAAATAAATAAAATTTAAAAGCAGTAGATCCCATACTACATGATTACTGCTTAGTCTAATTATTTTAACACTGTCATAAAAATTAAATCCATAACAAAAAAAAAATTATGTTTTTCAAAATGCATTTAACTATGCGAAAATGAAAATTTTGTAATTAATTGTTGCCATAAAAAAACGATGTTCATCAATGATTATTTGGGTGACCCAAAATTATCTCCATCCTGGGACAATTTCTAGTCGTTAAAAATTACAATTACTCAAATTATATGTGTATTTATTTATAACAAAGTAAATATTCTACTGTATAGACATCACAAGTCACTTACTGACAGGAGTAGACACACCGCCTTTAACACTTTTCATAATAAATGGATACTGTGGACTTTTGATCGAAAATTATATCAGGTGACAATGTCTTGATAACAATTATCCGTATTGTTTTGATTCAAAATAAGAAATTACTTAAGGAGGTTTAAGTTAAAAGATAAGTCATGATAATTGATGAAACCTGATCAATGTTATTTGAAGTTTAAAAAACAATCATTATTCTTTAATCATCTTTATTTATGACAGTTTTACAGCAAATATGTAATGTTCTTCATAAATAATATATTTTTTAATATGCTACTATTACAATTACGTGCATGCACATAGAATTCTTTTATCGTGGAATTGATATTTAATTACATTAAAATACATAGGTCTATCAACGTATGTGCAGAGATGCTTTTGAAAACTTTTTAAGGAAATAGGTCCATATTTAGACTACATGCGAAGAAAACTGAGCAAACTATCAGTAACGTGAAACCTCAGTCCTAATTCATTCCTGAAATTTGTCAACTAAAATTATTTTTCACACAGGAATTAATGCAAAATGATTAATCTATTCCCAGACCTTAGATGATTACTTATTTAAAATTTACAAAAGTACTTTTGTGCATCAGTTCATAACAGAAAACCAATGAAAATTCTTAAATGTAAGACAAAACATGTGTTAATAAACTGATGAAACAGATTAAACCCATATAAAGAGGACTGATAATGCAAATGCTGAGGAAGAGAAAAAAGGAGAGAGATTATTTGGACAAGGAGTCCCATTCCATAAAAGCATCTGATAACTGTCTTGCTGAGATACCTTCTTTGTTTCTTAACATCATTTGACTCTGCTCGAGATTCACCCGGCCTCCGTTTTGCTAAAAATTGTCTTGTGATCGTCTTAATTTTTAATGTTTCTAAAGTGAGGTGTAGTACTACACCTCACTTTAGATAATAAATAAATATAAAACTAAATAAAAAACACTTTATAAAAAGTTCTAAGTCTCCCCTAGAACTTTGTATTGCTAAGGGAGAATTTATTACATGAAACTTTGCAACTTATCCCATTTTATGCAAATTTTGTGGACCAAAGAGGTGAGTTTCTTTTTTATGTCCCTCTTTGAAGTCCCCAGTTGTTCCAAAACTGGATTTTGTTGTTGCTTCTGAAGGTGTTTGTTCTTTCTTGTTGAACCCTTTTTTATGGCTTTTAGTAATTTCACCCAGTCTTTACTGCTGACTTCCAAGTCCTTTGCCTAGACACAATATCGTATAATTAAAAAATCTTCAGTGTCAAAGCCCTCAAAATTTCTCCCTGCAATACAATCTGGCCATAATTTCTTCCAGGTTGAATAGTTTGCTGCCATGTTTTGTTAACAAGAGTTAAGCAATAGAAAATCTTATAAATTGGTTCCGTAGTGTTACTTCTATGTCAGAGTTTATATTAAAACACCTTTGAAAATCATTTGGTGCTGATGTAAGTGTTTGTTACTTGAGATACCCTTCATCACTTTTTTATTGGATAATTTGTTCCTGAACCCATTCGTTCGACGTTAGACATTCGTGAGCTGAAATTTCACAGTATATTAAAGCTTTTATCACTTAGCCATTGTTGACCTTCACTCAGTGATGTATGAAATCCGATATAAATGATATAGCCCCTGAACTATTAAATTAATTTAAAAACTTAACATTTCTGTTTAAATTCTACTAATTGCTATCTTTATTATATTCTTCATATTTTATCTCTATATATATTATCTGAACTTTTCTCTTCAAGATTTTTTAATGCCATTGTAAAATCTTGTTCGGTACTTGTTTTCTGCAGTGTTTTCATGAGAGAATACAGCACTGGCATAATTTGGGCTTGAGCGATCTGTTGCCAAATGTTGTAAACATTTAAAGAACCGAAACTGACTATAGTAAACAATAAATCAATGATTCACTCAATACATACACAACAGAAGTTAATTAATATACACACAAAGTAAGCATTTAAGGTACTTGCATATTAACATACACATATTGGTAAAACGTAGTGATTTTTTAATGGAAGGCAAAAGCATGCATTGAGAAAAAGTTATGTATCGGCTGCAAGCTGGCGTTTTTGTCGATGTTTTTAAAAAGAGATAAAATAAACCACCAGAGAATTCCATAACACAGACATGATCAGGGTTGCCAGAAAATGTTAAACATTGAAATATACAAACACATACAAAAACGGTGATGAGGTTTGAAGAATTGTTATACACGTTTGCCAGAGTTTAGCACATTTTACAAAGGTAATTGTATAATAATATTTATTTAATATAAATTTATATTATTATAGCATTTAATACCAGTCTGCCAGCAATTTATTTGAAACACCATAATTCAACAGAACTTACTGCACTTAATATAATTTTGTAAGCAATTTATTTAAAATAACAACATATATAAACATACTGGAAAAAAATTCTATTTATTATTTTATGCAATACTAGACTTTTGTTAGCAACTTATTTAAAAAAATATATATATATATATATATAAAATTAATCTTTTATATTCTTTCTGATGGGCCCTGTCCTGTAACTGCTGTTAACAGTATTTCAAACATCAATTATTGCTTATTTTTTTCTGTTGATGGAAGATTGAAAATAATAAGCATAATGTGTATTTTATAATGAAAAACTATTATATTAACATAAAGAACTCTCAATCTAGGAGGAATTTCCTAGTTTTGGTGAGGGGGGGGGAGAATGTGATCAACATTTATTTAGCTACTCAGTATTCAGTTTTACTTTATGAATAAAAAACAAGCTACTTTTATTCAAGTTTTCATTCATGGTATTTATCTACATTTTCTACACTTTTTATACATCAATAAAACAAGTTAAAAAATAATCTAAATCTAAATAAATGTATACATATTTTTTCAATTTAGGAAAGGAAAGAGGTGAATGAACTAATGACAGGGGTACACTAAAGAGTTTGAAAACCCCTCCATTAACACAATACAATTATGAAAAATTGGTTATATCGTCATCCATTTGTTTCTCGCACATGCACATATCAGTAATCATTCGTTTGAGCCAAATCCACATTCTTGCCGAGGCTGCCATAAGACAAGTACTACCAAGTACTTCTGATTTAGTGATCTAATCTAGCCTGATTATAGAAAATCCTTTTCATTTGTACATAAAGACTCATTACTGATCTATTAAAATTCTTAACCTTACTTTTTCTTTTAATACCATTGTATTTTAAAAATTTCTTTGATACATGTTTATAACTAAACTTCATATGATGTTAAAAGTATCTGTTGCTTTATAAAAAACTTAATTCGTACAGTACAAAGTCTGAAATCTGGACCTCTGAATCAGCAGAAAATTTTTATTTTAATTTTGCTAAAAACTTTTTTGTGAAAAGGAAGAAAGATTCTGACAGTAGCATATGCTGGACGCTTTACGTATGCACAGCAGACATTTTTTCATAATAAAGCATGCGGAGAGTCCTGTTCTCAATGACACTTCGGCACTAAACAAAACAAAACACAATCGTTTATTAACATAAATCTATATGATCAATTTGGCCTTTTCATGCCTTATTGCTTGGCATACATCTCAAATCAAAACATTCTATCAAAATTTATTGCTGATTTTATGCCCATTGCATATTATACAACCCTTACACCAATCTGGTAAATCATTTTTTAGTATTTTTCTTTCTTTCATCACATGACTATCAACTCACAGCAGCTTGAGAAATGACTCACACAGCAATATCTAAAATGATTTTTGTTTTAAATATCAGTAATTGAATACAAACAGCATGCTAACTGTGCTGATATTATGGTTGGTGACAATAACAGACTTCAGCCATCCTGATTCAGAAATTTAAAAGAAATTTCTAAATGATCTATTGGCCCTCATCTGCCATGCAGTTGTGTGTGTTTGGAATTTATAACTTATTATTGTAACTAAAAACTGTTTATGATTAAAAAAACCCATCAAAATGCATGGCAGGTGTATAACGTGAAAGTATTGCCTTGCACTGTATACGTTGGAATTTATTTCATTCAGACTATTCAGATACCCTTAAGCATACGCAGTAAATAGATGCAAGCAGAATAAATAATAAACTGAACTCCAGGCTTAACTTCCCTAAGCACGATAAGAGCAAGACAAATTTCGGTGAAACAATATGTCTTTAGTCGCCAACCTTACAATACATCGCCAGTAGTGCATAGTGATGCTTGCTAACCTTTATAATGAAACCTATGAATCTGATGGTTTTTGGATATCGCAACCCCAAAGCGAAATTCTCCATTTAATGAAATTAGTGAAGAAGTGTGAACAAAAGGTAATAAATGATGATATAACAAAAGTATTCCATTGCGATGACAATGCACTGATAATAAATCAACTAACATATGACAAATTAGAGGAGAAAGTGACAGAGGTTAAGAACAAAAACAACAACAAAAAAAAAAAAAAAAAAAAAAAAAAAAAAAAAGATTGACAATTTAATGAGAATTTTTGGCATGGTAGTTAGAAGACTTTGTAAGTGAACAAGAAATTATGTCTATCTATAAAATTAAAGAGAAAGTATTACCATAAAAAACAAAGCAACTTCAACAACTTACAGTGAAAGAAAAGTTTAATAAAGCAAACAAATACTGAGCTTTTTATTTATTTATTTATTTTTTATAAATTTTGATTCCTTTAAGGTAGTAAATGCTTCATTATTTCATAAACAACTATTTCAGATTCTTAATTTTATAATTTCTATGTGTCATCTAGCTAGATTTAAACTGATGACCAAAAATCCAGAATCACTTAAGTTCCAACTAGCCCAGATCATGGACTTTGTACTGTAATTACTACTAATTTGTACTAATATACTAAAATTACAGAAGAGCATCACATAACTGAAAATTACCTTGAATAACATCAGCTGGGTATACAAAGGCACTTGGAACAAAACCCTCTTGACCATCTGAACGTACAATCCAAAACCAATCATGGTCTTCTCTATTTAACACAGTCACAAATTCTCCTCTTTCAACACTAACATCATTTTCATCTCTTGCAATGAAAGTGTAAAGAACTATGTATCTTCCTGCAGGATCTTTAAAAAAGGGATGCACATCAGGAAGCGAGCTTTGAGAAGAACTACTCTGATTATTTTGATTTATTGACAAAACATTGTTATTAGAACTACTTTCAGGCACTATTCCGTAGCTCTCGACATCAGAATGCTGACCACTATCAGCACTCTGAGTACCTCTGGATGATGTCTGGTCTATTTCCTGTTCTCGCTCATTGCGAGGTAACTTTTTGTGCTTAATATTTAGAGCTAATTCTGCAAAATGAGTTCCATATGGTGCACAATAAGAGTGTGGTATAAAACCTTCTTGTCCATTTTCTGCAATAACATACACCCAGTCATTTTCTTGATACAACATATTTACACTTTGACCCCTTTTAACTTCAAGTTCATCATCCACACAGGGTGTAAAATCATGTAATACAACCATTTTAGAATCTGGAGACAGACCATTTTCTTTTTCAATTCCCACACGTACTAAGGTTTCAATACTGGCACTTCCAGTGATACGTCCAATACTTGGAGTTCGACTTGATAACTTATCTCCATCTAAATCAAAGAATAAAGATGTATCGATGAATTTCACTTTTAATTTTTAAATAAGTAAAATACAATAATGATGATTAGGCAGAAATGACAATTTTCAATAAAGTAGCTATAGATTATATTATTACATTAATTAAAAAATACTACTAAAATATGTAATAATTAAAAATAAAAAAATTGGAATATACAGATCGAAGGCAAGAATTGCGAAGTTATGAAAATTCATTTCTTTGCCTCAATTACTCAGTTTTATTAATAAATTAATAGAATACAATTTAAATACTCAGAATGAAAAAAAAATTATAATTTAAGCACATAAGTAGTACAATTACAGGGAATTTGTGGGTTATCCACATTCTCTGATACTCACGCATCCAGGATCAGTAAGGTAGTCTTGATTGCTTAACTTTGGAGAGAGGATAGTAATGAATTAGCTTGCAAAAAAAAAAATTCATTTGTTGCTTATAAAAGTAAATTAAAATGATTTTACTTAACTTTAACAAGGTAGGTGTAGTAATGCACCAAATAATCAGGTATTCATTTAGGTGTACAAAAATAATTGATCAGGCATACTGTTGCAGGTTTTTTTTTAAGCCGAAAAGGCGCTGTAAGTCTTGAAATGGGATTCTGCGTCAAATCACTATAAATGCGTCATTTCACTTTTCATTCAGGGCTGTTGCCATTTGGAAAAATGTTGTAATATTTATCTTTCAAATTGAATCTGTCTTTTGTGGATTAACAAACTAAGCTATTTGATTAGCACTAGATGCAGTTCTTAAGAATATTCATTTCTTGAATTAGATTGATTTAAATAACAGAAAAGCATCTAATTAATGATCTATCTAATTAAAAATCCTTGTTTTCTTAGAATGATGTATATTTTTTATTATTTACTTCACAATTTGAAAAACTTTTAACGAACAAACTCAACAGTTTGAAAGCGAGCAGTGGCAGAACTGTACGGCTTAATCTCTCCAATCCTAACCTTTCTAATCTACAGCCCTTGCGATTTTCCTGTTAAATAAAATTTTATCTGGCAAGTGTGAAGTACATGATATTTAATACTTAAATTACTAATGCTAATAAGAAAAAGACATATATTTCTCAGTTAATTCAATTCTCACTTCACGACAAGGCAAAAATCATAAAACCTCAAAATATCTTTACTAAAAATTGAAAAATATAAAACACCAAATACAGTTAAAACAAAAAAATTGCAATTAAAAAAATTAGACTTTACGCAAAAACAAGCAATTCGACCAGTGGGCAAGAAAGCAATTTTTTTTGGTGTACAAAACAAAGTTTTGCCCCCACTTGGCAAAAAGGCACTGAAGGTGCAGAAACTGACTTAATTCACAATTCTTGCTAAGCTTCAAATGTAAAGAAATATGGCTGCTATGGTAAAAAAAAAAAAAAAAAAAAAAAAAAAAAAAAAAAAAAAAAAAAAAAAAAAAAAAAAAAAAAAAAAGAAGGCTTAGCCACATTTGAACAACTTTTAAATTGTTGATAATTCAACAACTACTGTATGCTGATTAATTCGAATATATAACCGGCTTAACTGGAAGATAAGAATAACATAATTCAATCCTTTTTAAAGCAAAAAATGCACAATTTATCAATATATAAGAATTAAAAAAACTGAGCTCATGTAGCCAAGTGGGTGGGTATATATATATATAATTATACACTTTTAGTGCGGCCAATTGCAAACAAAAAGAGAGGTGTACAACTAATGCTATAGCAGCCTATATACAAAATTTCAACGTTCTGAGGCTACTTGTTTTTTAATTATGCAAGATACGTATGCACATACTCACGAAAAAAATCTCCTCCAAGTCTATTTTAAATCCTTTTTGCAACCCCTTTTGGGAAATAGTCCTTTATTCTGTCCTTATGTACAGATGTCATGCAAAAACATCGTTAAATTGCATTCGATAGTGGTCAAAATGGATATTTTTGTTGAAATACAACACCCGAAAATTTTCGTGATTACAACACTTCCTTTACTTCATACAAGGAAGTAAAAAAAGAACGGGAAAAAAAGTTTCGTAAGCCACCTTACTAAGAAAACTGAATATTGATATGATGAACTGAGAAAAGATTGGAAAAAGTACATGCCAACACTTAACATAGTATTGGAAGTTGAACACATATGCTGCTTTTTAATATATTTGGGATTTCGCTGTTGAATTGTGTATATGTGTGAAGAAAACAATGCTTAATAAAGTTATTAAGAAAGTTAGCAGGAGTGAATGCAACAGCAGACTGGTAGATTGTGAGTGCAATGAGAACATAAAAAACCTCAACAAACTCTTTTGGGCACACATTAAAACATGAAACCTTTCAGATTTTTTTTTTTTAAATACAGGACTACTTTTCTACCAAACATACAGTAACTCTTAAACTTCAAAAATCAGTAAAAATATTACAAGGCTCAGCAGTTACTTAGTTTCTTTTTAATTTCAATTAGATTTTGTTAAAAACTTCATGTTTACATATAATTTTTTCCCCTATATCTTTATTTATTTAAAATGCTTTCGGAAACTCAGAAAAAATGTTCATATAAATAAAACGGAAACTTGAGATTATTTACTGGCCAGAAGAAGAGAGAACAGACACTAAGATTTCAGAAAATGAAATTATTGAATGGCTTGAAAGTGATAAAAGTGAAATAATTAAAAGGTGATGTCATAATTCAAAGCATGTTGAATCTGGAGGTAGCCAGGAAAGGGAGGGGGCAGTGAAGGCTATTCAATCAAGATTTTAGCATTAGGTTGATGTAGCATTAACTCTCTGGCTGCTCATCCCGCAGGCAACTCAGATGCAGAAAAATTTGCTCATCCCACTATTTTCACGGGCATGTGTTTTTCTTCCTTTATTGAGAAGCACACCCCATCTTTTCACTTTAACCAGTGAAATAAATTCTATACAGTATCAGATGTTTAATTTAGGTTTTGACCAACAAATGCCGTTAGTTGTTCACTAAATTGCGACATTCGAAGGTACTTGGTATTTACAACTCTAACTTCAGTATGTTTGCTGCCTTTTTCTAATCAGAAATGGGTGCTAGAAAATGTTCGGCAATTGATGAAAGTAAGATGCAAATTGAAAAAAAATTCGCAAAGAA
Organism: Stegodyphus mimosarum; assembly: GCA_000611955.2. Classification (NCBI taxonomy): domain Eukaryota; kingdom Metazoa; phylum Arthropoda; class Arachnida; order Araneae; family Eresidae; genus Stegodyphus; species Stegodyphus mimosarum. The sequence continues at coordinate 227,564 of KK114767.1, forward strand.
GCATGAATCTGGTGCAAAGACTGTGGAGTTAAGACTTTGCCTTGAACCCTATTTTGAACTCTATCATACTAAACTACATTTCTAAGGTACTTCTCAGTGCATTATATTTTCTGAAGTTTTATACATTTTATTTTTTTATAGTATGCAATAAATAGAAATTAACTGTTATTCAACTGAAATTTATTATTATTATTATTATTATTTGTAATAACATATGAAAGTGGTTTTTCTAACAGCTTGGTTTCTCATGATAAAAATCTATGTAAAAAAAATCTTTTCTAGAAAGAAAAGATGCATAGCTTAATTCTCCAATATATATATATTTAAAATATGAGGGAAAAAATACTTTTTCTTGAAGCGATTTCAGTCTACAAATTGAGCAGTCAGTGGGTTAAACATTATATTTGCAAAATTTGCCATGAAAAATAATTCATATTCATATTTTATGGAATGTATGACAGAGGTAGATACCTAAATTTTATTTGGAAAGACTGTGAACTGGCAATAATGATGAACTTTCAAGCAAAAACTGATTAAATAAACTGCAAACTTATTTAATTATAAGTTTTACTCATAACTATGTTTGTAGAGATACTTTTTTCATTCAGTACAAAATTCAGTGCCAATAATGTATAAAAAAATTTATTTTGTCACATTACAGAATTTTCGTCCAATAATATGGCATAACTGATGTTCTGATGTGCCAGATTTTCAAATTTCTGCTGTACTTCTCTTTCATTCTTGAAACTATATTTTATTACTACCAGTTGAATTATATTTGCTTTATTCTTTGATTTCATAGTAATGACATTTTTAAAAATTTATTATTGCTTTATTTGGTATTTACGTATTAACTTATCAACTGCGAAAGACTGCTACCATCAAACCGTGAACGTTGACAGAATCAGTCATTTTGCCACGCCTAGAATTCTGAGCTGCACTTCTTTCTGCAACTGTTACAATGAAATATTCATCAATCTCTTCGCATAATTCATCAAATACCACTGATGTGTAAACATTCATCCCACTTCGTTTTTGAGCTTTGTAAAAAGGCTATCATCAATTTCTACAATTTTGTTAAGACTCCACTATTTTACAGGAAGTTGTGTTTAAAACGCTATGAGTGCAAACATTCTATATTCCAATCTATTATTATTTTGTTGGCCATTTTCAGATGCCTTTTTCCCCTTCAACAACTGTTAATTCTCTGAATCAACTGCAAATGAACCAAAGTACAGACACAAATGTGATTCAACTGCCCCTGAATTCACTGTTCAAAATACAAGGGAAAATATATAGAAATAAGAGTTAATCTGTATCTTTGTTCATAAAAACAAAACGGGATTCATTGAGAATCAGTTGGGGTTACATCAAATGAAAGCACAGATATGAGCATGCTTATTTTTAACTGGAGCTAAACTATGCTTGATAGCAGTTTCAAGGTCAACAGGATAATACATAAGTACCCTTTTTTACACTTTGATTTAATTTTTACCTATTACTGATTTAACTTATTGGTATTTTTATTTATCTCCTCAACATTTTATTTATTTCAGATAAATATATTTTTTTTAACACTTTTAAAGGCTTTCCACATGGCCTCTAATACATCCAATTTTAGATATTAAGCCCTGTTTAGTAGTAAATATAAGCAAATGAAAGGTCCTCCCCTCAGTTGCTGAAGATGCTTTTCGACACATTTATCAACAAAACTTTGGCCCTAAAACTAAATGCTGGCCATTAAACATATTCTTTAATATGCTGAATACTCTGCTATTAATCTATGCTATATGGATATAAAAATGTAAATAATTTTTTTTGGCTTGAATTCTTATTCCTATAAAATACACACTTCTGAATAAATGCACAGGTTCCTAAATTTAGCTGCTTATTATGTTAAAATTCTCAGGAATCAAAGGAGACTCTCTATAAATAGAGAGAGCGTTGTTTTTTACTCTTATTTTCAACACTTCTAAAATTAAAATTAGGAAAAAATTTGGTTAATTTATATTTTAGGGTGCCCCTTGGTTTAATCACAAAGTTGTTTTTTCACTTATCACCAAATTGTTGTTTCAATAATGGGAACCTGAGTAGTTGAATGCTATGGAAACCCTATTATGATATGATTGTGGTGAATTTGACTGATGTGAAAATATTTGCAAGGGCTTATTTCTGCCTCGGATGTCTGTTAGGAAGTCCGTTGCTTATTTTGTACATTACATTGTAAAATGGCTAATTGACTGGTGTGTAAATGAAGGTTTACTTAGTAGTCATTATAAGTGTCCTGTTTGTATGAAGGAAACAGGTATGGTCAAACGTAAAGGTCGTTCAGATGGCTCTGAATGGATTTGAGTAAGAAATGTCACCGACAGTCCGGCACTAGAGAGGATATTTCTTACTCTTATTTCTGTGGTGACGCCAGTATACAAATTCTAGTTCAGATAATTTTAAGAAGTTCTTGGACACTGTTAAGGAATTTTGTGTCACACACACTGAAGACACAGAAATTTCTAAATAAGGTAAGTGGATATTTCCTTTGTGTAGTGCATAGATGTATAAGATGTATTTCCTTTTTTATGTTATTTCACTGCTTGATTTAACACATGGTTTATTAATATTATACATTTGTTTGGCTCTAGTGCAGAAATGGCTGCTGCTTTGACTTTTAAGTGAAAATAGATCAATGTATACAAAGTCAAGGGGGTGCGCAATGCCAAGTTCGTGCAATTCTCTGATTTTTTTTTTTTTAAGTGAAAATAGATCCATCGAGTTTATGTAACTCTCTGACCTGTTATTTTGGTTTTGCGTAGTGGCCATCTTGAAATTGCGCCTTCCTGGCCAATCGCCAATGGGCAGCCTAAAATATATTTTTACCAAAAACTTATTATCCAGTACCAGAATATCAAGTAAGTTTTAGTTTATTTATTTAACTTACTGAGGGCTTATTGTTCTTTCAGGTATATAATGCTTAAAAAAAAGGTTCACAGAAATTTTGGCTACTATAATCCTATCCTCTAGATCTACACCTGCCACATATTGTTTTCAAATTGCTTTTTTCAATCTTTGAATGAAAAGGGAATTGTCACTGTAGGCAGAAGCAGTGGGGGGGGGGAAGAAGGGACATGCCTGAAAGCATGAAAATGGGAGATAACAAATTGCAGTTTTTATGCTGAACAGAAATGTATTTTAAAATTGGAAAAATCTCTGGTAGAAATATTTTTATTTAATTTATTCGCCTAATTTGCAACATATTTAAGATATCTATGTAGAAAGATTTAAGGCCTGGGAAAAAGATTAAACTTTTAAAAGATTATGATACTCTTAGTAAGTGCAGTGCACAAGAAGCTGTAGTTAAGCTGGTAATTTATCAAACAGCATTGTGCAAGTTGCTTAAACAAAGAACTATAACTGAACTAATGAAAAATGTCAGAGAAGCACAAAAAGGATGAAAAATCGAAACTGCTATTTTAGAACAGTTTCAGGTTGAGAAAGGTATATATTTCTACAGCTTGTCTGATTAGAAATGCTGTGGAATTCACTAAACTGTAGGAAAGAATTTTGTACGAACTAATAGATGACTCATAAAATGATGAAAAATTATGGAAATGGGAGGCATTAAGGTACTCGAAGAACGAACATGGCATACCTACCTTTATAGGCAATTAATATAATAAAATAAGCACAGTTTTTATGAATAAATATTTTATCTAGCTCCGCTCAGCTGGCGGGCTTGCCCGCTAGTTAATATAATAAAATATGTACGGTTTTCATGTTTTCATGAATAAACATTTTTTTCTATCTAAAATTTTACTATTGTTATCATGTAAATAAGCATTAACAATTTACATTAGCATTAGGTATACATATACCTACTTTGGTTTGATAGTGACAAGTCTTTTACAAATCAAGCAAAGATGCAATTCATATGATCATGCACATTTCGACAAAAATATGGGAATTTATAATTATCTGTTTATACAACAAATCCACTCACATTGCAAACATGCAAAAGCAAGCTGATGTGCATATAAAATACAAATTGATGCGCACACGAAATCAAGTGTATAAAAGGTAAGTAAAGTTCTGGAATGTCTTTTTTTGTGCTTTCCCAATCGTCCATATTCATCAGTGAAAGAAGTCACTGTAGCCATTATTTTTATAATTATATATAAATCCATTGAAAATCTTATTTTTATAATAACCATGGCAAATTTTGCATTTCAAAATATTTGAATCTAAGAAGAAATGCCAGCAGTACAGTACTAAGTATTTTAAATATGGATTTGCGGATCTTCAACAAATCAGTCATTACCTATGTATTTAATTTGCCAAAAAAGTTTTTTAAATGAGATTGCAAGAGCATTTAAGTAAAATGCATGCTGATAAAAAGGATAAAGATTTATCCTACTTTGAAGGTCTGGAAAATGAATATGTAAAACAACCAACTACATCAAACCTTTTTCTTCATTGTAAGATACTGTCAGATATCATTAGAAAAATTTTATTATTTGCTAAAAATTTAGAAACTGATATAAAGGGGGAATTGTTATTCAATACTATGAACAAGTTTTTTCAAGAAAAAGATATTCTGGTTCATAATATTTTGTCAGCTGCTACTGATGGAACTTGAACAATTATGGTGTGTCATAATGGTTTCACAGCATATTTGAAACAAACAGTACCAAACATACTCGCGTACAGTACCTATACACTGCATTATTTATAGTCACAATTTGGCTACAACAAATTTGAATGAACGCCTGCATATGCTCCTTTTAATACAGTATTAAAGCAGCCAATAAGATTAGAAGCAATTCATTGCACGACATATTATTTGGCCAACTCTGAAGTAAAACTGAGGATACGACTGGTTGCTGCTGCACACAGAAGTTTGTTGGCTCTCAAAAGTTATTTGCTTAAACCATTTTTTTCAGTCTATCTGATTCAGTACTGACCACAAATGCAGATACAGCAGAATCATCAAATTCAGAGGAGGAACTCATAGAACTTTCAACTAATGAAGAACTAAATGTAAAATGCAGAAATAGAAATAATGAATTCTAGCTTCAGAAATCAATACCAGTTTTCCACCCTGAATACGGGCAAGAGTACATAAATTTTTGTTTTTCCTTCTTCATATTTAGTTGAGTTTGGATTCAGTGCGCCAGCTAAATTTTCTGTCTAAGAAAAGGAATAAACTGCACATCACTGTTAATTAACAAATTGTTAACACTCCATTAGCCTCAATCATCTCACTAATTTTTTTATTCTGATTTTGTGTTTATTTAAAACTTTTAATAAACAATTTTTTCTACATTCAATAGTCATTTTAATTAATTTCTACTTTGTCATTCTTAATAGATATAGATAAAATAGGTATAGATAATATGAAAAAATATTTTGATATTTTGTAAAATTAGATGAAAGAGGGGGGATTGGAAATTTTTTTCCCATGTAAAGAGGGCAGTTGTTCAGTAAATCACTACATCACTGCTTATATCTGATATCACAACTATCGACTCATACATCATCTATTCTCAGCTATAATTTAGCCACTTAATAAACTCAAATGTTTGGAACAAAAGTGATTTTAATGAGCAGTGATATAATAACAATATTTTGCTGTACTTTATTTTTAATCTTTTGTGTCACCCCTTCATCTACTGGTTGTATTTTCACAGTAGTATTTGGAGGAAGGAGGCGGAATTAACAATTTCTGAGTATTTGAAAGGTAAGTAGTTATTTATTGTTCTGTGCAGATACACGTTTATCTATTAATTTCCATAATCTCATACTTGCTGTGCTTCCAAAGCATTTCTTACTGAAAGCTCATGTTTTTCTGTGATAAGCACTCAAACCAGTCTCATCAGTGTTATTGGGAGAACAAATAAGTCTCCACCATCTGAAAGAAATCGCACTAGTAGTAAGTTAAGGTTAAAGTTGCCTGATGTAAAATGTCACATTGTAAGGTTGGACATCTGCTTATAACATAACCTTGAAATATTAGCAATTTTGTATCAGCATCATATATTTTTTTCACATGAAAATGCTGAGTTTTGAGCAAAATGAGCATCATTTATGGGAACATTTGACTTACTTCCTTACTTTGAAGAAATCGGCAACTGAGGTGCATTGACCACTTGGAAAAGTATATGGTAAAGCTGCCTTAAGTGAGAGAAATCGTCATAAGTGGTTTCAAAAGTTTATGAATGATGAATTGACGTCAAAGACAAAGAACGGTGTGGAAGGATGAAAGTGTACGAAGACATGGAACTGGAAGCATTATTACATGAAGATTCATGTCAAAAGCAAGTAGAACTTATAGTTACATTAGGAGTGACTCAACAAGCAATTTCACATCGTTTAAAATCATTGGTAATGATTCAAATGCAAGGAAATTAAGATTCCATATGATCTGAAGGTGAGAAATTTGGATGCCGATTTTTTACACATATGCTGCCAGGCATAAACAAAAGGGTATTTTGCATCATAGTCACTGGTGATGAAAAATGGATCCACTACGATACCCCAAAGAAGAAGTCATGCGGACCACCTGGCCATGCTTCAACATTGATAGCCAAACTGAATATTCATGGGAAAAAATACTGTTGTGTATATGGTGGGATCAACTTGGTATCATGTATTATGAGTTGCTCAAACTGAATGAAACCATTTCTGAGGCTCTCTAATGAGCACAACTAATCTAGATTGTGGGAGGAAAGTTAAGAAGTTAAGTCTATTCCCAACCCTAGCTCTTCAGAACAAATGGTTAACAAAAGGGGAGAAATGCTACCAGTTTGACAGCAGGTGAAAACTGGTTGTTACTTCCAGCTCAGAAATATCCCAAAAGTAACCTATTTCTTCCCAATATGAACAAACAGCTGATTATATTTAAATATAGGCTACAGTCTGAAAAATTCACTTTCATTTTAAAATTTCTAAATGCTAGATAAAATTTTACTTGGAAATATGATTACTAAAAATGGCTGGGGACTAGCTGACTACCTCTAGTCCAATGCTAGCACACTTTTGCCTCTTACAACCACTCAAGGGTGAAAAGCATGATCCTGGCCAACATCAATATGTGAAGCAATTCAATACCACTGGCAACAGTGCCACTGCCTAGCTGGCAGGTAATTGAAACTGACATGTTGGGAATCTCAATTAGGGGAAGAAAAATCACATTTAGAACACACCAACTTTCTTTTATTGGGCATTTTATTTTCCATTCCTAGACTGTAAGCAGAGAGCGGATTTTTCTAATTTTTATTTTATTTATCGGGTTGGCAAGAAAGTAATCTTGGTTTTTTTAATGCAAAATACTACTCATTTTTTTTTTCTATACAAAAACTGAACTTTAATTAGTCAAATATCATCCTTTCTGTTCGATGACTTTTTCCCACCTTTCTAGTAATGTCATGATTCTGCACTCACAGAACTTCTGGTGTTTATCAGCAAAAAAGTCAACTAAGCACAATTTAAGGTCATCATTATTACTGAAAATTTTTATCATTTAAAAACTTTTGTAAACTTTGAAATAAATGATAATCCAATGATGGAAAGTCAGGGCTATATGGCAAACGCAACATCACTTCGAAACTAATTTCCAGTGATTTCGTATGTGTTGCTAAAGTAGCGTATGGCCTTGATGGAATATGATTTTTGAATTCTGGCTTTTTCTCTTTCTTAGTTTAATAAGTTGTTGGCAGAAACATCTGAGTTAATTATTCAGTTGCTTGGAAGCAGCTCAAAATACACAGCACCTTTGTAATTCCACCAAATTAACAGCATAATCTTTTCCCAATACAATTTAACTTTCAATATGATTTGCACTGATTCACCATGCTTGGACATTGATCTTTTTCAATTAATATTATTGCAGATGATTTATTTTTCCTCACTACTAAAAACTTCATTTCAAAAAAGGGGTCTACTGCATTATGTCTGAAATGCATATCACAAATGTTAATTAGTCGTGTTAAGTGAATTTCTTTCAATTCATGCAGAACACAAATATCGAGCTTCTTAATGTGTTCAAGACATCTTTGTATTTTTCAATTCTTGTGATACATTTAACCTTTTTGTAATCTCTCACAAAGTTATATGACATTTGGATTCAATAAGGGTTTAATTTTGTCATTATCAACTTCCGAAGATCGGCCAGAACAGTGGTCATCTTCAAGTAAAAAATCTCCAGAACGAAATTTTTAAGCCAATTCTGACATAAGCATTCTGTAAGCAATCAACACCATGAACTTCACATACCTCTTTGTATCTTGTCTTATCTCAGCTGCTTTCTTGCCTTTATGACATTAAAGCAAAATATATAAAAAATGTTTAGTTTTGCATCTCATGTTAAAATTGACCATAAAATTACAGTTGTAAACAAATATACATAGAATTTGTTTCCATAACAACCTAAAAGTATCAGCTGCCAAATCTCAAAAGAAAAAATTATAATACTGACAGAAAAATAACAAAAACAAACATAAACTATCTATTTGTGCAGAATGAAATTACTTATTTGCCAACTAAATATATATTTATTTACTCACAGGACTGGTAGTCTGGAGGTCCAGATATTAGGCCATCCCACCTAGCTTTTGGCCTTTACATTGTATTGCACTATAAATATTATTACAAAACACCCAGCCACAGTAAGATAACTTCCCTGCAAGGTGGGTTTAGGGTTGCCAGATTTGGTGCAAAATTGTCCATTTGGTGAGATGCCATAGACGGATAGAGAACATTCTAGAATGAATTCTTACCGGTTTAGCCCAGAATGTTCTCAAAGGCAGGCCAAAAGCTATAATAAACCCTTGCCTGTAGGTGGAGTAGCAGTGTGTAACGAGTACATCATCAAGTTTTATCTTAAGTGTGTTGAGCTCCGAAAGCGACTGACCGAGTCAGAAGCTGTATTTAATATTTTGCCGTGAAGCTATCTTCAATATTATAGCCCGAGAGGCAGAAGGCTGTGCTTGCTCATTGTTTCAGCATGTTTATCATAGTTTTTGACGACTGTAAATGTGTCTTTGGAACTCTCCTGTGAAATACTGGCGAATAAATCGTTTTGATTCTTCGTCAAGTGTTGTTGTCAATTACTCCAAATCCAAGAATTCGTAGAACACAACTCATAGCATAGGAAATGAAGTTCACGGACTTCTTAGCAGCTGTAAAAGCTGGACTAGAAGAGTTGAAACTTGATATAAAGAGATGAGGGCTCGGATAAAAGCTGGACTGGAAGAGATGAAAGCCACATAAGAAGAAATAAGTCGACCAAGCAAGTCCAACAGATGAAAGTGGAGCATACAGAAGAAACTGGAGGACAGAAGATGATGAAAATGTGGAAATGACAGAAGTGGCATCTGAAGAATCAAAGAATGAAGAAATGAAGGAAGTAGCTGGCGAAGGATCTGAGAAAGATCAAGAAATGATGGATGAAACATCTAACAGGATTCAGGAAAAAGAACGAAGACATGAAGAAATAAAAGACGGGAAAGAAGCTTTCGATTCTCAAGAGCCTGAAGTAGAAGTGGAAGAATGTGAAAATGTGAGTGTTAAATTCGCGGAAACTGATAGTGAAGTTACGAAGTGGAAGTGGCAGTTAGCAAGTATTGAACCATCTGAAAATTTATATGATGCAGAGATGGGAAGAAGCTGATGTACAGCTTAAGCAGAGTTTTCCAGTACTGCAAGGAAATACAACCACTTCTCAAATTAAGTATGTGTCTCGTAATATAATTTGTACAGACACAAGCTTGATTTTACACTAGAATACTTCTGTTTATAAAGGATCGGATTCTATTCATAACTCTGATGCACATATCGAAACTGGCTTTCAGGAAATAGACGTAAATAAGCATGTGCCAACTGTTAACAGTACTGAGGTGAACTGTACACATGATGCAATAAACTGCAGAGTGGTGAACAATCTATTTCAGATCCTGTGGATGAAAAGTCTGAAAGGACTGAATCTTCAGATTGTGATACGCAAAACAGAAATACATCTGGGAACTGCAGTGAAAAAGTATTTAACCCGGATATAACTTAAAAAAAAGTCTGAGACTCAAATTCATAAGCCTGATAGCCAGAACACTGAGTTTGCTGATTGTTTCAGCGTGTTTATTGTAGTTTCTCTACTACTATAAACGTGTCTTTGGAACTTTCCTGTGAAATACTGCCAACAAATTGTGTTTTGATTCTTCGTCAAGTGTTGTCATCAATCAGTCCAAATCCACGAACTCAAAGAATGCAGCAATATTAATGTATACATATTGATTATCAGTATATACTGCACAGGTATTAATGCCAGGGAATTTTTAGCAATAAAAGGATGAAGAATGAATACTCTGGTTCAGTTCGAAATCCTCTTCGAAAACTTCCTTATCTCGTCTATACAAAATTGTGATTATGAAAAAGTCAGAAGTGAATCTGCCTCCATTTTAAAAATCCTTAAAACTACCATAGAATAAAAATCCCATGGAATTTAAAATAATTCAGAATATTAATAGGAAACCCACACACTTGCATACATTTAGAGGGTTTTTTTCTGATCCAAAACTTGTATTTTTGCAATGATAAATATTTTACATTCTGCATAGCAACTAAGTCATGAATGTTCAAAGGTGTCATATTACCTATGTAATTAACTGAACTTTCAACAACAGGCATAGAGGTGAGTTAAAACAGACTATATACATGCCAATACTATATATTTATGAAAACATTAAAAGCATGCCAAGTGAAGAATAAAATTAGCATCACAACAACCCTGAGTTTGTCAGATTTATGTCAAGATTTCAAATGATTTCAAGAGCAAACAGGTACAGGTGCCTCTCCTTCAACAGCAAACAAATCTGTCTTGCAGATTTCTTTGCTCCTGATAAACAGGGTATCTGCTCAGCCTCGAAATTGATCGAGATCTTGACACAAATTTATGCGAAACTCAAGGTTTTGTGTTAATTTTACATACACTATATATTTATATTTCCCATCTTCAACTTGACTAAATATTTCAGCAAGAAACTTTACAATATAATTTTTTTTTTCTATTTCTGTATAATGCCTACAGGGTGGGGGGTGGGGCGTTTTTCTGCAGATGTCAAACATCTTGTCTGAACAAATGAATTTGCTCAGTAAAGATGTTTAACTCTGACTGAACTTTGTTAAATACAAATATTTTAAATTTATGTAATTTCCGGATGATATATTTGTTTTAAAACAAAATCTTAGAAAGATAAATGAAGTCAAAGGTTGAAATTTATTGTAGGTACCCCTTGATTTCTGTCAGAAAACATTGCCAACTGTGTTGTGATAAATTCAGACTTTGGCTATTTTTTGTAATAGTAACCCTTTTGTACCGACCTGGGTTTTTGGTTGTTAGCAATCTTTTCAATTGCTGTGTTTGGTTGCATGATGGTCTTGTACTTTGAAATTGCTATTATTGTGAATTCGAGGTTTTTGTATTGGTTGGATGATGGACAAAAGACGTTTGATTGTTGCATGAATGCTGGTTTAATTGCCAATATATATGAATGAGCTGAAACGACGAAAAATTTAATTGAATTGCTTACGTGGAGAATGCTGGAGATGGCAATGTGAAGCCTAAATGTACATAGGTGGAAAAGAGGTATGTTATAAACTTGATGTTTCATTTATTTACTCGTCTCTGTATGTTAATTTTTGTTAAAAGATTTGTTGTTTAATGTTTTTATGTTAGGAAATATGAATTTTTGGTTATTTATTTCTCTCTGTTCATGTATTTTTGGTTATTTGTTCATCTCTGTGTTAAGACAGCGGTGAATTGTTTCTGGTTAATATGATAGTTTTAACTTTGTTTTAGGGATTTTGTTCAAGTGAAAATAGATTGATGTGAACATGGACAAAGTTAAGGCAGTGCACAAGGTCTACATTGTGCAATTCTCTGATTTTTTTTTTAAAGTTAAAACACGTCAATGTGTAATGGACGTCATGCACAATGCCTGGTTTGTGCAATTCTCTTATTTTTTTTTTTAAGTCAAAATAGGTCGATGTGTACATGGCCACCGAATTTATTTAAGTGTTTAACTTCTTGTTTTGGTTTTGTATAGCGGGTGGAAGGATCCGCACCATCTTGAAATTGGTGCCGATCCTTCGTGGCATCGAAAAAGAAACGATTTGCCAAGGGGTACCGTAGAACAAATTTTAACCAAATCAAATCTTAATTTAAGTAAAAACATTCCTTTTAAATAATTATATATGCCTAATGTCACTAATTTACATTTAATCAAAGAATTTAAAACAGCTGTGAAACAAGTATGTTAAATATGGACTTCAAAACTTGTATTACTCAAACAGAAATTTAGTTAATTACTTTAGTTAATAATTAAGGTTTACTTCAAAATTTACCAGTCTTGAAGGTTATCTGGAGTTAACCTACATTTATAAGATTTCATCATCATTAAATGATATTTACTACAATTCCAACTCAATTTTTATTGCATGACTGACTAATATTATATAAATAAATATTTACTAGAACAAAATTTATATATATGCGGAAAAATAAATATTAAGCATCTTACACTATGACATTTTCATAAAATATTCCGATTCAGTTTTTAACTAATTAACATCTTTAAAATTTATTTTGTATTTATACAATCTCATCAAAAATGCCATTACTAAAATCAAGCACCGTTAAAAAAAACTTGTAAAATAATACTGCATATCTGTAGAACAGTTATTCCATCACGTAATTTGACTTTAAAAGTCATTTTTGCATCAGTTTTGGCATTTATTTCAGCAGAAGTAATAGAGGGATGTTACAGACTTTATTCTACAAATAGCAAATAATTCTCTAGTAAAGTATAGCAAAATTTAGAGATAAAAACATTCTATAGACAATGTTCTAAATACGTTTCAGAAACAATTTTTTTATTTCTTAAAAATAACGTCAATGCTCTTTCGATGCATTACATTTACAGTCTGCAAACCAGGTAACTTTCTATGACTTAAAAAAATAAACAAGTGTAATAAAAAATTTGAACATTCAGTAAGGCTACCTGATGATTCAGAAAGGAAAACATTCATTCATCTTCATGTAAAACGTAACTAAATAATTACGAAAATTCAGTGAATTAAAACGCAAATTATTGAAAGTACCTCAATAAACTTTATATAAAATTTCACGTTCGTCGTGTTAACATGACAGAATACATTAGGAAAATAACTCAATGGAAATATATTATTAAATCATATATTTATATTTGTTACTTGCTATATCAAAAAGATATCAACAAATATACCTTTCTTCCGTTTGCCCCGTCGTATCCTTACTGGACATAGAAACGCCATTTCAGGACGGGTCAAGAAAATAAAAAACAATTCTGGTTATGTTAAATTATCACAACTGAAATACATGGCTACTAGCACCAACGTTGATATGTAACAAATATGAGATTTAAAAAGGATTGCCGTTTTGAAATAGTAATGGAAGTGGCTCTTCGGGAAATTTGAAAATGTAATTGCTATTTGTAAAACATAAATACACACTTCACGTCCGAAGTTGCCCATAGGCACATCTCCCAGCAAGTTTGTCACCAGTGAAAAACAAGCTAACTTTCAACAGACACGGTTATTATGACCATCACATAAAAAAAAAAGGCATTTAATTTCTCAAATAGAAACTCTATGGCTATTCATAATTTTATTATTGCTGATAAAATTGAAAATTATACGCTTTAGTGGTGATCATAAGTTTAGTGGAAAAATTATAAACGTTAGTGAAAATTATAAGTTTAGTAGGAAAATTATAAGCTTACTAATGAAAACTAATTAAAATTAAAAAAAAATAATTAAAAACTTTTTGTGAAATTCGAATTTTGAAGCCAGATAAAACATAAAAATATGTGAACTGTCTTAGAAACACAGACAATTTCTTTTAAAATATCTCTTCATGCTTTTTAGAAGAAATAATAATAATAATAATAATAATAATAATAATAATAATGTTCTTATTCCGATCTGCAAAAATTTTAAATAAACTTAGCTCATTCTCATAAGAGCTGTCTGCTAAACTGGGAAGCGGTGAAACCGGAATTAAATTTTAAAGACAAGGTCGGGTACAGAGGATAGCGAAGGGCGCTAACCTGCAAACCTAACGTGTTTGGAGTTGTTCCCTCACGTGTTTTATAGTTGTTACTCAATTTATCTCTTCCTAACCCTCTTATTAGGAAACTTGTATTTATTTATTTAATTATTTTGACACCACTCACGAGCATTATCTCTCTTCGTTAGTTGTAGAAGACAATGTTTTGTTTATGTCTTTGTTCTTCCTAAGAACTCAAATTAATTCTTTATAATATTACCTGAAATCCCATGGTCAAGGTAGGAGGTTTTACGTTTTCCCTTCTTCCCTTTCAGTTTAGTTCAAAATTATCTTACACTCAATTGTTATACTGATATTTATCAACACGATTCTTTTTATTTACCACGTAAGCGATAAAAAGCTAAATATGGTAACCCAAGCAAAATCACAAATTTTCTAAGCAGCCAAGGGAGTAGAGTATTTCGGTATTTACTTCCGTTGGCATGATGAAATGTCGCCCATACCCTTAAAGAAGCCAAGTTGGCGCAATCAAGGCTGTTCTCCGAACAATATCCGTATTTCGGATTAAAACGGAGACTGACATAAAAAGTCGGATAAAAAAAAAGAATAAAATAAGGCTCAGACTAAATAAAAATAATAATAATAATGGCCGGCCTAAGTAAGCTAGAGAAAGTGAAAGATAAACGTGAAGAAACCTAATCAAGAATTCATGAACCGAACGATTCATAAATACTTTTTTTCTCAAAAAAAAATTCTTTTCTATTTACCTTCTCTTCTCATCTGAGCTTGATTTTTCGCCGTGCGGGCAGAAAGACTTAAGGTGCAAAACATTACATCTGTCTCCAATTTTTTTGTTTGTTTAGATTGTACCTGACAGTAATTAATATAAATCTGTGTGCCAGTTAGTTCTGAATAGTCACTTTAAATGTTAATGCTTAATCCCAGTCTAAGAAAACAACATATTTTATCGATATAAATCATGCCACTGTATGAAAATCCTTTATAACTTGATAACCAGTCAAGTCTTTTACTTCGAACAATATATGTACAGGTTTAATATAGGAATGATTTTACTTGAGAATTGAATACTAAAAGTAGAACTATCAGTTGAAAGTTTGATTGAACCAAATTTTATTAGACGGAGTATAGCTATTTCTAATAAATGAAGCACTGCAAAATTTAAAATTTGAATTTATGTAGTGCAGTGTTTGTTATTCGTATTTTGTTTTGGAGTCTGTTTCATCATAAGTATATGTTTTGTTTTACACGGTATTTAAAATTAAAATCCCGAATGTAAATAGTACATATCTGTGTAAAAATTCATTTTATGTTTGGAACATTCGTATTATCGCATGATTTCATGTTGGTGAAAATGTAGCTAATTTAAATCACATGGCGTGATAGAAAATTCGGGTTAAAATTTAATGAGATTTTTTTTAATGAAAATATATATTATTAATATATATATAAATAAAGTCATAGAATTCAGAATGTCATATAAATGTTACATATTTGCTTTTGAGGTTTAAATGATGAGTATCTTACTTTCATACAACTTAAAATATCTCCATGCATGTCGATTTCATCATTTACTGACTTTCTCATCATGTAATGCTTCAATATACAGCAATGTAAAGCTAAAATTCTCTGCCGACAAGCAATATTTGAAACATAAAACCCAAAATCGCAATTTTTCATGGACTGGATTTTATGTGACTATTTCAGAATCAGCTCCAGTTGTATCACTGCAGAATGTTTTAATTGACCTGCATAATTTCTTTGCTGTTCCATGGTGGTTGGTTATAATGCTGACTACATTAACAATAAGATCTGTTATTATATTTCCTTTGGCTGTGCATCAGAACCAAGTTATAGCAAGACTTGCTAATTTAAATATAGAATTAGGAAAACTTGCTCCTCAATTAAATAAAGAAGTTAATATAGCTAAAAAATTATATAATTGGGATGAAGTTACAGCCAGAAAAGTTTTCAAGGGAAATGTAAGTTTGAAATTAAATAATTTCTTACTAAGTAAATATTTGATTCAGATATTAATTGACTTTTATCTATGTATGCAATAAGTTATTTTTTAATATTCTTTGATGAGTCATAAAATGTTTCAGGTAATTTTTCTTATTCCGATCTGCAAAAATTTAGCAAAGCAATTTTTATTATATTGTTATTTGTTCATATTTTTATCCCATTATTATTTGAATTCATTATTGTAGTCCTGAAATCTTGGTTGATTTACTATTAATAATGAAGCCTAGCCTAGTTACACAATTACTTTACATATTTTATGATTTAAAATATAAATTTCTGATGTTTATGATTAGAATATGAGCTACTGAACTGTGATTTTTTAATTTCTTAATTTTTTAAATAAAAAAGTGTGGAAAGTTAATTTTCACATGTCGTAATAACTTTAAAATAGTTTTTTAAATCAATCATAAAGTATTTAAAATTTGGCATTTACAGATAGATCAATTTAAATTTTGTTTATGCTGTCTCCCACTCCAGTCGCTGGATGGTGCCACATGTGGCCTCTCATTGTCATGGAGGAGGAGTACACCCTTGTGACTGACCATTGCTGGCTTTTTATGCATCAGTGCCTGATGCACACATTCCAACTGCTGTGAGTACAAGCTTGTTGTGATGGTTTGGTCTACTGGCAGGAGCTATCTTAGTGCCCTACTTGGCAACTAGTCCACCATATACAGAGCATGATCTTGCGTGGGTGGAGAGAAGGTCTCGCAGTGTGAGGCACAGGGTACCGTGGGAATAACCATTGTCTGGAATGCCTGGATGTATCATACTAGATCTTTTTTTCATCGCTGTTGAGTACTCTATCAAATATGGGTGCATTGCGGTACTGAGTAAGTAGTGACAAACAGGCAGTGACACGTTATTGCTTGTTTGCATCAGACAGTGAATGGGATACCTACTTTCTCAGCTTGTATGCCTATTCTATGCATTGCAAATGGTGTCTGATCATTTCAACAAATACCTGGAAATGTGCAGCAAGCTCACCACATGTTTGGCTACTGTCACTCTCTATGGCTGCTCTCAGGTTCTCATCGTCCAGCGCTTGTGGCCGATCGTTGCATGGTGCATCACTAAAAGACATATCCCCTGACCTGAACTTCTGAAACCATTGCCTAGCGGTTCGTTCATTAACGACATCATCCACAAGGCTTGGCAAATTCAGAGACTCGATTCTGCTGCTGTTAGGCCCACTTTAAAATCATACAGCAAATAACTGTGAATGAGCGCCTTTGACGCATCCATTTCAATCAATTGCTGTGTTACATCTGAAGTACTGATGTAACACACTTTTATACTCTTGGCCAGTGTCCGGACTCCTATCCTAACCACTTCATCGCCAGGTTTTCAACTTTTTTTTTTTTTTTTTTAGTTGGGGCTCACTCTCCCAAGGTCATATCAGAAATGGCAAGAATTTTTTTGGTTTCCTAGTATATGTTATTTTTACAAGTTCGATAAAAATTTTTTATTACCGTAAAGTACCATGCTATGAAAAGGAATATATGGAAATAAGGTAATCAAACAAATTTTATAATTAAAATAAATTGCATTTATTTATTCAAAATATTCAAAATCTTACTCATCAGTATCGGAATTAAATAAACTAAACAAATCAACATCAAGCTTACTTTCATCGCTCTGTTTTTTCAACATCACTATCTTAATTTTCATTTTGTTTTTCAATGATTTTCAGTTTAATGTAAGCTGATATGATCATATCAGTTTGGACTGATTGTCATTCTTTATTGACCTGCAAGGCAACTTCCTCATACAAAGCTGTTTTCATCCATCGGGAATTAGGAATAGAGTATGCTTCACATCCATTCCTCCCATTGCTTTCATAGTTTAAAATTTTATTGGTGGCGAGATCCAGTGATTGTAAAATTTTTGTAAGTCCACTTGCTGTCACTGAGGCTTCGATGCTAAGTTTTATTGCTTTGGATTTTACTGTATGCATTAAATAGGGTCACAATTAATCCAGAACAATGAGTCCTCAAGATTTTCAATAGATTTTTCTCAGCCAAAACAATGTCACTTCTTCGCACATCCATCCTTCTTCATTGGTGCAAATAATGACCGCTTTAGGGACATATCCTTTCGAACTGATTTTCTTTTGAAAATTATCAAAGGGTTTAAGTTTTTTTCATTGAAGCACAACCCAAAGCACAAGTAAAAGAAGTTGTTTCATCCTGATTTCTAATACAGAAAGTGTTTTTAATTTATTGAATGGACAGTTCTGCACAGAGAACAATCAGAATTAATGGGCACTTCATCCATATTAATTATTTGCCTTCTGTTCAAATTTTGATTTTTAATTTTCCTTGTGCAAACAATTTATTAAATTTTTTTCCTAGTATTTCAGCTAAAAAAGCTATATTTTGTTTCAAGCCAGTTCACGGAAGCATCTGACCAACTGTTATTTTGATTCTGATGGATAATTTCTTTAATCATGAAATCATAATCCTTAATTCATAATCTCTTCTTTAATCCTTTACATAATTTTTTTATGAACTTGAAACACCAATTAGGTCTTCCAACAAAGTTTTTTAATGCCATTTGGTAAGCGATTACTTTTGTTCCAAGGTGAATTTTAACTGTTGGCACTGATAATCTCTTTTCTCTTTGCTCTGTTGTCCATTTCTCTAAATTGTCTTACAAAACAGGCCAAACTTTGATGCCAGTCCGGGAAGACCTTTTACTCTTATAGGCATTTTCTCTAATTCTTGTTCGCACTTGCATCACCGTGAATTTCTCTAGCCGCAGCTCATTTGCCAATTTCAGTTGATATTTATTGTACGGTTCCACGTGGTTTCTGTCTGAAAAAAATCACCTAGTGTTATTGGTTGTTCGTGAAATCTGAAGCCCACTGCGTGAGATGGTAACTCTAATGTTGATATTGTTGGCGAAACTAGCGTTGGGGAAAATTGTGCAAATATCGCCAAATGTGTTGTGATAATCTGAGATTTTGCCTATTTTTTGTAATAGTAACCCTTTCGTATGGACCAGAGATTTTCAGTTGCTGTGTTTGGTTGCAAGTGCATAATGTTTTATGAAAGTGGTGCCTGAAAGGTTGTCTGAAAGTTTGCTTAGTGTTATAAATGAGTATATTATTCCAGCAATGACTATAATTTCTGACTGCCAGAAGGAGTACATAAAATAGAAGGAATGTGGAATGCAATTAAATGCGGTTTAGCTAGGAGGAAAAACGAAGGACGGCTTGCACTATTATTTGCCTGAATATGTGTGGTGCAAGAAGGAGTAGGGGAAAAAAAATGTATTAATGGCTTTCTTGGATGCTATTATGCATATTTATCTGCCATTAACAGCGGATGAGTGAAAACGACCAAATATTTAATTGAATTGCTTACATGGAGGAGATGCTGGTGGGGAGACGTGAACGTATGCACGTGAAGAAAAGGTTGTTAAAAGATTTGTTGTTTAATGTTTTTATGTTAGGAAATATATATTTTTGGTTATATATTACTCTTTGTGTATGTATTTTTGGTTATTTGTTCATGTCTGTATGTTAAAACTGCGGCGAATTGTTTCTTGTTAACATGATAGTTTTAACTTTATTTTAGCTTCCTGATTTTGTTTAAGTGAAAATAGATCGTTGTGTATATGGAAAAAAGCAGTGCACAGTGCCCAGACTGTGCAATTCTGGGATTTTTTTTTAAAGTTAAAATAGGTCGATGTGTACATGGACACTGAGTTTGTGTAAGTGTTTGACTTCTTATTTTGGTTTTGTGTAGTGGGTGGAAGGATCAGCACCATCTTGAAATTGGTGCTGATCTTGGCATTAAAAAAGAAATGATTCGCCAAGGGGTTGTGTAGAGTAAATTTTAACCCCCATTTCTATCATTTTCTTCACTGCCGAAAGTTTAAAAGCAGATGTATCTACAGTAGAAGTCCATTAGTCCGGCATCCAACAGTTCGGAATGCCCGATAGTCCGGCATCGCTCCGAAAAATTGTAAAAATTTTGGTTTTCTCCAAAAGTGTGTCTTTACAGCAAATAAAACCGCTCGAGAGCTATTCGGAAGTTTTCGGGATAGTTCGAGATCATCCGGAAGCGCTCGGTATTGTTCGGAAACAATTAGTGGCCGGCTAATCTCAGCTGTCACAACAAATTCAGGTGCAGTGCAGCTCCATTAATCAATCACGAAGCGTCTTCGCCATTTTTTTATGCGTTGTTGTTTTGTGTCCTTTCACATCGCAGTAAACGTAACTTTTGAAACTGTTTATAAAAAAAGTGATTTTCGTTCTAACTGTACAGTGACCATGTTTTCAAAACCTAAGCCTTCGAGTTCAAAAGGAGAGAAACGAAAACACGTAACACTGACTCTCAATCAGAAACTAGAAATCATCAAACGGCTAGAAAAAGGCGAGAATAGAAATGTTTTAATGAATGAGTTTAATATTGGCTCATCAACTATTTATGACATTAAAAAACAAAAAGATGAACTAATGAAGTTTGCTTCTCAATCGGTAACAACTGAAAAATTGGCTTCTAGAAAAACATTAAAAAAACCAAAACTGGAACAGCTAGATAGTGTATTGTTCAAATGGTTTAGTG
>KK114767.1:251642-267446 GCA_000611955.2 Stegodyphus mimosarum
AATCTAAGTGAATATGTTTTACAGTACGTGTACATACATTGTATGAAATGTAAAATAAACTTTGTTGTACGTATTTGCATACTGTATTTTTAGTTTAATTATGAACCTAATTGTTCTTATAATTACCGCCCGATAGACCGGAATTTTCGGTAGTCCGGCACCGAGCCGGTCCCGAACGTGCCGGATTATCGGACTTCTACTGTATAACCTTTTTTTCTGAGCAAAAGCCATAGTAAAAATAACAATTTAAAAAGTACAACTGGCACAAATGGTAAAGTAAGCAGTGCAAAAAGTAAGCAATAAGCCAGTCGCAAAGCAGTGAGGCACATGTAAGAATGAACACGGAACTTGACAAAATAAAAGTTCCTGTGGCTGTTACAAAAAAAAAAAAAAAAAAAAAAAAAAAAGGTGATTGTTGGAATAGATGGGCAAAACTACAGAATTCAGCCAAAAGAACATAAATTATGGTGTTTTTACATCAGAAGTGCCCTACGGTAGTTAGGCAAGTTTTATGTTACTTAGTACCCTGCCTTTTAGCACAGTCTGAGTGCCTGTATCAGGCTAAAATGTTAGAGCAAATTCTGCATTAACCATTTTGGTTGTGCATAACTTATGATTTAAACTAGCAAAATTCTAAAGGAAGAATACAATTTATTCAGATATGCCTCAGACCTAAATTTTCAACATTTAAACACGTATAAGCCGTGGCAAAAAGTAAGCAATAAGCCAGTCGCAAAGCAGTGAGGCGCATGTAAGAATGAACACGGAAAATAAACCCAAAACACGGTAGATAAACCCGAAATTATGGTAAGATAAGTAGTAAGATCTTGATAAGTAATAAGATAATAATAGTCTTCGTGATAAGTAATGCTTATGTTCATGCAGTAGATTGTAAAAATATTAGATTTAAATGATTTTGTTTTCATTTATTAGGAACTTCTAATGAAAATGAACATTTTCTTCAATTTCTTAAAGCCTTGCAGTTTAAATTTTACCTTTAAGACTCTCAATTTCGTGGAAAAGCATTGCAACTTATTTCTTTTATGTGTGTGAGTGTGTATCATTTTTAAGGATATTATATATATATATATATTGTTAATCTATCTATCATCATTCTCAGTCTTTATAACTTACTATGTGTATGTTCTTTCCAAGTATTAGAGAAATCTCCTAAATGTGTATATAGCATTAAAATTATGAAGAAAAAAATTATTCAAAGGTTATATTATTTTTTTTCACTATATTCATTCATATTAAAGTTAATAAAAATGAAAATACAAAATTTCAAATTTATTATTTATTTGATTTCTTATTTGTGTAAAGGGGCTTTATCCCTGAAGGACTATTGTTTTTGTTTTGCAATTTTGCATCGAATCACTGTGAATGCCCGTTTCACTTTTCAAATTGTTGCCACCAAATATTAACACCCTGTATTATATTTAAAGAAATTAAATAATGAAGAATCCGCATAAATGTAGATATGTTTCTTGCATTGCATGAAACAACGGTACTTAGAGCCATCAAATTTTGAATGACGTAATCCTACTGCGAATATGAGCATCTGGAAGCCCAAATTTGAAATTTGTTTTATTATCGATTTCATATTTTGTAAAACTTTCACAAATTTTTTATTAACAAATTCAAGGATTTCAAAGCAAGCAGTTGCAACGTTATACAGAAAAAACATTTTCATCTCCAGCACGTAAGACTGTAACGGAAATTCTAAAGACGTGCTCAAGTTAAAATTATTTTGCGATATTGCTCTTGAACTGAATTTTATGGTTTAAGTACGAAGAGCATTATATTTAAAAACAAAAAAAAGGTATCATACAAAGTGTTAAAATTGGACGTAATTTAAAAGCTGAAACCTTTCAAATTTTTATTTGGAATTTTATTTTGTTATATGAAGTTTTATAGTGGCTTACACTTGTTTTTCAACATTTGTGTTTTTAAGTTTTATTTACAAATATCAATTACTAAGTAGTATCAAAATGACTGTTTTTTGTCCACATATACTATTGATCTTCTAGTTTAAAATGTTTTAAGTTCTTTAAAATGTTTTTGGTATATATATATATATATACAAAAAGAAACATAGTAATAAGCCCACAAATTAAAAACAAAAATTTTTTAACCAGTCCTGTGCTATAGCTTCAGGATTGACGTAAATTAAATTTAAAGCATCTAAAGATAAATTGGAAAAGCAAGACAATCCCTCAACAATATTAATAATTGGAATGGTGGATAAGAGGTTTAACACTGGATCTAAACATATAATGATTAAAATAAGAATTGATTTTCTCCTGATGAATTCTGAATCAGAGTTTCAATAAAAGGAGATTAATTTTTATATTCTTATAATTTTGTGTATTTTTTCCTTTTTGCATTTTTATTTTTCGAGTTTGTTCTACTGATGAATTCTTATTTTAATTTTTATATGTTTAGATCCAGTGTTAAACCTCTTATTCACCATTGCAATTATTAATGTTGTTATGAATTTTATATTTAGTTAGATATTTTTAGCAGAATTATAATTAAAATTGCTTCGTTTCCCTGTGCAATGCAGCATGAGACTTATTTTAAGAGAAAGCTACGCAGGAAAAGTAAAAATACAGGAGCATGTGCATTTAACACTTAATAAATGGATATCTCGTAATATATATTTAATTTGTATAAATGTATTTGACTACTATGTTAGCTGTAACCATAATTCTACTCTTTTGCTTTCCAGAAATCTCAAAAAGCAGAAATTACTAGAACTTTTATGCGTGACCAATTGAAAGCTATAAAAAGCCAAAGAGAACATCTCAGCTCAGTTGCTTAGTTACTGTTATTGCAATTTGTTTTAGTTCCATGCAAACTGAATTAGCTTTCTCTTTGAACTGCATTATATTTTAATGTTTTTAGTAGTTTAAAGTATAGCTATTGTGTGTATTGCATTCTATTTAACGTATTTGCTTCTACTGATTATTAGTGCATGATATTGTGAACACTTGTAACAATATCTCTGAAAAAAATTCTAGCATTTTGTTATATTTCTTGTGATAAGAATAGATTTTATTAACATTTTATCGAATTTGCGCATTCAATCTATTATGAGCCTGTACGCACGCAACAATGCCTTGCTTTGATTCCAATTCAATTTTAACTTTAGATGCTTTAAGTTTTATGTGTATGTATATATATATATATATATATAATTACAAAACAAATTTTTAAAACAAAATGTAATCATGTCTGAACCTATAGTATCTGCAAAATTGAAGAAAGGACTGTTGTTAACAAAATTTCTGCTTTTCACAAAAAATAGAAAATTTCTCTTTTCACTACAAATAACAGATATGCCATACAAAAATTTCATAATAATCCTGTCAAATTTAGATTTATAATCAATAGAACTAGAAACTTCCAAGTAGAATTTTAATAATATTTTCATCATTCTACTTAAAACAATTTGTAATATAGTATTTAACAAGGTGACATAAACTTCTGCTGCATTATTTATGACAATTTGAAAATCATTGAAGAAAAATCTTAATACTTTACAATATTATCTGCAATGAAAACCTCTACACATCTGTGTCACTCAAAGAAATCTACGAAAGTCTTTTAGAAATGACAAAATTTTTTCCTCAAATACTTAATATTCTGGATTTACAAAAATGGAAAGAATTTCTACATTTTTCACTATGCAATAATTATATTAAATATTCAAAATTTCTTTACCCTCAAATACAAGGAATTTCAAATTGAAGTTCATATTTCACTCATCTTTGTAACTTATTTCTATTTTCTAAAGAATTCAAATTCCTAAAGAGCCTTTCTGATAACGATTTCAGTAAATTTGAACGCAGTTATAGATATATTGATAACATTATTACTTTCAACAATTATAATCTCATCAAAAATAGCGACATCTACTCAAACTGTCTAAAACTTAATAAGGCTAATAAAAACCGAACAGAAACAGATTATTTTGATCTTAGTATTCATAATCTTAAAGAAATTAAACTTTTTGATAAAAGAAAATATTTTAATTTTTCTACTATTAAACTTGTAAATTGGAACTATAACATATCTTAAAAAGTTATTGCAAATACTATTATTAACCAAATTAGCAGAATTAAAAAAATTTGCACTGAAATAGAAACGCACACACACAGGAGAAAAAAAAAAAAATTCTAATTCTCATCAAAATTAAAAAAAAAAAAAATGAAGTTCCTGTAAAATTCATTAGTAGTCTTTTAAAAAAATTTGGAGTGGTCTACACCCTACAATAATTTTTAAAAATATGAATTTTTTATCTGAAAGCTCCAAAAGAGAAGGATGTTTTAAAGGTTTTTAGGTTTTTATTTTTTATTAATTTATTTCATCTTGCTATTCTACTATTAAAACAAGGGCCTCCAATATTCAAAGTTGTCATGATAAGCCCATGACGTGAAGACTTTTGATTTTTCTAACAATAATTCCTTTACTTCCTCTTTCAAGCTTTCTTTTGCCTTTTTTTGTAATTTTAAATAAAAAAATAAAATCTGAAATACAACTTTATGGATTTTTCTACTTATTTCTACAAAATGATTATTAAAAACTTTTTTTATCACTTTTTGATAACCTTTTTTGAGTCTACTTATTTTAAAGAATAATTGTTTCTAAAATTTAATTAAAGTTTTACGGTGAATGACATTCTTTGTTGTCTTTTTGTTATATAAAAAGGGGGCAGAACAGAATTTACTTAAATTTCATTTTAATCAGTAAAGTAATTTTTTTCTTTTTCAAAATTAAAATTTTAATAGAAGTAGTAGAAAGTTTTTCTTTTGGTTTCAAAATCCTCTCTTTTGTTCCAATTTTTAGCCTTTTGAATGATTACTTTCTTGCCACAATATTTTAGTTTTGCCAATGAAGCCAAAATGTCAAACCTAAATGTCACTACTGTAACGATCTTATTCATAGTTTCAATTGTGTTCTAAATGAAAGTGTTTGAAGTTTTTAATTTAAGGCTTTATAATTTCATTTATGTTTTAAATTCGTTGGATTATGTGCTCTTAGTTTAAAAGTAAAATTTTGATTTGAATTTTCCTCTAAAGTATTTTATTATTTCACTTAGGCTTTGAATTCTTTGAATGGAATTCTCTTTATTCAGGATTCTAATTACTTTGTTTTTTTCCTTGCTTTGGGAAGGGGCCAGAATTTTCTGGTGAACTATTATAATTAAAATACATTGAAATGGTTCATTGGTTAATTCTGGATACAGAAAAGCAAGGATTTTTGGGGAAGAGAGATTTCAATGGATTTCAGTTTTCCTCCTCCTGACGAAGTGGCATTGAGGTTGATTGAATTCCTCTTCTATTTTGTTCTTTATTTCATTAAATTTCATTGATTTTTTAAATTGGAGTATTGCTTGTTTGAAGAGTTTTGGTTTTAACATTTATTAAATTCTTTATTGCATTTATAGGATTATTTGAAATTTATTACTTGTGAATTTCAGTTTTTGGCTTTTGTGAAAAATTGATTCTAAATTTCTTACTTTATATATATATATATATATATACAAGGAAAAAAGAAGAAAAAAATTTGGACACTTTAAACAAACAATTAAAAAGTACGAAAATAACAGGACATTAAATATTTTATTGGAGATCCTTTAGCTAACATGGTACTTTTCATGCACTTATCATGGATTCCAATGATACTTTTGTGTAAAAATGTTTCATTTGTTCTGTTCTTACATAAGAATTGATTTTAGTTCAACCTTCGAAGAAATATCAGGTTTTTATATTCTTTACTTCAGTTCACCACTTGCATGCTCAATAGGGTTTATGTTTGAAGAATATTTAGGAGTTTTGTTTATTTTAGGACATTTTTTAATAATCACAAGCAGATATTTAGGGTTGTATGTTTAAGATTGTTATCCTGATAGAACTTGAATGCATTTTGCATTCCAAGTTTTCTTGCAGATATTGACAGGTTTTCTTTAAGAATACATATATATTTATGCTAATCCATATTATTTTCGATAAATACTTAATTTCTTATTCCAAAGACATCGAAGCATCCCCAGACCATTAATGCCTCTGTTCCTGTGTTAATAGTAGGCAGTAGGTTTCTAAAATTCATTTTTTTAATTTTTAATTTTTTTCCCTTTTTTTTCCATATATTAAATTGCCTTCTTGACCAAGTATATTAAATTTTGACTTTTATGCAAACATAACATTACTCCAGTATGATAAATCTTGCTTACTCTAGATTTTGTGAATGCCAGGAATATTTTCCTTATTTATTATGATTGTTCTAAAAGCTTCAGATTTAACTTTTATTGCAAACTATTCTTCTAAATCTGCTGAACATTTTACAGCACTAATTTTTGATTCATGTTTGATTTTCATAGAATAAATCTGCAGTTCTTTGATGTAAGCTTGGAATGTGGTCTAGAATTCAGAGTGTTTTCACTGATTCCACACAGTTTGCATCATTTTTGTTTCTGGATTAGCATAACATGAAAAATCTCGCACATTATGATATTCTTTCATGATTTAATACATTCATATGTTTGTTAGTTTATTTTTATTAGTTTCATATATTCTAAATTATTTTTTTCAGGTAATGAACTAATAAAGTTCTTCTTTTTATAGATGCAAAATTATTACCATAGATTTATTATTCGTGATAACTGCCATCCTTTTAAGACAGTTCTCTTAGCTTTGTTTCAAGTTCCTGTGTGGATTTGCTTCTCATTTGCTTTGAGAAATTTAACCTACCTGCCATATACATTAAATCCAGGTACTTAATATTATTCATATGTTACTTTTAAATGTAATGAAACTGTTATCATATTAATTATGTGAGATTGCTGCAACTGATAATCCTTTCTGTAAAATTTATTAATTTATTTTTACACTAACATAGGCAGTTAATGTACATTGAAAAAGTTGTTCTAATATTCTGTCCTTAGCCTTTTGATCATGAGTTTTTAACATTCATTTAGCATATTGATTATCACATTATCAATTAGTATATGTGTTTAGCAAAACACATAAAAAGATGGACATTATTACAAAAAATTATCCTGGCAGAATTTTGATGAATCACTTTGTTGTAAATGTGTTGTTAAAATATTTGCTATAGAAAGATACTGAATATACAGATTTTGAATTCTTGTTTTTAAGGGTTACATGGCAACCCGAAAGCAGGTAAAGTAGAAATTATCATTGTAGTTTACTGCATCTGTCATGAAATTTGACTATGAAAGAATAAATCTGTTAATGGGAAATTTTCATTTTGTCTCAAGACATCATTTTAATGATTTTTATACATGGAATGATTAGAAGAAAATTAGTTACTGTAAGGTTGCAAAAATTATAAGATAACCTTACAGTAACCAGAGTTTGGAACTGTGCAAAATATTATCTCCAGAACAATATATTTGGCAGCATTTCAAGCTATTCAAATGTGTTTCATATGTACTGTAGGAGGTCACTGTGCAATTATATAGCATAAAAAGACCAATATTCAATGGAAACGGCTAAACACAACCAGCCAATTTGCAAGGATGCTACACAACCAGCCAATTTGCAGGGTGCTTCTGTTGAACAACAGAAAGAAGGCCATCCTGTCAGACTGTGGATTTAAATTATATACAGCTGTTAATGATAAATAATCTGTGTTGCAGTATCCAGAAATGATGTGGAATGCATTTGCCTTGTTATCAGATTCATAAAATTAGATGATGCAGCTGTAAGCCAATGTCATATTTTCAGATGAGAATCCATTCAATATGTAATTTGATTCGAGATGTTAGTTTCTCTGCATGAAGGGAGTAGAGCATCCTGGATGGATATATTGGGAAAAGTATCATTATGGTTACACCTGTAGAGGAATGTACATAGAGGCAGTGGCTTACCTAGAATTTAATTTTGGAAGTGCAATTAGTATTTTCATATCAAAACTATCATTGCACATTTTTTGTTATTTTTAATTTTACTATTTAAAAATTGAATTTAATCTAAAAGTCTCATACCTGTAACATACCGCTGGGCTGTTTGTGGACCCTTATGAAAGGGAAGGCAATAAATTTATTTAAAATGAATGTCAGAAATACCAAGATGTTTAAAAAAGTTGGATGCTTTTTAATATACTCGCAGAATGCCTGAAGAAAGAGAGCAAACCATTAAGATGAAAAAATAAATTTTTACATAAAATTTAGTATTTTTTTTTATTTAAAACTTTTATATAATTTATAACACGAGAGAAAATTAGCTAAAGCATTCTTTCTAAGAGGATTAATATAAAAATTTATACTTATATATATTTTTTTAAAGCTGGGACATGACACAAACTGTTGAACTTTCAAAGCTAATTTATATTATTAAATTTTAATTTGAAGCTAGGCGCTATATGTATATCATGCATAAGATTTTCACTTTCATGGAAAAAACAAAGCATCAAGCTAAATATACGTAAGTTTTAATGGACCAAAACTGTCCCCTTCCTCTGAAAATAGAATACTGAAAATTCGACCTTGAATTTATTCGATTTTTGAAATGCATAATTCAGTATTTAGTTTGACTTATCTTCGAATTCCTAGTTCTGACAACAATTTCATCAAAAATTTCAAATTCCTGAAGTGTTAGATTGTGTGGTAATAGAGTAATCAAAGTGTATTAAAAATAGATTGTAGAATTTATACTGATTAAACTTCCTGTCTGAATACACAAGATGTAATGGAAGAGAAGGCTTGTAGATATCTGTTTTTGACATGCCTCTAAGAGTAGATGTCATACTCTTTTTGTCTTTTCAATGCCAAAAAACTTCCCCTTGAGAGGCAACTTTAGTTTTTGGGAAAGAAAAACAATCGCAAGGAGACAAATTTGGAGAACATGCGGGACGATTGAGTACACATACTTATTTTCGAAACAGAAGCAGTTCTCCGATTGGTTATTGACTAGTGAAAAGATGCATTATCATGCAGTATGAAACATTTAAAATAATGTTTCTGACTGAAAAATGTAAGATTAAAAGTTATCTGATTAATTCTCAGCCATTTACAAGTCAACTACTTGGGCAAACGTTTAAAATTGCAGAATCGTTTTGACAACTGAGCTTGTAAGACGAACCCAATATCACTTAATTTAATACTTCTATATTAATTTAAATACTTCTTTAATCTTTTGAGAACATTCCATCTTTGGTTCATTTTCCAAAAACATCAAGCAATAACAGCAAATGAAATTGAATATTTATTTACACTGCGGCTTGGTAGTTTACTAACGAGCTAACAAAACTTAAATTCTGCTTTTTGTGTTTAAGAATACAACAATGTTTTAAACTTTTACAAATAAAATATTAAATTAGAGATTACTTAATTTAAGTGAACCTCACCAGTGACCTAGTGTTTGAAGATTGTTAAATACTTTTCATTTGTTGGGGAGTCCAACCCAGGCTGCATTGTTGGTTTTTGTAGTTTTCTAGGTTGTGAATTCTTTACAAAGGTCGTCTATGATGTCATCTTAAGCAAATAGCTCTTATGTTCTTTCTATGTTCAAATAACCAACTAATATAGTTTAACCACGATTTCCAAGTGAAGTTACTAGAAAAAGACAAACACTCATTAAAAATCATGTAGCTAGCCAATCGGAAGAAACATGAAAGATACAGCGTCAATAATTGAATTGATATTATGGCACCAATACGTTGTTTCTTAAACTTAGATGGTCATTCCTTAATTAAACATAATTGATTTGTAACTTCTACTAGAGCTGATGGAAAGCGTTGAAGTACAAATTAATAATATCTTGTGCAATCTTGATTAATATAAAATTAGAAATATTTGCATAGAAAAGAACAACTTTTGAAATATTTGCAATTATTTTATAAGAAGGATTTATAAATAACCATCATAATCACTTGTTATGTTGCTAATGATTAGAACTCAGTTCTTGACAATTCTGTTCTAAATTAGAATTTTAAGGATATAATGCAAGTACGTTACACAGAAAAATGCATTTTAGGATAAAAAATGAGTTGACTTTTTATTTTTAAAAAACTTCTGAAATTTATTTAATAAACATCATGCCTTTGTTGGTGATTGAATCCAAAATTTTGAGCATCATTGATATAATTGTTCTACTTGGCCACAGAACTTGCTGTGGTTCGGCTACATAATCATTTAACTCCTATCATGTATTTAACTCCTTTAACTATGTCAGGACTGAGTGTTCGGTGCATATTCTTGGCGAACATCTTCGTGAAGTAGTTAAAGTCCTGATCTTGAACAGGGAGCTGAATGCAGCTATGTTCTGTGGTAGAATACTGTGATTAAGTGGGGGAATAACTATATGTAAGAAGGATTTAAAATCCTCTTTTATTAAACCACAATTATTTACAGCCACTTCCCAACTCGGGAGGGATACAGAAAATAATGACTGCCACTTGGGTCTAAACTGAACAATCAAATTAATTTAAACTAAAGCTAATTAGAAATTAAATCGTCATTGCTCACAGAGCTATGAACAGAGCTATAACGCGAGGTTGGCCTTTAAACTAAATGGTGCGTAGCAAAATTTAACTAATGCTGACGGACTTGGAATTACTTCAATAAGCAATCACGTAAAAGCGCTATGGCTTGGAATTTAAATACTAGCTAGTCAGGCGAACGTTGAATAGAGTAACCGTGGTCTGAGACTAAAAGCTCTCTCACACTGAGAGGTTCCTACCTCTGGCCTAAGTAGAACTTGGCTCCACTTCAAATTAGCATAAAGCTGAAACGCGCGCTTATTCTAACGGGAAGTTGAAATGAGAACAGATAGAAAAAGTCAAATTAAAATAAAACTTTGTTAGTTTAAACTAAAACCTTACAATTTGACTGATTAATTCTGTCTATTATAAAGTCTGTATGTTTGTATCGTAATTTTTCTTTTAGAAAAATAATTATTCTAAACCTTATGTTTCTATAAAAAATATACTGTGCTTTAAAAATGTGGATGATAGTATCAGTCACACATTCAATTATAAGCAATAGCTTGTTTAAAAATACATTATGCAGTTAATGCCACAAAATATTTTTGAACATAAAACATCTTCAGAGTTATTTTTAATTGCTGCATTTGCTACAAACATAAAAGAAGAGAAAAACTTTACATTCTAGTAAATTTTGCAGTTGTTAAACATTTCTGTAGTTAATGGCAACACAATATTTTGGCATGTTATTTGAAGTACTCAGAAGGATTAAATACATATGTGATAAATCATTTTCAAATCTGCAGATAAATCTTTGCATACATATCAAACATAAAAGATAAAGAAACACTGCAAATTAAATGGAATTTTTTGCAGAATTATTTTTGATTCCAAAGTGATAAAACCTGTATTTTGAAGTTATGAATAAACTCCATCAATCTGAACCTTTGGAACTTATTTTTGATTCCAAAAGCTGTAGTTGGGTTTTATCAGTTATATTTTGTGCAAGATCTTATGTCGAGAAATGTTACACATGTGCAAAACAAAATACAACACATGAATAATGAATAATAATTATTATATTTATTTTTCACCATCAAAAGCACTATTTGCAGAAAATAGAATTGTTATTTATAGACATTGTGTTATTTACAGATGATTTTTCCATGCAATAAAGGTCAGAATGTAAATAAAGAACAGTCCAAAAAATTAAATTTCCTAGAGGAACTTCAGTACATTGCCATTCTTCCTCTTCGATTTATGACATCTTGCATGCGATGAGGAGTTGATGACACTAAAGAGTGAGATAATCTTGCATCAGACTGCATGAGTTGTCAAGATGACATTGCAGCATCCCACAGCTTGTCTGCCTTTCATAGGCCTCTGTAACTGATAGTCATTTTTAGATGAGACCAAATGTTCTCAGTGGGGTTCAGGATCTGCTCCGTTGCTTGGCCATGGCATGAGGCAAAATATTTGTTGATCCAATGGTTTTTTGAATTGAATGGCTTGCATGATGAATTTGGGATTTATCATATTAGAAATAAAATAGCCATCAAAGAAATGGTTGTCCAGCATGTCTGGCATCATGATATGCTCAAGAATGTCGCAATAGCAAAGCCTTGAATTCTGTGTAGAGTTCCATTAGCAGACATGCAACCCCACTCAGAAATAAAAAATCGGCCATTTTTCCTGACATTCTAAAAATATAAGGAATTGGAACATTGACCCAGAGGTCTCCAAACCCTTATATGCCCAGAATAATCAGACTGTTTGCAGCTTTGATCGCTGAACAGAACATTACCTTATTCAGAAACTCTCCAACTAAAAAACATTACAAAAGTTCAGTTTCTACTGAATATGAAGATCAGTCAAAGCAGGCTTACAAACTGCAAAGTTGCTGTGGAAATTTTTCTCATGCAGTCTGTTTCGCACTGTTTGAGCAGAAACTAGCAAAGATTTGTTAAATTCTTAAATTATATAAAAATATTTATTAAATTTCTTCACAGTTATAATCTAATTTCCTTTTTATTTCCTTGTACAGAGTATAAAATAAATATTATAATCATAAAAAATTTCCGGCACACACTTTATTTCAATGATGTTTTTATTTTAATGAAAATTTTTATAGATTCACCATTCCAAAATTTTTCTTAGAAGTTTAAATTTTATGTATATGACTGCTATAGGTTGTGCGCCTCCCTTTCTTATGCTAAACATGGCTTTATACACTAGAGAGCCATTACATTATAACCATCGTCCATTTATAACAATGGGCTCGCTCATGAACAAAACCATTGCGCATGCGCGGCTGATGTTGGAGTATATAATGTCTTTCCAAACATAGCATGATTAGCGACATAATAAGAAATGCAGTTGATTTATCAGACTTTGATAGAGGTCAAATCGTTATGGATTGGCGACTGGGAACATCAGTATAAGAAATGGCACGTTTAGTAGGCTGTTGATGTGCAGTTGTTGTGAGTACATATCAAAAGTGGTGTATGGATGGTGAAGCAACACGTTGTCAGCCAACAGTGTGTTACAAACTGCGCTTTGATTCCAGAGGACAGCGGAGATTGCTACTCTTTGTTTGCTATGACTGAAGAGCTACACCGGCCGAAATTACCACCAGCTACAACTGTGATGACCCAGACAATGTTTCTCAACAGCAGCATACGTTGCGTATGGGCTGATGCCGCGAAGTGTAAGCATGTCCTTACACTCATGCCACGTCATTGCCAGCTGCATCTGCAGTGGGCCAAGAAACATTGGAATTGGACATTAAAAGAAAGGAAGTAAGTTGCATGGTTCGACAAATTGTGTTTTCTAGTCCGTCACATTGATGGGCATGTGCTAATAAGCCGATTTCCAAACGAAACTCTGACTCCTGGTTGTGCAGTTGAATAGAGACAAGCTGGTAGCAGGGGTATTATGGTATGGGCAATGTTTTCATGGAACACATTAGTATCCATAATCCCTATAGAACAATCTCTGATGTTTTTGCACTATGTGAACATCACTGCACACCAGGTTCACCCATTCATGACAACAGTATTTCTGGTAGGGGATGGTGTTTACCAATAGGATAATGGAGTGGTTGGAGGAACATTCCAGTGACTTTCAAGTCATGTCTTGGCCTCCAAATTTACCTGACATTAATCCAATAGGGCATTTGTGGTCCCACCTGGAAAAGATCCTATTACTCAAATCCTTTTTATTTTAGCAGACGAATCATTTTATTCAAAATAGTATTGGAGTATAGTACTACATTAAAATAGTAAACATATTTAGAACCTATTGTACTCAAGAAAATTATATCTGCATGACATTACAACTTTTATACTTGTCATGAAAAAAAAATAATAAAATTATAAGAAGTTTAACTTCCGCATGGCAAAAATTGATATTAAGTTTCAAAATTAAAAATTTTTGATGCCATTTTCAATTTGGCTTGAGGACTTGGTTAACAAAGTTAGAATAATCTGAGGAAATAAGTTTAAATGAAGCGCAGCAAAAAATAAGTGTAATTTAATAAGCCACATAAAGATGTCATGTGATGCCCACATCAGATTTTCTAATAAAGTAATTTTAGATGTAATACAGAGAAATTACTGTTATGTGTGATAATAAATATTTTTCAGATACTGACTGTTCAGAGAAAGAGTTCAGTAATACGTCAACAAAATAACCACTATCATAGCTAAAACATTATTAATTATTTTTAACTCAGAGTAAATTATATAAAAGTTTAACTAAATAGTAATCAATATTTCAGATGAAATAATTGACGGCTGTTATATCTTTCAGTTAATGCAAAGTTATATAATACAGTTAGCTTATTATAATTTAATGTATAAATGTAGAACTTGCTGGTGATTCAAGATCAGCAACTATTTATTTTGCTTTCACTGTCGGATCATGCTGAACAGCATTTACAATAATTTTGACCTCAGATAAGTCCACTTTTTTGGGGCGGCCATTCCCTTTCTTCTGTCAGCAGAGCCTTGGCTCTGACATCTAAATTCAAGTATAAAAAGGAAAATGTTTTAATTTTTTCTATTTAATATAATAACAATTATAAATGAATGATATTTTAAATATTCTAAGTGAATATAGCACTTAAGATTTGCAGTAAACTTATAAAATCACTTTTGGGAAATTAAATTATAATATAAAAATGTGATTTCTTTTTACTTTTAATTTTAAACTTTTTAAAAATACTTAGAAGTGGTTTTATAATTGATATGAATACTAATTTTACATTTAAGGTTTAACTGCGTAACATAAAGTTTAAAAAAAAACTTAACCAAATTATGCACTTTTTAATAATCAGAATATTAAAGTTTGTGAACAACTACACACTAATATTTAAAAAGAGTCACATCTAGATTTAAAGTGTAGTTTAAAAAGAAATAGGATATTTTATTTTTCAAATGAAACCATAATTTTTTTAGTTTTAAAAATTAGTATATTTTTAAGTAGGAACAAGAAAGTTTTGCTGCTTTCCTAATTTGAACAGAATGTTAATATAGTTTAAAACTTAATTTTAATTAAAACTTTTTTAAACAAATTTAATGTTATATATTTTAAAATTCAAGATAATGTGACGAGATTTTGAAAAAGAAGGCAGAAAAAAATTTTGAAAATTTTAATTCATTTACTTTATTTTATCTAAAATTTTAATACCTATAAATTGTTTTGCTATTCCACTAAACCATATTAAACTTTGAGTCCTTTTGGGTGATTGTTAAAATTTGAAACCTTTCAGTTATTATTGTTATTAGTATTATTTATGTTTTCTTCTGTTTATGAATTTGCTAGTGTTTGCACAAATTATAGTAACTGCTACGCCTGCAATGGATGAGGGAAAGCATAAATATTAAACTTTTATTTTCTGCTTACTAGCCAAACAAACTTTCGTGCATGTGTTAAAATGCATATATTAGGTGAAGCAAGCAGCTCTTGTGTTTATCTAAGTAAAACAGCACACACAAAAAAAGTCAAATCTAGTGTTAAAGAATGCATAATATATTAATATAAAAAAATATTTACTTGCTGCATAAACGATAAATTCTGCTTTTAGAATGGCCAATGATTTCAGCTATTTGTCTAAAAGATTTTCTAGATTGAAAATTCTCAGATCTATTCCAACGTTCTGTTTGCTTAAAGGCATTGTGAAAATAAGCATCAAACAAAATTTTCTCAGTTTTAGACAATTTGATTTAAATGAAGTTAAAGTAAAGTAGCGGATAATAACATGGCAAGGGTAAAAATTTACTCTTTATATACTCTTTATATTTTTACTCTTTTTTTACTCTTTATATTTTATATTTAAAAAAAAAAAAAGAA
>KK114767.1:271424-299717 GCA_000611955.2 Stegodyphus mimosarum
GAATGTAAAAAATGTGCATTGCCCTCGCCGGGACTCGAACCTGGACCTTTCAGATATGCACTGTGTGTGCTACCTTTACACCATAAAGGCATGCTGGAAGGAGGAAGAAAATAGTTTATACTTTCCCTTTTAAAGGGTAACTGTGAATTAGGGGATCCATTCGCAAAAACCTGTTGGTGACTAATTGTCATCCACCACCTTCTAGTTTGGCCACCACTGTAGAGTCTTTAGTTTTTTTTTTTGTAATATTAGCGATGGGAAAAATGAGCAGTGCTCTCACCAGGACTCGAACCTACACCTCTCAAATATGCACCGAGTGTGTTACCATTACATGATGAAGGCATGCTGGAAGGAGGGAGTAAATACCTTATAGTATATGGATTAAGAAAATTATCAAAATGTATGCAGTTCAGTGATGTGGATGAGGTGCAAGAAAATGCAGTGTTTGCCAGCTATTTCCAGCAGTGAGTGAAACATTAGGGAAAGGGTATCGATGTTAGTGGAGAGCATTGCTTAAATATATAAGTTGAAACTATTGCAACATTAGTTGAAACATTTTTTTTGCTCTTCTGTGTAGTGCATTTTGTTTAATTTTTTTTTTTGGGTATTGTAGATAAAACTTCATTGTTCCTGCACCAAAAAAGAATTTGCAGTCTTCATCTTCATATGCTGATTGTGTTGGCTGACCAATTTTTGTTTCAGTATTTAGTCTTAAGCGAAACAAGAAAGAAACCCATAAATCACATTATTAAAAAAATAAAATCAATAAATAAACATAAAAGATGCAAATATTGTGGTAGTCAAATGATAACTGTTTGTAATAAATGTTATGTGGCTTTGTATAAGAAATGTTTCAAAGATTTCCATGCATCCGAAAAGTAAGCAATTTTGACTAATGTTGCATTTTCTCAATATTTTCTATCTTCAATAAAAATATTTTTTTTTCTGTTACATCTTTTCTCTTAATTAGACTCCAGTACATCAAAAAATGATTTTTGTTCATTTCGTTCAAGGTAGTGCAGTCATTAATGGGTTAATGTAATTGCATGAAAATAATTCCAGTCATATTTAGGTACTTTTATTGCACTGTGCATTCTGCACAACGCCACCATAATTGGTGACCAATATTATAATGATACCATTGAATGCCATGTACTTTGTTTTCACTGGGGAAGCATTTCTTGTTATGGGTAATAATATCATACTTAATCAAACTAAAGTAGTTGATAACCTACTGAAAAATGAGGATATATGACAAATTCGACTTACATGCTCCCCAGCCCTCAGTTCCTTTGAACATATTTAGGACATTAAGGGAGGTCAATTGTAGTTTGTAAAATTTTGCTTGAAAACAAGTGAGCACTCATCCATGTTCTAAGGGAGAAATGAAGCTATCATTCCTATATCATTTGGAAATAAGTGTGCTATGAAATTGTGATTGTTGCATCACATTTCAGTTTAAACATATTTTCTAACTGAGCCTTCACTAGTAAGGTTTTTTCATTCATCTTTAATCTGTGTGATCGTCTGGATTCATCTTTGATCAGTTTCTATATGTAATTTTCCTGAAAGACTTATTGCTAGTATTATTATAATTTGTTACTTCTAACAGATGTTTGTTCTTGTATTGTGTCATAGCTTGCCAGTTTTGTAGCTATTCATTTGCAATTTTCTTTCTATATATGCATAAAATATTGTTAATTTTTAAGTTTTGAATTATGTATTCCATTCACATTCCTGTTATCTTTATGCAAAAATTAAATCCAAGAAAGTTGAATGCACATTTGAATGTTTTTTGTATTATTGTAAGTGAAAATTAGCAATTCATAAATAAATCACCTCCCATTTTTTCATCTATTTTTTTATATATATGCATTGAAGATATATTTTCACTAAAGAATTGGAAGCATTTTCAGTAATAGTTGGAGAGTTAATTATTAATCATTAATGTTTTCTATTTCTATCAGTATTTTTATTAAAAACTGCAAAAAAATCATATTGAGTATCTTTTAAAATGTAATTATTTTTTCATTAAAATATGAATGTTATAATTTTAAAATTTTACATGAGTAGATTACTGGTATCAACAAAGACTTAATTTTGCAACTAAAAAAATATTTAATGCTTATATATATATATATATATATATTTTTTTTTAGAAATTAAATATGTGAGGTTGCAACTAGAAACTGAAGGCGTTCTATGGTTTACGAATTTAACATTGCCTGACCATTTTGTGATCCCTCTTCTTCTCTGTCTTGTTAATCTAACTTTGATAGAGGTAAGTAAGTTAATTTCTTTGCTAAGCATTATGCTTCTAAAGGCATTTCAGTTAGAAATTGGGCAAGCTTCTCCCAATGCAAATTCTATTAGTGGCTTAGATAATGTGTATCTGAATTGCAGAATTAGTTAATAAGTAAATACTTTTTTTACAAGGATTTTGCATTTTGAAAGACTTACACTATCAAATTCAGAAAGTATAGAATTTATGCAAAATTAATAATGATCTTATCCACTTATTAAATTATTATAAAATTGAAAGTATAGGAAAATGTAATTCATACACTCACGTTTGTGAAAATTGCAACACCAAGAAGGAATCGTCATAATTGAATGCAATTTAATACACAGTTGAGTGGTAGTGGTACAAATAAATGATTAAATGTTCAAAGCAAACAAACAAGAACAAGAGATCAGAATCAGTATTTTGTGTGGCCACCACGCGCCGCAATAAGTGCTGCTACACGACGTGGCATGGAGTCAAACAAAGTTTGAATGTCTGACTGAGGAAGAGCATTCCATATCGTTTGTACGCGTACCCAAAGTTCGTCTGCAGACGCAACAGGACGAGGATCACGAGCAAGACGCCGACCAATGACATCCCACACATGTTCAATTGGCGACATATCCGGGGAACACGCAGGCCAAGGAAGAAGCTGTACCTGCTGCGCTGCAAAGAAGGATTTAACAATCCGAGCAGTATGAGGGCGGGCATTGTCCTGTTGAAATACAGCGCCTGGCAAGCTTTGAAGGAAGGGAACAGCTTCGGGCTGTAGAACTTCACGGATATACCGGTTGCTGTTCAGATTGCCCACAATTCGTAGCAATTGAGATCGTCTATGATATGCTATGGCGCCCCAGACCATAACTCCGGGTGTTCGTCCACTGTGGCGTTCGATAATGCACTCCGGAAGGTGGCGTTCACCGGCATAGCGTCTGACACGAATGCGGCCATCATGGTACCACAAATTAAAGCGGGATTCGTCAGAAAACACGACATGCTGCCAATCAGCACGCCAGTCTCTATGCTGATTGGCCCATTGTAGCCGCAGGCGGCGATGGTCGTGCGTTAGGGGGATCCTGTATAAAGGAGTCCGTGCGCGCAGTCCACACTGCAGCAGACGTCTACGAATTGATGAAGCACACAATGAAACACCTGTAGCTATTGACCACAGTGCTGCCAATTGTCTAGAGGAAGCTGTACGGTCCGTCCGCGCCATGCGGACCAGGTGTCTATCATCGCGAGCTGACGTCACATTTCGGGGTCCACTCCCGGATTTCCGAGTTGTCCGACACTCGTCCGTCCACTGCTTCCAAACGCGCATCACTGTGCTGCTGTTACGCTGCACACGAGAGGCTACTGCACGATACGACAATCCAGCTTCACGAAGGCCGATGATTCTCCCTCGTTCAAACTCTGTAAGTTGTTCAAATCTCGCTCTCTTTCGTCGACGAGGCATAAGTACAGATTGAGTTAACGTTTACCACTAGCAGATAACCACCGATAACCATACACGCCTCGCTACAGCCGTCTATTTATTCGGATCCATCAGCCGTTCAGAGGGCGCTGCTCAGCATACGCATGCGCTACGGATTTGCAATTCTAATCATTTGCATATCATGCGCTACTTTGCATTTCCTGAAAATTTCAGCTCACTCGCGTAAGTCCTTCATGGTGTTGCAATTTTCACAAACGTGAGTGTATGATCATAAAAAGTCATTAAATCAACAGAAACCATAAAACACTTCAGTTCAAACATGGACATTTTCAGGTTTTTATTGTGCATTAAATCATTTCAAGGTTCTGTTGTTTTGTATAAAGTGCAATATTATAGAACTTAAATCCAAAAAAAGAGTTATTAAAATTTTTAATTCTTTTAATCACATTTTGTGTAACTTTCTCAGAGATAAAGAATTTAGACTGGGAAATTAAGATGTATCTTAATAGCTGGGTTCGTTAGGAGGAGGAGAAATTCCTTTTTCTCAGTGTTGTTATTGCAGGGAGCATTAAAGACTGGAAGCTCCAAAGGTCATAACTATATTTGTGAGAAAAAGTTTTTTCACTTTTTCTATTCAATTAAAAGGGATTTTATTTTTAAAAAAAATTTAGTTTTGGAAGCTAACAAGAATTTTGTGAAGTCAAACAACAAAAATCAGCGTTATATTTGCAAATTTTTACAGGACTAGTTTCGATGGTTTTTCTGAATCATCATCTTTAGCTGTCAAAATGCAAATGAACGAGATAAGATATAAGGGGCTCAGTAAAACCATCGAAACTAGTTCTGTAAAAATTTGCAAATATAATGCTGATCTTTGTAGTTTGATTTCTAGATTAATACTTGTTCAGCATGTTATTCTATCTTAAGAATTTTGGATTTTTCCCTTGAAGTCAGATTTCTTTCTGAGGAACTTATAGCAGTTTATTGTTCAGCTCCTGTTAGTTAAGGGGAGGCTAAAACTAAGTGATTGGTTAAAAATAAATATTTAAGTTCTAATTGAAAAATGACAAAATTCAATGAAATGATGAAATTCTGAGGAATTGTCAATCTGAAACACATTGAGTTTTCTTTGGATATCGGAAAGCATGAAAGAATCATATATATTTGAATTTCTGCTGTGAAATCGTAAAGAGCACGTAGGAAAGGAAAAGAAGAGGAGGACCGTGGGAATTTAGCCCTTTACATCCATGGTGGATGACAGTAGTACTGCAGCATTTAGATTCACCAAAACTAAATAAATAATTCACATAAATTTCTTTACATGATCCATTTCAGGGACATTTCTGCAATCTTGAAATATCTGTCACTAAAGAGGCATTGCTTTTTTTTTAAAAAACCCAAAAGGGATGTTACTTCCTAATGTGATATTAATCTCAAAGCAGAATTTTGCATCGAAACACTTTAATGCATTGTATCATATTTCAAATTGTTGCAACCAAATATTATTGGGTTTTATTTTATTTAAAGTAATGAAGAATTTGCATGAACGTATGCATGTTTCTTGCAGTGTTAGAAAACAATGGTACTTAAAGCCATTACATTTTTCTTGTTAGCTATTTCATATTTTGTACAAGTTTAATGAGTTTTTGATTAACAAACTTAATGATTTCAAAGCGAGCAGTGGCAACTTTGTACAGAATAAAACAATCTTATTTCCAGCATGTGAAACTGTCTACTGGACATATGCTATGCACATACCTGAATTGCCACATAAATATGTTTTGGATACATCATGGGTTGTCACATGAGCATTTTTACTCATACTGCTTTGCATCATGAATAATATTTTATGACTTTTCTGTGCTGGTGAGGATAATCAGGGAGTGCCAAACAAATGTTATAATAATATTTATGCAAATTTTGTAGTGAACCTGAGCCACGCATCACTATATTTACTGAAAAATAAGATACTCCTTACATTTTAGAATGAATTTTAAGACATGTAGAAGAATATTTGTTCAGAGCATGATTCTGATTAAAATTCATTTAACTCTGATCAGGAAAAATAGGCAAACTATCTAATAATTTATTATGGCACACATGTATATAAAAAAGTTTAGGAAACATTGGTGATATATTGCTATATATTGTTTTCAAGTATACCAGTGACCAGTACAATGGACATTGGCCTAAACTGAAATTTCTTAACTAGACATGACTGTTTTAATTAGCAGTAGTTAGGTAGTTCATACATATAGTGATTATTTATGTGGTTTATTTAGAATTTAATCATATAATTATTCTGTAATCTACAATAATTAAACATCTCCCTATCCTTCTGAAATTTTATTTATTATATTTATAATATTCTATCGCATTTTAGAACAAAAACATGGCAAAACAATATGAGATCTCATTTTCAAGTAAATATGGTATTTTATTTTATCAGCATTTTGATGCTGAAATATTTTATAGTTAACATCCAATACTTTTATAGCTTCTTAATATTTAAAAATATTTTTAAGTATAGAAGTTTTTTTAAAAAACTAGATTCTTTAAACTTGTTTATGCAATTTAGAAACATTAATGAAGCATAATTTTCGAGAAGAATGATTTAATTTTGTAGTATGTAAAGTCTGTTTATTGGAATTAATATTACTATTTCATTTTAAGTTTAAACAAGTATATTCCATTCTTAAGTTTTTAATATTTTCCCTTCTTATTATATTTTTCCTACCAATGTAACAATTTCTGGTTTTATCAATTAATATATGTTTGTTTAATGTAATCTACATGCTTACACTTTTTATTGTGTCTAAAGAATTTGTCTAATTAACACTTTAATTAAATTTATTATAGGTATAAGGAAATTCTTATTTCACTTAATTTTATATTCATAATTTTTATACTGTCTAATCAGCATGATTAATGATATTAATCATTATTAATGATGATTATCATCATTGAAATATTGAAATTGATTGCTGCATTTAACAACTATATTATTTTGAATCTGTTATAATTGTGTACAATATTCCCAAGGTTTTCTTGCATTTTATGAAAAGCTTATTAAATTATTTGTGTAACAATTTAAAAGTGGTGCTTCATTTTGATGAGTTGGTAGTTCTAGTGTTAACTGCATTTTTATTTAATATGTATTATTTTTATTATTAATTTATATGAGTTAAAGGTACTTTGTTGTTAAAGCAACCACTACATAAGCCATTGGCAACATTTGAAACCTGCATGTTAAATTCTTATTATTCATCAACACAATTTCAGATACATGCACTCCGTCGGTTTGGGAAAGGAAGTGTTCTGCAAAGAGTTTTATTGAATACAACAAGAGTGATCACACTGGCTGTTGCTGTGGCTGCAGCTGTGAATCCATCTGTAAGTTTCTTTAGTAACCAAATACAGTACAAAGTGTGAAATCCAGACATTCATTATCTGGAGTGATCTAAAATCCGAATCTTCAGACTAATAAAGCAACTTTTTTTTTTAGAAATTTTTTTTTCCCTTTATGCATGTACATTTGATATGTTTTCATAATAAAACACTTGAAGAGTCCCAGTTCTTAATTTCACTTTGGCTCTAACCAAAATACATCTGTATATAAGAAAGAATCATTTATTAGCATAAGTCTATATTAACAATACCTTTTTGCTTGGCATATGTATCAAACTGAAACATTTTGTGTCAAAATATCATTGATTTTACAACTACTGAATAATTTATATACTTGATACCAATGTGGCAATTCATTATTTATTATTTTTTGTATTCATTATTGATTGACTATCAGCACATAGCAGCTTAAGAAATGACTCACATGGCTATGTCTAAGCAATTTTTTTTTTAATGTAATTGAATGCCAAAGAGCATGATAACCTTTTATGTTGACATTAACACTTGGCAGTAATGACCGATTTCAGCTAACTGCATTGCGAAGTGTTGATGAGGAGAGACTTAACAGAAATTTATTTCCATATGCAAAAAATGGATTTTGTGAACGATACTCGCAGACCAAAAGATTACATTTGTAGCAACTGGTGAGTTGGATCTTCTTGAAGCTTTTAACACTCACAAAGATTTATCTTGTATAGTTAATGACTTTTATTCCAGTCCAGTCCTTTGTAATATTTTTTCTGTTAGTTTAATTTTTCAATTTTTGTCACTATTTCTGTGGACAGATGGCACTACCTTCTTTTATCCTTTTCAGCATAACTACCTCTTTGGCTTACCCTTTGTTGCAGATTTCTTTGCTTCTGTTGAAGAGAGACCTGTACCCTCTTGCCTTGAAATCAGTAGTCTTAACTAAAATGGGTACCAAACACAAAGTTGTTGCTTTGCCTAATTTTATATTTAGTGCTGTTTGAATTGGAAATAACTGATTTGTTATTCAGATAAGCCCAAGATTGGGACCAGAGCTGATGCAGCTGCACCAGAAAATAGGATGTAGGGAAGTCAAAATTTATAGAATTTGGCACGGCGTTTGGTAGAAGAATGTGGTACCCACTGATACTGCACTGAGTTGCAAAATGTATAGTGTCAATCCTGGATAAGCCT
This sequence comes from Stegodyphus mimosarum, assembly GCA_000611955.2. Taxonomy (NCBI): domain Eukaryota; kingdom Metazoa; phylum Arthropoda; class Arachnida; order Araneae; family Eresidae; genus Stegodyphus; species Stegodyphus mimosarum. Next base: position 279,713 of record KK114767.1, read on the forward strand.
TAAGTATATATGGAAATTTATTTATTTGAGACTTGTATAAGCATGTGTGGGAGATATATTAAGTATAATAAATATCTAATCTAAAATAATTTGATTTAAACTTGATCAGCTTGCAATAGAAGCAAGACAAAATTTAATGGACAACATGGTTTTAGTCACCAAGCTCATGATACATCACAAATAGTGTATAGCAGATGCTAGCTTTATGATGATAGCCATAAATTTGAGGATTTTTAGATATTGCAAAAAATAAGTGAAATTTTCTAATTAATGGAATTTGTGAAGAAATATGTGGTAATAAATGAAGATGATATAACAGAAGTTTTTCGCTTCAGTGACATTGCCCCAGTCATCAGTCAATTAATGGACTGTGAAATCTGTAGTATGGTTCTAAATCCAGATTATACTGCTGCCAATTGTGAAAAAAGTGGCAAAGAGGTTGTTGAAAATGAAGGAAAAAAAAACTTTTTTGACAATTTAGTGGGAATTTTCAACTTGGCAATTACAGGACTTGAATTGTTTAACTACTGAGCAAGAAACTATGTCTGTGTATAGAATTAAAGAGAAGTATTAGAACAAGAAGTGAAGCAGTCTAAATAACTTACATTGAAAGAAATGTTTAATAGCAAACAAGTAAATAATGATATTTTTTGTTGTTCTAAATAGTGATTAAAATCATAAATGCTTCATTATTTCATAAACCATTATTTCATATTTTTAATTTTATAATTTGTACATGCCATCTGACTGGATTTAATGTGCTGATCTAATATTTGGAAAAATTGCAAATCTGATGATCTGATATTTGGAAAAATTCTAAATCTGAAATCATCAAAGTCCTGATGAGTCCAGATCTCAGACTTTGTACTGTATTTGCACAATAGTCAATTTAGACATACAAACTTATGATCCAAAATGCATTTTGATGCCAATATTTTGATATGCTTGAGAATAAAAGTTTTTTGAATATGTTTATAGTAACTACAAATATCAAGTTTTATGCATCATTTTCAAGACAACCTTCTGTTATCGGTGTTTCTTAGTTTTAGCCCAAAGGAGCATTAGCTCAGGCTATTAATTTCATTTTCGCATTTTGCGTTGGTTCACTAGAAAAGCCTGAATCATTTTTCAAATTGTTGATACCAAATATTAGAGCCCTGCATTATATTTAAAGAAATTAAATAATGAAGAATCTGCATGTTTCTCACATTGTGAAAAAACAATGGTACCTAGAGACATTAAATTTTGAATATAATCCACTTGAATATGGGCATCTGCAATCAAATTTGGAATTTGTTTTATTATCTATTTCATATTTTGTAAAACTTAAATGAATTTGTGATTAACAAACTCAATGATTTCAAAGCGTTTCATTAACATCGTGTGCATCTTCAAGCACGGATATTTTATACGTGAGGTTCTTTTTTTATGATATTGCTGTTGAATTGAATTTTATGGTTTAAGTGCGAAGACCATGATGTTTAATAAATAAAAGTAACACACAAAACATTGGAAAAATGCCCCTTTGGCGATAATATAAAATCTGAAAGCTTTCAGATTTTTTGTTATTTTTAAAAAAAAATATTTATTTATTTTTATGTATTTTTGCTTTGCGATCAGTTTTGAAGACATTCTTGAACTATCATTTTTAGCTGTTTCCAATATTTGAATAAAGATGTGATCTGTCAAAAAATGCATTGCATTTATAATGTTTTACCTTTATTAAAAACCTGAAGAGAAACCTTTTCAGAATAAATCACAAACATGTCAAAAACTAAATTTGTTAAAAAAAAATAGTGAATAATATTGAGGTATTTTACAATATACAAGCATAATAAAAAATAAATTGTATTTATATCTCTGAGCATTGGGTTGGAAAATCTTCTGGATTTTCAAACAATGTTAAATCATCTTCCCCTTGTTGACTAATTCACTGACATGGAAGCTTATCTTTCAAGTAGTTATATAGCCCTTTTTACGAATGAAGTGGAATCTCATCTTGCTTGAATGTGTAGTTTTCTGAACCATCTTTTGTTAGAAGAAATAACCATAACTGGAACTTATGAAGATGCAGCACACTCATCACATTCATTGTTCTTAAAGATAAAAAAAGGCTTGCATATCTTTTGTGAAATAATGCCAAAGACATTTAGTAGTGGTAATTCCATTTCTACTCAACTTTCTCCACCATTTCATTAGAAGCATATGGCTATCCAGAGCTGTTACTTTTATGCAGGCAATAGTACACTTGATATATCATTATCATCATGGAATGTTTTGGTAGCTTGTTGGATTTTCGTTGGATTAGTATACTGCCCTCAAAACACATGTTATGCCATAACAATGATAAATACTTTGCATATTCTAAAACACAAATTTATGCAGTGAACTTGCTATTTTGAAAATGGAACTTACTTTGTTCTACACAGTATGTCAAAGAAAGTTTGCATTTAAAAATTTAAATTATGTGGTTGTAACAAAAGTTTTCTGGCAGGAAAGGTTCTTAATAAAGTTAGAAAAATGATGAAAGTAGTACCTTTAGTGTGGGTAGTAATCACCACCCAAAATCTATGATTTTCTGCAAATATTTTGGTAGTTTTTCAAAGCCTTTGGCTCAGAAACTTGGTCGCTGTGAGTCCAAAAATAGGCCAACCTCATTTCTGACATTCTGTACAGAACTGAAGATAGCACCAGCAAGATGTAGCCGCAGGTGTGAAAAAAGGTAGAAGTCCGAAGGAGCGATGTCGGGGCTGTATGGTGGGTGTGGCAAAAGATCCCATTCGAGTCCTTACAGAGCCCAGCTGGTGGCTGCAGATACATGTGGTCTTGCATTATCTTGATGAAACATTACCTTTTTGTACCAGAACTGAGTTTGAAGTTTTTTCTTGATAGCAGCAGCAACGCACACAAGCATCTCACTGTACACCTTACTGTGAAAGGTATTAACTTTTTCCAGATACTGTTTGTGGATAATACCACGGCAATCCCACCAGTTACAAAGCATGATCTTTTTGTTAGTCAAATTGCACTTTGCAACGCTGCCAACAGGCTCACTGTGTGCAGTCCAAACCCCTTTTCAAACTGTTTTGTGGAAGTAAATCCACTTTTCATCACAAGCAATGATCTAGTCCAGAATTTTGTCTCTGTGTGGGTATTGGAATAGATTAGGGCAGGCCAAAACATGTCTGTCCTTATCTGCTTGATATAGCTCATGCGGCACCCAGCAATTGAACTTGTACGTCAAGTTTATGTGATGCATAGTGCAACTAATGGACATGACACTAACATCTAACTCCTCAGCAAGCTCTCAAGTGGTTATCTTCTTCCACGAGTTCTCATAGGCAGGCCTCATCAACATCATAAGGCTAACTTCTTGAATGTCATAGTCTTTGTTTTTGAACTTTCAGTGCCAAACTTTCACAGTGCCATATGATACAACATTAGTACCTAAAGTTGTACACATGATTTGGTTACATTATGTAGCTGACTTTTTGCAAGAGAACTGGAAGTAAATGATGGTTCTAATCTGGTAGCGTGATAGTTCCGTTTCAGACACCTTGTATTTAATGATAATGATATTTTTTTACAAATTTCACAAGACAGTGTTCTAAAGCAAGTCTCTTTTTTTTTCAATTGCCAAACATGATTTGACAAAAAGATTAAATACAAATATGATTAAATACTCCTATGTGAACTGACTATATTTGCAGTGGCCGGAAACTTTCGTTAAAACTGAATATTTTCTTTCATTGCATAAATGTTAAAAATATGTACAATTTACAACTTAGAAATTATAGACTTCACACTTGTTGAATTATATGTAATAGCCATTATTATACCTATATGTTATGAAAAAGGACTATATGCTTATATATGCTTTCTTTCAAAATATTTATTTTATTGAAAACATTCAATTCATTGAAAATTTTGTTTAAATCTTTATATTCCATGGTTGTATTATATTGCACTTATTTAAAAGAGTTTATTTTCACAAATTATTTCTTTTATAACAAGTATGGATTAAGTTAAAATAACATGCCGAATAATGATTATTGTAGAAGTGAACAAGAATCAGTATAATATTTGTAAATTTTGCAGGGCTATTTTAATAGTTTAACTACAGTACTATCAAAACTAGTCCTGAAAAATTTACAAATATTATGCTGATTCTTGTTTGACTTCTCCAATAAGTGTGAATTAATACAATCCAAAAATATTAAGAAAGTGACAAAGCTAAAAACAATATGTATTTCAAAAATATATTTCAAACTTTAAAATCTTCTGGATTTTATATATATTATCAGGTCATAAACAATAATCAGGAATATGCTTACATTCTCTATTCCCATATTTCTCTTCATGTGATATAATTATCATACTTCTATTCAGTCAAAAATAAAAATTACATTGAAGTTAGGTGCAAATTAGCTCATAATTGTTTTAAATGCTGTGTGGTTATTTTTTAGCCTTCTTTGACTCAAATGTCATTGAAAATAAAACCATTACAGCATTCTTTTACTTCAAAAGTTGATTAGAATCAGTCACAAAAAACATAAAAGTAAGATAGATGTACAGTGGTATTTTAGTATGCATCTGTTTTAGAATAAATCCAATTTGGTGTACATCCTGTTTGGATGTGAAAATTTTTGTTTGGTATATGACATTTCTCTGTAAAATTACTCACATCTGATGAGTCATGCTCTATCCTCTTTCAAGAGAATGCTAGAACCAGTTTTCACAAAAATATGATACTAAGTGATGACAACCTCTCATGCCAGATCTTCGGCAAATAAATGGATGTCAAAAACGTTTCAGAGAGGTACCATTCCAACAAAGCTCAGATAAGCCTTAACAACACTTTTGGAATGACCAAATAATGCCATATTTCTGAAACATTCTGAGGAGTAAGGCAGAAGCAAAGTTCTTTGGACAGATTTTTAGTAAAAGTCAGATCTGATGATTCTCAGCCACGTCCAAAAAGGCCCTGGTGGAACAAAAGAGACACAAAGAGATAAATAAATTTGGTAAATTTTCATTAATGTACTATATACATTTCATTCATTGCATTTGTATTTTAGAATTAAACAGTGTTATGGAATAATAGGAATAAAATTTTTATAGGAACAGATTAATTATTTTTCCTTTAGTTCTTATTGGAAAAGTTCATTTGGTATAAGTTCAAAGATGCAGAATGAATTAATGGTATATATTGATGTATCACTGTATTTTATGAAAGTTTTCAGTCTTAACAAGTTAGGACTTAACTTTAAGTTTTTATAAAACTTAAGGTTTTATAGAAACTTCTTATGCATTTTCTGGAAGGGAACACTTACGAATGTTGTTTATTTATAAAACTGGCAACTTTCATTTGTTCCTAATACTGATTTTACCTTATTAGATACAAAATATTAACTTAATTTTTTGGGGGGGGGCTATATGTGGATAAAAAATATAATAGCTAAAGTTGTCTTTCCTTCTGAGATTTGAATTGTGTACTATAATTATTGTTTTTAAAATTATTTCATTTTCCTGCTTTTCTGATAATAACAAAAATTTATTTTTTTAACAGTCAGTCAGTTTCTATTGGCTGTGCTCCAGCACCTTTGGATTGGGACAAAGCATTCTCCTGATGTCTCCCAAAGTTCGTAGGATTTTAAGAATACCTAGTACACCAAATGATAGTAGTACACCATTCAGTGATATTGTAAATAATTTTAAGAAAAAAGTATTAAAATAATATGTTTTTTACATTATTTATGCTGTTTTCATATTACTTATGAGTCACTATCTTTATTAATTCAACTCTAAAATATTTGTTACTAATTTATGGTTTTGTGCCTTTAAAGTCAGTGAATCCAGTTTCATTGATGCAAGACTGATTTACATTTGATTAATGGAGTTCAGTTCATAATTCATTTACACAGCAGTCCTTTAAATGTTTTATATCAAACATAAAATGATGGTTTAAAAATATTTAAAGAATAAATTTAGACCTTTCATATGCTTGTAGAAAAAGAGTTCGATTTAGAATAATTGTGACTTGCATCTGAAGTACTATCTGGCCACACATTTTTAAGAGCTATTAATTTATATCAAGGAAAATGCTTTCAAAAGATGCTTCAAAAATGCTTTCTTGTAATATTTTGTATTGTATTTCTTTCTTATCACTAGAATATTCTTGATTACTTAACCACATGATGAACAATGCATTCACTTTTGTTTCATTAGATGATATTCATTTTTTACCTTTCTGAAAATTTGCATGTGACATAGATGTCAAATTCTCATAATGTAAAGTTATTTAAAATCATTAAAGTTAGTAAAATAATAAAATTACTACAAAAAAGAAAAACAATAGCTATAATTTTCAGAAATATTTAAAAAACTTACTATATGATAAGATTTACAAAAGGTACATCATCAGTTTGAGACTCTGGTCATATTAGATTCAAAATTTTATCTGTATCTGAGTGTAATAATGGTGGGGGTTTGAGACTCTGGTCATATTAGATTCAAAATTTTATCTGTATCTGAGTGTAATAATGGTTGGGAGAAAAAAGAAACTTTGTTGTAATATTAATTTTAAGTTCAGAATAGCTTTACAAGCAAAGGTTATGCATTATCAAATAATTAAATTATTAATTAAAATTCCTATTGTATAAATACCAATGAAAAAATAATGAAATTAGTAGCAGATTCTCTAAGAAAAGTTGGAAATACACAGACATGTTTCCAAAAATTAAGTAAAAATCACAAAAATAGTGATAAATCATTAAAAAATAATCCATTCTGTATAAAATTTGAAAATGTTGTCAAATAAGAATTGCTGACTAAAACTGCAGTATGCAAATTAGTGGCCCCTGTAGTCAAAATACATCATCTGCGAAGAGCATGAAGTTGCATGTTTCAGAGCAAGCTTGCCAATTTCGCTGTGATAAGAAATTCGGGATAGCTAATTTGTAACAATGACCTCCAGACATCATTTGCCCAAAGAACTGTGATGGAGAGCTGTTGAGAAACTAGAGGCAGGACAAAGTGAGACAGAAGTGGCCAGGTGGTTAAATGTGAATCCTTCTGTGGTGCGTAGACTTTGGCAACAATTTCTAACCACAGAGTTGGCATCCAGGAGGTTCAACCAAGGCCGGCCAACTGTTACAACAAGCGTCATGATCGATATTTGTTGTTATACATACAAAAGAATAGAACGTCAACTCAGATCCTCCCTTGCTGTAGCCACTGGAAGGTTGGTGTCAAATGTCAACCATGGGTAGAAGGCTTCGTGAAGTAGGTCTGTACACGAGGCAACCACCTATTTGTATGCTGCTCATGTCATGTCATGTCATAGAAGGGACACATTTGAGATGGGCATTTCAACATGTCCATTGGATAGCTGATCAATGGAGGGCTCTTTTCTTTATGGATGAGTCCAGATTTAGCCTCCAAAGCGATAGCAGGCATTATTTGATTTGGAGAGAACCTGGAACCTGTTACATCCATCAAACATCCATGAAAGCAATGCATATGGAGGAGGCAATGTCTGTGTCTGGGGCGGTATCTGTTTGGGTCACGCAAACCTTCATGTCTTTCCATGTGGAACCATGAGTGTTCAGGTCTATAGAGATGACATCCTTGGTGTTTATGTGCGCCCTTATGCCAGGGCAATTAGTGATGATTTTCTGCTGCAGGACGACAATACTAGATTACACAGGATTCGCATTGTGGATGATTATCTTCAGCAGCAAACAATTCAGCGCTTGGAGAAGTCAGCTCGATCACCAGACCTGAATCCTATCAAGCATGTTTGGGATGCTCTAGGAAGACATATAGCTGCTCTCAATCCTCCTGTTCAGACCCTTGTCCATGCCTGCAATTGCTTTGCAAGAGAAGTGGCTCTCACTTCCTACAAAACTGCTAGACTGCGTAATTTGCAGCATCACACATTGCTGTATGTGTTGTATTGCTTCTAGGAGACATCATACTTCATACTGAAGATAAGTTTCTTATACCAAACTGACACATCTGATTTTTCATTTTATACATATGCTAATTTCTATAACACCATAATTGTCTGGTATTTCTTTTCATGTTATTTTATACCTTACTAAGTGTTCTATACTCTGTATCAGTCTCATAAAATTCTACATGTAACTTTTTGAGTAATCATCATTTTTGTGATTAATGATAACCAGTGTATGTATATATATGCATGTGTGTATGTATTAAATAAAAATTAAAATAAAACATTATTTAATAAATGTTACATTTCCAAAACATTAAATTCCAAAAATTTATCTTATTTTCTCATTTAAATGTAAGAAATACAAATACAATAAATAAAAATACTCCCAGACAAATAACATATGTTTTATATTTACTGATCATCATGTATTCTTTTATTATAAACCAAGCCAAACAGTCTAATCATATACCTTTAGAGTCAAATTCTAATTCCTTACAAATTAATACTGGATCATTTTCCAAAAACAATGCATTATTCTGTCTTTAATTACACTTTTGAATCTCCAGGCTTAAGTCCTAAACCAACTTTCTTCTCAGCTACTTGTAAATTCGAACATATGTTTACAGAATTTGCCATATCTAATTTTGGCGACATTACCTTAGCTCGTAATATATTGCGATTTCTTGTAACTTCTGTTTCTGCAATATCTGAATGCAAATTAGTTTCTTGTTTGGATAGCTACAAGACATTTTGACTTCCAGCCCTAATTTCCATGCTGTTCATCTCTTTATTTCCTATAATTCAGAAATGCGACTCGGCTTCCAATTTAGATAGATATTTCTGTTGCTGAACATTTCTTTCTTTTCACAAAACTTTTGACTATTTTCTTTCTGAATCTCAGCTTGAGCTGTGTTTACAGACTCTATGGAAAAGAAATCATAATTGTTTTTTGATTTTAATTACAGCTGTTTTATTACTCAAAATATACCTGTTTTGTTTTAGGTTGTCTCTGCAAACTGGCATCTTCGTTTTTAGGTCTTCCAAAATCTGGTAAACCAATCAGTTTGGAGCTCAAAAATTATTTAATCTGAACTTATTCCCGCAATAAGAAGAATCACTAATAAACCTTTTGCATATCAGGTCAATTGTGGCCTTGCTATTATACAGAATATCTGTTTCACTCCCATTTATCTTCCCATTTCTTATATGAGAGTCAAAGAAATCATTCTGAATGTCCTTTTCAATACTGTTGACTTAGATTGTTGCCAATTCTTCTCTAATTTTGTATACACTGACTTCAAATGTTTAAAATTGTCGCAGTAGTAGCACATTGGAAGTCTTTGCTTTTCGAATTCATTTTGATCCCTTGCTTGCACATCCCACATCAGGGAGAGATTACTTCATGGCAGCCTATTCTTTAACTTACAGTCTTTTCTTTTCATCCCAAAAGAACAGTCTATCAATAAGTATTGAACAGTTTACTTGCTTTTAGTAATTCTGTTATAAAAGATTTTGATGCTACCTTCATAACATCTTCATAGTTATCGAAGAGTTCAAATAATTTTGCTGCTGACTTTAAAACAGCCTGTTCATGTAGGAAATGCTCTTTCATTTTTGGTTTTGCTAGTTCCTTCAATTGTTCACTAACAATTAAATCTCTTAAATCTTTGAATGTTTTAACATTTAACACTGTAAGCCATTCTTCTAAGTAATTTCATATTTCAAAGGTAAAATCTTTCCAGCTTCTTTAGGCTTTCATCTGATGGTGAATTATTTTTTGCCTTGGAGCTCGGTTTGAACTTCTGGAACAGTAATTTTTTTTATGTGCTCAAAATTTTCAGCCAGATGATCTGGCTCTCTTGCTGTAACTGCATTGTATCTAAAGGTTAGTAGATGAACTACCCAGTACCTTTTTTCAATCTGTGATCTTTTCATCTGATTTGAAAGTAACAAGATGTAAACTACTATCTGATGGATTGTGATTGAACTCTGGGATTAATGTTTTTAAATCTAAGCATGTTGCCCCAGACTGAGTATTTTCAGATTGAATGAATTCCCTAGTATCTTGGCATTTTGCCCTAATTTTAACCTTTCTGTTTCAAAGCTTAGTTGCATTTTTCTTTGCTTTAACTTGTATTCTCTTTGTTTTTCTTCTTTTAATGAATCTCTTTTTAATTCTAGCCTTAATTTTTTTGTTTTGTTTCTCTTCAGCCCTTTCTAAAAGAATTGTGTCAAACATATTCTTCACAAATTCCTACTACTTGTTATAGTGGATTTAAGTTCTGAAACTTTCATTTCTGGTGTAATACTTAAACCCAAGAACAAAGAACAAGAACTTCCAAAGGAGAAATATATACAAAAACAACAAAACAAATTTGAAATTAACCTTCAATTACACAAAATAAACTGTAAAGGTTAAAACTCAAATCTTAAACACAAATTAAAAATATAGCAAGTTCTACAGTATTTTGCAATATCAAAAAATTAGTGATCTCTTACAAGAAAATAATCTGATTGATATCTTTAAGAAACATTTTTTTTTTAACCAATGAAAACCAAACAAACTGCACTATCATCAAATTCAAGAGGTGTAAGAAAGTACTTTATCATGCTGTTGAGATGAAATAGTATTGTCACCCTTGCATACTTGAATTTATTCAACAGAAGACAAAGAAGTTCAGTTTGACTATACTTTTAGCATACTAAAAAATCAAAGCACCTATGCTAACAAGTTTTGCTAGCACAATAATCTGTTCTTTCACTTTGCTATAGGAGGTCAGTTTGACCATACTTTTAGTGCATTAAATCATAAAATACCTATGATAGTAAGTTTTGCAGGAACAGTAATCTGTATTCTTCCACAGATAGGATACTTTCACACATCATATGTGACACTCTTCAATGAAGGCAGGGAGCAACTTCCATCTTTCTGAGATGAAGTGGTACTATCAGCTTTTCACACTTGAATTTCTTAAATGGAAGCCATAGAAGGTCAGTTTGATCACACTTTAGCACGACAAAACATAAAACACCTGTGCTAACAAATCATACTAGCAAAATAATCTCTATTCTTCCACAGCTAGGATCTTTCACACATCAGTAGTAATACTCTTCGATGAAGACAGGGTGCAACTTCCACTTTGCTGGTATGAAGTAGTACTGTCAGCCTTTGCATAACTGGAATTTTTTTAATGGAAACCACAGGAGGTCAGTTTGACTAAACTTTTAGCAAGCTAAAACATAAAACACCTATGCTAACAAGTTTTGTTAGTGCAATAAGATGAGAACGTTCACATATCAGTAGTAACACTCTTTGACGAAGGCAGAGAGCAACTTCCACTTTGCAGAGATGAAGTAGTACTTGCACTCTTTTTTTTTCTCATTGCAAACAACAGAAGGTCAGTTTGACAACACTTTTAGCACTTAAAACATAAAACACAATGTTAATAAGTTTTGCTAGCACAATAATCTGTGTTCTACCACAGATAGGATGTCTTTCATCAGTAGTTATACTCTTCAATGAAGGTAGAGAGAAAATTTCTCACACCCCTTTCTTGATGTAGCCAATGTATCAAAAATAATATGGATTAGCATAAATATATATGTATTCTTAAAGAAAATCTGAAAATATCTGCAAGAAAACTTGGAATGCAAAATGCATTCAAGTTCTATCAGGATAACAATCTTAAACATACAACCCTAAATATCTGCTTGCGATTGTTAAAAAATGTCCTAAAATTACCAAAACTCCTAAATATTCTTCAAACGTAAACCCTATCGAGCATGCAAGACGTGAACTGAAGTACAAGATATAAAACACACCGTGGAGTGTTACTTTCTCCAGGTTGGATAATGATCCGATTGCTTGTCGCCAATTAATTATGTATGTATATTTAGCTATAATGTTGCTAGATTAAATAAACAATCAATACATGTGTAGAGATTTTTAAATTGTTGAATTTTTTTTTTTTTTTAAAGAACAACTCAATTGGGTACAATTTTTTTTACAGCATGTATCAATACATATGCTTTTTTGAATAGCAGTTTTTTCTGTTGCCATGCAAAAGTGTAGAACTTCTTTTATGAACTTTTCATTAGTTCTCTTTTATAACTTTTTATTACCCCAGCAACAGTGTTACATTTCACACTAAAGGAAGTTAGGTCTAAAGAGTTATTAGTCACCACACCCATTTAATCTTCTCTAATGTGTGAAGTCAATCATTGTGCCATTCATGAGAAAACAACAATCCTCTAAATGACAATTTTTAGAATGCTTGAGAAAAAATTGAATATAACAAATTCATATATTAAAAAAAATAGAAATAAAGCAGATATTAAAGTGACGCTTTATATGAGAATAGGATTTATGATAGAGAAAACCTTAGTGCCTAGAAGTTAATTATAAGTTCAAGTAGTACTGACTAGGGGGACGAAAAGCAGTAGTACTAATTAACAAAAGCACTTTATCAGTTTAAGAATTAAAGGCTGAATTTATTTCTAATGCAGTAAACCCTTGTTGAATGTGTGAGTTACATTACTATTACATTGTGCATATGGCAGAATTAGGCTCTGCGAAGTTAACATTCCAAAGAAATAATTTATTAGGTACAGCTCAAATTAAGAAGGTATGTATAATTAAACAAATTTAAATACTGTGTAGAGACATTAGGATTTTTTTTTAAAGCAACAGATATGAAAAATGAGCAATGCCCTCGCTGGCACTTGAACATGGACATCTCGAATATGCGGCGAGCGTGCTGACCACTACGCCATGAAGGCATGCCAAGAAGGCGGGAGAAATACCTTATAACTGCTGTAATTAAGAGTAAAAAATAAAACATATTAATGAAACAGATTTTATAACTTCTTAATAAGTAAATATATGATACAATTATTTAAAAAAAATTGCTGATTTTTTACGTGGAATAATAAGCGATGCAAATCTTTAAAAGTTTTGCTGTAAGACGCACAAGGATTTTCAGTGACTCTCACAAAGCATTCTCTTCTTTCTTCCATTGCAAAATCAGACAGTTCATGTGCCTTTTTTCAACAGTTCGTTTAATTTATCAGTTAAAGGCACTTCATCTGCTTTTCCACAGTTGTTGCTTTCATTGTCAGCTGTTATAAGATCGTCTGATTTTTCATTCGCTATTTATTGATCATCAGTCTCAGCTAGTTCTTTCAGTTATCCTTCTTCCATGTCTGAATACTTTTGACAATTATTGCTTTTGCAATTTGTATGGATTCCTTTGACTTCGTTTTTAGTCAACAGAAATCCTTTAAAATTGTTGATAACGTTTCGTCATTAAGCATTTGATGTTAATGAATTCACTTGTTCCTATGCGAGTTTTTTATTGTTTCTATGCAGTGGCTTAGGCTGAATTGCTTCTAAAATGCCATTAGCATATCATGTTTTCCGTCTTCTAGTGCTTTATTTGCAGAGGTGTTTATATGCTTGACATAATAGTCTTTAAATGTTTTGATGATTGATTACTTTTGATTAAGAAAATGCTAATAGGTGGGAGGAATAAAACTTCTACATTTGGATGCAATGTTGTGAGACTGATGCTTCACAATAGTGCTGCCAGCACTGTGCAGTGTAGCACATATGAATAAAATTCTAGTGTTGGACAAATTAAATGGAAATAATTCAGATAATGTTCATAATTGTGTTTCACAAATCTGCACTCAGCATGGGTTTACAATATACAGAACATGGGAATTAAATCACTGCATCTTCTTAATTTGAATACAGTTTTCAGTTTAGTTATTTTGAAAGAAGAATTCAAATTTCATTTACAGCATCAGATATTAATATAAGAATTATCAGTATATAATATCGTCTTCTTTTAAGTAAAAGCATATGAAAAATCTGTATCAAAAATCAAAGTACCCAGAAGCTTATTTACATCATTATGACTATTTTTGTAAAATCCCAGAGACTGTCTTCTTTAGACAGGTCTTCAAAGATGATTGCTTAAGAGGAACTGGCTTGTAACTCTGTAATTTATCTGAAAAAAATATGAAGACTTTTATGCAGCCAATTTGTTCTGCTTCTAGGAATTAAACTTGTGAACATAAACAATAGTGAACAGTGTGAACATAAACAGTGGTGAACATTATGTAAGTCTTTAATTTGTAAGTCCCTTGATCTTATTTTATTTGCCCCCCCCCAAGAAAAACACATGTCTTGTATGTCTTAATCATATTTACATTAATCTTTCTCTAAATGTTGATCATTGACTTTTGGTCTGAACAAGATTTTAGCTTAATGAACAGTATTTTCATAACAAGATTTGTGACTGTATAATATATTTTAGATTTAATAACTATCCTCGAACTGGAAATTGTTTATGTGAATTTGATCCTAAACCTTATGTGCAAATCCTTTTGAAAAATCATTGCTTGAAATCTAGAAGACCAACTGACATGAAAGAAGAAAATATGTGGCAGGTTCTAGCAAAAAATTTGCCATATAATTAAATTTATTTATTGTTTTATGCAACATTTTGTGAATTTTTTAATTAGATAAATTAATTAAAAAATTTTTTCTTGTTTATCATGATTGTGATAAATAAGAAAATATTTAACAACTAAACAGGAATTTGTATCTTCCGTTTTTTGAGGGGGGAGTAAAACAGTAATTTAATTAGACTCTAGTTATTATTATTCTTAAAGTAAGGAGCAAGTTCTTTATTCAGATTTTTATAGCTCATCACTAAATGGAACTATTAGTATTTTGTGGCCTTAGCTTTCCAGTTGCTGGTGGACCAAATATTTTAAAAACCTTGCACATTTTATTCCACTACCATACTCTGAAAGTGTGCAATGCCCTCACCGGGACCCAAGCTGTGGACCTCTCTAATGTGTGCTTCCAAGTACAACAGTAAGGGATATGGAAAAGAGAGAGAAAATACCTCATAATTTTTCTCCTTAAAAATTTCTGCTTAATAAATGCTATCATGGAAAAAAGATGCAGTGTCTAAAATTGGTGAAAATTATTTAGGCAAAGCACAATAATAAAAATAAGTAACGAAAATGTATTGAATGCAATTGAAAGAGAAAAATGGCCAAATAATGCTTCAATTTTGTAAAAAAAAAAAAAAAAAGTTGTTATCAAACTTTGTGTTAGCTATTTCACTACTTGAAAAACGGGATTATCTAGACAAAGGATTTCTCAGTTAAAGCTAAATTGGTGTTTTTCAGATATGAAAAGCACATTTAAACACTCTAAAGAAATAAGTTCTCTACAGATGAATAAAATGTTTACTTCTTTTTACACAAATATAATAATAAATACATAATAATGCTGTCAAGACATGACAAACTTATTTCATGGACTGAAATATGATTATTTGTCTTCCTGTAACAATGAATGAAAGATTAAAATTTAAGACCCCAGTTTCTGCCTCATTTCACTGAAATCAAAGAAAAGTCTGCTTTATAAGGAGAATACTTTTGTGATACTATTTTAATCCATTTTTTGTCAAGCATACAAAATACTGTGGAAATTACATTAGTTTTTTACAGTTATACCTTGTAAAATTTTAAATCGATCATATAATTATTTCCTGAAAGTTTTGATAGTTACATTTAACAAAAAAATTTATTTGATATATTTGGATATGGTTCTTTTAACAATGAAATTACTACATTCCTATTAAAACTTCAATACAATGTTTCCAGGACAAAGCTTGACATATGAACCAATTAAATTTATATTTCAGCATGGCAGTAAAAAATTACGTGTATTAAAATAATAATGGGCATTTAGAATAAGACAAGCATGTTTTTCACTTGCAGTCAAAAATATTCTTATACAAATTTTAGTTTCTGACTCACTGCATTAGGCTACAGCTTTGTTCACTTAAATGCTTGCTTTAGCAGCTGTTTTTTTTTTCCAAAGATTTTGTCATCTCAGGATTCATGCCAGACCTGGTGCAAGTTGCACTAGGTGTTAAAATTTTGGAAGTATTGGATTGCAGAATTAAGTGTGACAGAGATTGAACCAGGCAGTGAACAATCTAGCATCAGCCCTAAATCTTCTTTCATACTTTATTCTTCATGAATTTTATCACCCTTATTTGAGGAATTTCAAGCAGACCTGCTTATCATATGGTAAGTAATTGGTTGAAACTTGATCAGCATTACTTTCATTTTCATGTACGTGATGAGTTATAGGAAGAAGATCAGCTCCTTAGAATGATTCAGCCTCACCTTCTTCTGCCAAAATATGAACTGCAGCTTAAGTTGAAACTTATTTTTTGATACATCTGAATTTTTAGTAAGAGTAAATTTTTAAAAATAAAAGCATAACCTTTTAATAAAATATTAAAATCGTTTTTTTGCAATGAAAAACATAAAATTATGTAAAGCAAAAATATTAATGATAAAATATTGTTAATTATAAAAAATAGCACATTATAAATATGCTTTTCTTTGATAATATTTTATATTTAATTAGGTTCAAATGAACATTTGTCACTATATTACTGGAGCAAGGAAAAGGTTGTGGAAGAGACTTGAATGTAATCTATAAATAATTATATGTTAATCTTTAATTTTCAGAGTGTTTGTTTGTGTAAAATTGCATAAATGCTAGCAAGACCTTGAATAATCGTATTAAAAATTAATTGAAATCAGATTACATTTGATTGAAACAAAATGAATGAATACAATCATAGCCAACCATACCAAATAAGAAGACAGCTGCCCTCAGGATGCATAAAAAGGAACCTTGCGTAAATATATAAAATTAGTAATATTTTCTATATCACAAATTTAAATACAATATCAAATTTTAGAACTGAGTAGATAATGCGGATATTACATATTTTAAAACTGCTAAATTGTAAAAGGTCTCTTCAGACATTTTCATTTGACTTGAAATATTAGTAATTGCATAGCCATATTAGTAATAGTTTAATAATTTAAAAATAAATCTCGTCTTAACTTATATTGTAATATAGAAGTTTTAAACAATATATCCTGGTAGGAATTTTACAGATTCAACCTTGGAGTAAATTTCGAACATAGGTTAGTTAAAGCTATTTCATACTATATGTGTTTTTAATTTTTCAAGCTGGAATTGAGTGGCAAATTTGAATTATTCTGATTTCATAAATTGGAAATAAAATGTATAGGTGAACATGACTGTTCTTTGAAATAGAGATTCTCAGTGATTGTAAATGATCCATCAAACAGCAATTAATATCCTCTAGAATGCAATGTTGCATAATGAATGAAAATCAGTATGCATAGTTATTCATTGAGCCATTCACTCAGAGTTAACAGAGTCGACAAACCGACTTAAAATTAAATAGTTTTTCAGACATTTTATTGCTTAGTTGTTAGAGAGTTATCGTTAGCTTAGCAAATTCAAAAATTATTTGAATCCTAGTACTGGAAAGATCTATTTAAATTGAAATCTAAAAATTTTATTACATTATAACTCGTGATCACATGAGAAATAACCTTTTTAAAATAACACTTGCGATTATTGCAAAATAATCTTTTTATTTTAAGCCCCTTTTAGCGTGTTATGCTTTTATTTTTCCCAATATATGGCTCAGCAAAATTAGAATCCCATCCTTGCAGTTTGATATCCCTATAACCTGTAATAATTGATTTCGGAGTAAATTTATTGGAGGTTCATTATCAACTTTTGCAGGAAAATGGCAAATGTTTTAACAAATATTTAAATTTTCTTAATTTTGAAAATTGCCATTAAAAATACAATTTAAAACTATATGTAATAAATAATTAAATAGAAAAAAAAATTAATAAATTTGCACTTAAAGTATGTTTGCTAACATTTGGCAAGCAGTCGTGGCCGAGTGGTTAAGGCGATGGACTTGAAATCCATTGGGGTTTCCCCGCGTAGGTTCGAATCCTACCGGCTGCGGAAGTACAATTTTGCATCTATGCGTAAACACAGAAAGTGTAGACATTTTGTGTAGAATGAAATCGTCGATAAATAATACTTTTGGGATATTCTCAATTTTTTTTTTTCTAAATTACTAATGATACAAACTCATTATGACGTTCCTCCTTCCCCTATTATAGTTTATAAATTAGGAAAATAATTAAAATCTGTTAGTAAATGTACATTTTATATAGAAATAAACTTAAGACAAAAAATGAAGCATCTAAAAACAATAATATGCAGGTGGTTTAAAAACAAAAGAGTAATTCGGTAATATATGCATCATTTGTATTTAATTGTGGTAAGATAAATATACGGAAAACTATCTACCATGCTTTACCATAAATATGTTGAGATAAATAATAATGCAAAAGAGTAGTTCGGGAGTATACGTATCATTTATAGATTTATAATGAAAGTAATTAAAAGTAAATTAATAAGCCCAAGACTTGCGCTAAAGCTGCAAAGTAATAAAGCAATAATTCACTATAAAAAGAAAACTCTCCATACTACATCTCCAAGCAACGGAAATTCAATTTAAAAACATGATTGAAAAGGTATGTTTCAGAATTTAAAAAATTTATAGAATTTTCAGTCCTCCTTGCTTTAAACACAATTAAGGAAAAATTAAATCGCAAAAATGTCAAAATCAAAAGTAAACGTTTTAAGTATTGAAAAACAGTTATTGTTATTGATAGCAGATTAATCGACTTATCAAGGGGATAAACCAATCTACTATTAATTAACAGTAACCAAAATAAGAGAGAGTGTTTCATCTTACTTCCAAGTAAGCGTCAAAGTATTTGCAAGATTCAAATCACTAATTGATACTCAATCAAAATAAAGATATTAGTCACTAAACCAAAGGAAGCCTCTTAAAAAGCAAATAATCTTTAAGATCAAAATGTTTTCACTAAGAACACAATTAATCTGAACGATACCCTTACTATAGAAGACATATCCCCTACACTCTCTTTTCATTTCAAATACAAAAGTAAAAACTAAAGCAGATTCAAGAACAAATTTTAAAAAATTATAAGAAGATTAAAAGTAATTATCCATAAAATTAAAACTTTAGTAAAAAAGAAAATTAAAAAAATCAAACTAGTAAGCAAAAATTAACCAACTTGCCTTAAAATTTCAAAACCAAATGACTGGAATGCAAGTAGTATTAAGAGATGGAAGCAAAAAGGGTTGCTGTAAGTAGTTTTCTATTGAAGAAAGTTTAGCCTAAATTGGCGACAAAACTACAAAGTTTCTTGGAGATATAATACACAGAGAGCATTCTGTTATTATTAAAATAGCGCTAAAGCTGCTATTATTTTGAATTTATATTCATAATGAAAGTAATTAAAAGTAAATTAATAAGCCCCCAAGACTTGCGCTAAAGCTGCAAAGTAATAAAGCAATAATTCACTATAAATTATAAAGAAAACTCTCCATACTACATCTCCAAGCAACGGAAATTCAATTTAAAAACATTATTGAAAACGTATGTTTCAGAATTTAAAAAATTTATAGAATTTTCAGTCCTCCTTGCTTTAAACACAGTTAAGGAAAAATTAAATCGCAAAAATGCCAACTGTGTTTAAAGCAAGGAGGACTGAAAATTCTATAAATTTTTTAAATTCTGAAAATATAATATACATATATATAAAATCTCTATACCATGTTTCATAATATCATGGTGGAGATAACATTAATTTCATTCTCCCATTAAATTATTATTTTTTATGAGTTATTTTTATTCGCATTAAAAAATTCTAATAATACTCAGTTCCACTACTAGATGGCGACAGAGTACTTCATCGAGGGGAACTGTTATTAGCTTTCATATTGATATTTTGGCTTCTGATAAAGCTTTTAATTCAACGATAAAAAATAAATAAATAAAAGAAAGAAAAATCTTAAAGCTTTCAGATAAGTTTTTGCAATTACGCCCGAAAGGTACTTTTTTTTTTTAACGTTTTCTGTGTTACTTTTATATATTAAATATCATGTCCTTCGCCCTTAAACTATAAAATTCAGTTCAAGAGCAATATCGCAAAATAATTTTAAATTGAGCATGTCTTAAGAACTTCCGATACACAGTATCGCATGCTGGAGATAAAAAGTGTTTT
>KK114767.1:307755-398614 GCA_000611955.2 Stegodyphus mimosarum
AGCTTTAACACTTTTCTCTCATAATCAGCTATTGCAAATGCTTTCCTTTTTTGTGTGCATGCATTTTGAAACAGGTGGTAAAGATTTCACTACACAAACAGAAAAAGAATTTTTTTTATTTAGCATATTATACATATTATACAGAAATAAAATAAATTGCAAGTTAAGTCTGAAAATAAAAATATTAAGAAAAAATACGTTTGTTTTATTTCGTAATGTTGTAGAGACATTATATATTTTTTTGGAACAAGAGAGATGAAAAATATGCACTGCCTTCGCCGGGGATCGAACCACGGACCTCTGAAATACCGGCTCAGTGTGCTGACCATTACACCACGAAGGCACGCTAAGAATGTAGGAGATATACCTTATAATGTGAACTACCTTATTATATTATACATAAAATTTCTCATTTCTGCTACATGTATAAAATAATTTTTTAACGTTTTCAAGTTCTGTTGCTTAGTTAGATTATTAATTAGGACATTATAATTCAACGTTTTGCAATAATTATTTAGAAAAATATTTGTTGAAGATTGTTTGATATTTTTAAAAATACTCTCAGGGTTATAAAGTTTTGAACAGACATTCAGTTCCAGAAAAAATGTTTCATGAAGCAAATTTAAAGTAATTTTACACACTGTAATTTATGGATTAGTCGAAATAAAAATTTTTTGCTCATAGCCATCTGAAATAAGTTTCTTAACAACATGAATGTTAGGATGAGGTTGCATAAGTTTTAATCCATGAGTGAATATTTTCATCATTTTCTAATCTAATTTCTAGTTCTAATTTCATCTATCAGTAGTAATATTGGATTTGCATACATCACATCTGAACTTCTTTAAGCTATTGTAACGTTAGTATACAGCTGTATATGTAAAAATAGGTCATCCAATTTTATGTCATGTATTTTTATAACAATCATCAACTGTTATATCATCTATTGAAAGTTTGTATGTCAGTGTCATCATAAGCTTGTTCTTCGGTGTCTTTAAAATCAGATACACACTTCTGAAAAGTGAAATTGCAACACCAAGAAAAAATACTCGTAGCATCATGCAAATTGCAGGATTGAAAGTTGTGAGATGGATATGCAAATGATTAAAAAACTAGATCCGTAAAATCATTATAAACCAATTTATTCAGTACCTAATGTGCCCACCTCGGCTAGCGATACAGGCCAAGGCATGCTATCAATGAATTCATTGATGGTTACCTGATGTAGCCTTTCCCAAGCCACATCCACTGCTATACGCAGATCATCCAGGGTTTGCGGTCGTGGTCCTTGGTTAATGTCACGTCCAATGACATCCCACAGGTGTTCGATGGGATTCAGATCTGGAGAGGCTCCCGCCTTGGCATTGTCTTGTTGGAATACTGTGTTGGGTGCGCCTTGCAACCGGAGCAGAAGAACAGGCTCCACAACTTGCGTGACGTAGCGGTCCGCTGTCAAACTGCTGTTAATGTGTATCAGGGGCGTATTGCGATTAAACGTTATGCCACCCCAAACCATAATGCCCGGTGCAGGACCAGTGTGACGCTAGGTGAAATGGGCTGTTTCGTAGTGTTCTCCGCGTCGCCGCCGTATCCGTCGACGGCCGTCTTTCCTCCAGAGACAGAAACGAGATTCATCCGGGAACAAAACCCGATGCCATTCGATGGTGCACGCACTATGAGCCGACACCACACCAGGTGTCTAGTCTTGTGTTCAGCAGTCAATGGTACCCCTGTGGCTGGTACCTGTGGATACAAGTGTACTTCATGCAGTCTGTTGCGCATAGTTTGGCTGGAAACAGATCTACCTGCTCATGGAGGCAACGGGCTTTGAATGTTCCGTGACGTGGAGAAAGAGTCTCCAGTAGCTGACCTCCGAATACTCCGGTCTGTGCGTTTTGACGTGCACTCGTACGTATCACTTCCTCTTCGACGTGCACGTACACCTTGAATCCATCGTGTGACACAGCGTTGGATGGTACTCACGTTGTGCCCAACACGAATGGCTGTTGTGCGCTGCTTCAAACCAAGTTCATAGAGCTCGATAATACGATCACGTTCCTCCGTCATTAACTGATGGTATTGAGCTCCCCGACGTGTCAGAGGCATTTTCTATGCTTCTTCTAAAGTCTCCAATGCACCGTAATCCCTCACATGCTGTTTATGAGAAGGGAAAGTGGCTGAGCTTTATAGCCCGCATATGCGCACCACGGGATCCAATGCGTGAGCAACTTTTATCATTTGCATATCCACCTTACAACTCTGGCTCCTGCAATTTGCGTGATGCTACGCGCATTCTTTCTTGGTGTTGTACTTTCCCTTTTGAGGAGTGTGTGAAAAGGAATTTCTCCAAATTTTGAAGAATTTATTAGAACTGGTCATATACTCTAAAGTCTTAATTTATCTTATATTTAATAAACCTGTTTGATAGAAATATTATGGTGAGCTCCAGCCAGTTGCCTGTCTTTACCACATTTGGCCTCTAAAGTATGCCTTTGCATTTTGTCAAGTTAAAGGTATTTAAAACTCAGTCCATTTATACAGTAACTTGATATCTCAATTAAAATATATATTGTGTAGTATACTGCAAAGTGAGTTTATTAGGTTAGGCAATCAGAGACATTTCGTTAAAAATCCGCAATGCAAACTCTATACTTTGTTTTTATAAGTTAGTTGGATATAGAGTTTTTATAGTCAATCCATAAGCATATTTTAATAACTTACCACTTTCAAATTCGTGTAATTTTTTAATACAAGAAAACATGCAGATTTCGGTATATGAAGCGTCATCAAAACTTGAGAAAACCATACTTTTACTTTTATGCTGCAGAAGAGGACTGCGGACCCTACGGCTATAAAATTTGCCTCACAGCATTATTGTTCTCCTTGCAGAAGTGATCTAATACTGCTGCTTCTCTGCAGGAAGGCCGGCAGAACAGACTGCTGTAAATACATGATGAATAAGAAATTCACAAGGCTACTTACAGCGATGCATAAGTCCTCATAGGCTACACAGTCTTGTGGGGTGAGATCATTGAGGGTCCTGTGTTTAGATAGAGATTACTGGTTGTAAGTTTAGGACTTAGATAGAGAGTACAGTATAAGTACTGTACTTACACTGTAATCTTTACAAGCAGTTACAGTATTACACATCTAAGATACATAAGACTACATTACAGATACATGACTTAACATTTAGAATACTTATATATTATACCACTTTGAGGCTAACTTCACAAAAAACTATTGAACAAAGCATTGAAGGTGCTATATTACTTACTGTATTGAACGAAGCAATTGTGATAATAGAATTGAACAAGGTAATAATAATAATACAACTGAAACGAAGACTGAATTCCATTGTAAGAATGAGAAGCAAAACGAAACAAGAGTTATGCTTAAAAGCAGAGTATATATAAATGCAATTAAAATTGAACAAAAAAATACATGCAGGTACAATTGAAGCAGGTAATTATACTACTAATGATACTTTGTGTAATGAGGCTTACTGTTGTGCTACTGCTTTGCAGAGTGTCATTACATAGTCTAACAAATCATAGAGACTTATGATGCTCTGAGAAAATGGTGTGCCCAGCTACTTGGTTTATTTCTGATTGAGCAAAATGCCAAGTGCTAGGTTGCCCTGTTGTGCCCACTTACGGCTGAGGTTTTTGTTGCACAGTACATAATAAGTTTTCTCAGCTTTACTCTGGCTGTGTTGTTCTTAATCAAATTTTCCGCCCAATGGGGCCGAAATTATTGATTTGGTTTCTTTTGATGAGAATGAGCAGTGTAGGGGCAAGGGACTAATTATTATTTTTTTGATGTGCCCTGCTATTCTAACACATTTTAAAATATGCACTATATCAATAACAAAAAACAATGGCTTAGATTTGTCAACGCAGCTTTGATAAACAATGCTAACTTGAAAACAGAGACATAGCCTTTTTATTAATTAAATTAGTGTCAGTGACAACAGCAATAATTTTAAACCCAATATATATTTTCTGATTCCACAAAAATTTACTTGATATAAATCTGCAAGTTATCTGAACTGTTTTGACCAGCAAAATATCTACAACGTCCTTATAAACAGATAGTAGGTTGCGAATCATGATGGTTGGTTTGTTTGGTTTATGTGATTACGGCAAAGCCTCGAAAGTTAGGTGCCTAAGGCGAGGGATGCCTTCGTGGAGGACTTTTAGAAGGAAACTGGCTCGTATACACCTTACACATGACGAAAACCACGAAAACGCCCATGTAGCCAACCTGTTCGCGGGATTCGAACCTCGGACCGAACTACCAATGTTAGCGACTTTACCGCTCGGCCTTCGAATCATGAAAACATGTGTTTTTGCAATTATATGCCATTTCACAAAAATTACCACTTTTATAATCTAATTCTTAATTTAGGTGAATTTCAGCAATTATTAAAATAACAGGCAGAATTCTTGAAATTTAAATTTTCTGTAACTTCGAAATTTTTGGTTAAATTGTTCATTTATTGGATGTATATTAATATCTAAAAAGACTTTCTGAATGGTCTGTGAATGTGGTATAATAATATTTTCCAAATTTCGAATTAAATTATATGCGTGTGGTGAAATCACCTTGTGGGGTTTTACTTATTTAATTCAGTGTTCAATCCTTGAACCTCACAAGCACTAACAAGAGAATAATCGCTTAAACGTGTGAATAGAGGCGTAAGACTTACGAAGGGTTAATTACTCTTTATTTCTCACGATAAATATGATACAATCAACTCGGAGCGTACAGCAAAGCCTCCACTTGGGCTTGAACTTAAATGAATGTAAAATTAACGAAGCTTAACTAAAGCTAACTGAAAGATATAGCCGAAGCTATCAAGATTCTAAGTAGTTGGCCCCTAAATCTTAATTAAGTCGGAGAAGCCAAACAAGAGCCTAAAGTACGGCCGAGCGTAGCAATAGCTTAGAGAGATGTAGCCAAGAGGCAAACGCGTGCTAGTCAGAAACTCAGGTTCTCTTCCCAAAGTCGGTGAAACATTGACTTAAATACTACTCTTTACTCATTTGCATTAACAGCCTTTCTGAAATTACATTCTTAATTGGAAAGCTGGAAATTGTAAGCTGAAACTAGAATACATAGGACAGATGCATAAAATAACTGTTAATAAAATTAGGATAAACCTTACATTTTCCCCCACCAGAATTTAACTACTCGAAGAATAAGGTCTCAAAACGACCTTACTTAAGAGTGGCAATTCTACAAAACTCTTTTATATCAAAGTTTAAACTTGTAGCAACTGTGCTTTCTTGAATTCATCATTAAAACTTTTCCTGTTTAGGGCCAACTTTACAACAATTTCTAAAGCTATACTAAAACTAAGGCAAATATAACACATTTACGATTTGAATTTCAATACAGACATCTGCTTCATCTTTACTTTCAGTTAGACGTCAGTCTTGTACTTCCAAATGATCTGGAAGGCAACAGCATTAGTGTCTTTCATAACAATTCCCGTTTTCGCTACCAATACTCTTTATTGAAATTATTTTGGCCCTCAAACAACTCTCATTCACAAAAAAATTTAACTCTCCTTCTCCTCACGCTCTCCAGAAATTGTTCTGAGTGAAATGAGCATGTTAATGTTGTGTTTCGGCGAACTGCTCTACCACCTACACAACTATTATTTGTTAAAGCCTGACACCCTAGACCTTAGAAGACTCCTTAAACATGAAACTACTTCTAATGTACTAAAGTAGAACTTGATTTAAATTCTTAAGTAAAGCCTGGACAGCCTAATTTTAAACACATTCAATCTATACTTTCTTTCTATTCATCTATTATGCAAAGTATTTTACAGTCATGCTTTGACAAAAACTACTAGTTTAATTTTACAGTAGTTTTAAAGCTGACATTAGCATTTCTACTTTCAATACAACATTTTAACATGCAATATTTTAAGATTCATTTTACATCATTCGTTATAGTTCCTATACAAAATTTACAAATCTTTGCTACAATCTTTCTTTTTAAATTGAAGTCTTTCGACTAAAAATATTCACAAATTAGTTTTTCGCAAATTGAGAATTTTCAAAAAGGGATTTACAAAATAAATTCCCGCCAACTTGCGAATTCAAAAATCTTTTCTGTTTAAAAGACAGTTACAACTACATTCTAGCAAACTTGCGAATTCAACTTTTTGCTTTAAACAGCATTTAGCAACTTTAAACAACAGGATTTAAATCGAACTTTCAATGCAAAATAGGAAAGAAGGAAAATTTCACTTATTTTTTTTCTTCTAAGCTCTTCCATCCTAATCATCCAGAACTCCTCGAAAATAGGATACTTCAGAACTTGCAATTTTCTCTTTCGGCTTGGCTGACTTGTTGCATCGATGAACCATGCAGAGTTCCTTATGGGTTGAAGATTCTTGAAGTCTGGTCCTCTCTTTAGATTCTGGGGCCGGCTTCGTTGGTGGGGATCTTTAAACCTCCTTTTTGGATTCCTGGCATGCTGGAACGGCTCTGCTTCCACATCAGCTGACCTTTTCTCTTTCGTGATTCTTCCCTCCGACGTTCCTGTGGCTTCTTTTGAGGTAGTTGGCTTAAGTTCTAGAGTTGGACGTTTTCTTGGACTACTATCCATGGGTTTTTTCTGCTTTCCAATCCGCACTTGTTTCTGTTGTAGGGGAAATTTTCTTTTTTCGTTCTCTTCATTCTCGCTGAGCCTGAAACTTGCGGCTGCTGCTGCTTTCGCTTCGCGGTACTTTCTTCAGTGTTCTCCGCTTGTTTTCTTTTGGTTGCTGGGGGATTCTTGCTTGGCGACGGAGACATCAATGTCCTTGGCGCACTTAAAGGACCCTGCAATAAATCTTTTAGAATTTGGAAATCAGTATAGTATGGCTTCATCTGGTCAACATTAGCAATTATTTCTGGCCATTTGCAGCCTTTAAATAAAACGTAGCGAATTTGATCTTTTCAATAACAAATGGCCGATCAAACCTGGGTTCAAATTTGGGCACCCTGCTTGCAGACGATAAGGAATGTCTTATTTTTAACACCCTGCGTACAACGGTATATTCTATATCGGCGTCCATTTCTATCGTAATATAACTTCTGTTTCTGCCTTGCTGCATCAGAATTTTTGATGGCCTCATTAATAATTTTCTAGATATTCTTTAATTTAAACTCTTCTTGTCCTTGTTGAAAGAAAAATAGTTCAATGTTCTTTAAAATGAAGTCTGTTAACTCCTCGAAATTAGTTTGACTTTTACTAAATAATTCCGATTCCAATTTCGCGCAGTTTGTCACAAATGGGAATGCATTTAATAGCGAATTTAAAAAATTTTCCCAAGTGTATGTTTCAGATCCTGGATCCTACAACAAACTCTTGCCAATATTCTTGTGCCAGCTGAGAACTTAACCTTTTAAGTTCGACGTAGCGATGATAATTTTCTGCAGCTGGTTCATAGGATATAACGTGAAATGTAAGTCCAGCTGCTCCAGGAAAGTCATCAGGGACCCTTTGCCGTCAAAAGTTGCTGCTGGCTTCATTGCCGCTCTCATTGTTTCAATGATGAATCCGTATACCTCCGTTGGTTTGGTTCTGGCTGAGGGAACTGAAAGGCCGGAGGGGTCAACGTAAAATCTTCACTACCTAGAGGCATGGTTCGTTAACAAAATCAGGCGCTAAATCTGGGGTTTTACTTATTTAATTCCAAAGTTCTATCTTAGAACTCCACTAACACCAACCAGCGAATAATTGCTTAAGTGTGTGAATAAACACGTAAAACTTAAGAAGGGTAAACTACTCTTTATTTGTCACAATAAATATAATACAATCAAGTCCTAACTCGGAGTGTACAGCAAAGCCTCCACTTGGGCTTGAACTTAAATAATTATGAATTTAAACTAAACTAAATTAAAGCTATCTGAAAGATATAGCCGAAGCTATCAGAATTCTAAGTAGTTGGCTTCTAAATATTTACTAAATAGGCGAAGCCAAGCAAGGGCCTAAAGTATGGCCGAGCGTAGTACCTGAGAGAAAATGTAGCCGAATGGCAAACGCGTACTAGTCAGGAACTCAGGTTCTCTTCCAAAGTCGGTGAAATATTGATTTAAATACTACTCTTTACTCATTTGGATTAACCGCGTTTCTGAAATTACATTCTGGTAGGAAATTGTAGGCTGAAACTAGAATAGATAAGAAAGATGCATAAACTTAAAATAACTGTTAATAAAATTAGGATAAACCTTACAACCTGAACTAAAATAAAAGATGTTAAAAATTTTGCAAAATACTTATATTGTTGTTTTTCAGAGTTAAAGTTTGATATTTGCTCAAGGAGAAAATTTATTTTAGTGCTTTTATGTGGAATTTTCTCTTTCAAATTTGTCATCAATTCGATTACAATTTGTAAATAATGCTGAATATTGTCTTCAGATGAAGTATTAGAAGCAAATAAGTCTAGTGTCTCTGAAATACTTAAAAGATCTTTAAGATTATTAGTTTTTAATGGGATTATGTCTTGCTTCAGTGATTTTAATATACATTTCTAATGGCTTCAGATCTATTCAAATTACAATCAATAATAACCGACTTCATAATTTTTGGGTTGTATAGTCATTAGAAATATTAAGAATCCAGTTATTTAGAAAAATCACGTTATCAAAACAAATTTTCAGTTCATGTTATCTAAATTATAAAATAGTTGTTTTTTCTCATAATCTTCCTTTTCAACTAAGCTACATGCTAAAGCTTATTCAAGTGGATCTCAAGTCTTTTATGCTGTGCTGATTCCCTTGATGGAACAGTGGCACTCATATGACTCAGACCATCAGAAAACAGACTTGGAATTACTCTTTCTTTAAATGAGGATATGACAGTGGTACGGTTATCTTCTTTCCAGTTTTTCATCAAAGTATTTAATTTGTCTCAGAATATTATCTTGTTTGAAGAATATTATTTGAAGAATTGAATATATTGTTACGGATTTTGTATTTATTTAGCTGTTTATTTAGAATTGTAATTAAAATTGCTTTATTTTCCCTTGCAACGCAGACGATGTTTGAAAAGAAAGCTACGTCGGAAAAGTAAAAATAAAAGAGCGCATGAGTTTAATATTCAATAAATAAATGACTCGTAATTACTGTAGCCATCCCCAAATATCGAAAAAAATCGAGGTTTTTACCAGAATATTCTAGTAAATAATTAAAAAGCTTATAAAAGCCGAATTAAAATACCTCATCTCAGTTGTAGTTGTAGCTGTTTTAAAGCGAACTGCTGTTTGTTTACTTAATGCTAGGATTGATTGTAGCGAATTCGCTGTCAGATTGGATTAACTTTATTCCTTTTGAATTGAATTCTGTTTAACGCTTGAGATATTGTGATATTGTACGAATATCTCTGAGAAAATGTTTCAGTATTTTGTCTTATTTCGTGTGAAAAGAATAAATTTTGTTAACTTTTGAATGACTTGTGCATTCAATCGATAACGAACCCGTACGCACGCAACAATTTTTGGTGTCAGAAGTGAGATTCGAATGCCATTCACTAGAGCTACGGAAGAGCAATTGAGACAGTTCGTTAGTGCTTTTGTTGCATTCCAAGAAAGATGGAAGCTGGTCAAGTTTCTGTTAAAGAGGAAATGAAAGTTGCTCAGGATTCTGTTAAAGAAGACATAAAAGTTGTACAAGAAAAGATTAAAGCAGGTCAAGAGGAAATGGAAAGAGAAATTACCTGCATAATAGAAACCAAATTCGAGGCTATGGAAGGCGGAATAGACACAATTGAAGACAAGATTGAAAAAATCCAAGAAAGAGTTTCTGCAGTGGAGCAACAAATTGACGAAAGAGTTTCTACTGTCCAAGAACAAATCGAACAACAAATCGAAGAGAGGGTTTCTGCTGCCGTCCCCAAAGAAGTTGACACCTTAAAGAAATGCGTAGCGAAAGCAGGAAGCAATCCTGCTGATGGATTTAAATTTTTATCCGTGCCTTCTCGTTCCTCCCTGAAGTTATCCACTTACGATGGGAAGACCTCTTGGCAAGTATGTAAGACACAATTCTTAATAGTGGCGGAAGCGAATGGATGGGATTCTCAAGTTAAGGCCTGTCATCTCGCTGCCTCACTGAGAGCAGACGAAGCGGATATCCTGCAGACTTTTTCAGAAAACCAGAGACTAGACTTCGAAGCTTTATCCGGCGCAATGAAGCTGCGCTCCGGGGAGAAATGTTTGAAAGACTACAGTAGGCTTCAATTAAAATCCCGTCAAACCAGGCCCACCGAAACACTTCAAGAGCTCGCCATGGATGTTGAAAGGATGTCCCATCTCGCCTTTACGGAGTACCCGATAGAAACAAGGGAAAACTTGTCCCTGCATTACTTTATCGACGGCATTCGGGATCCTGAAATACAGAAAGCACTGTGAATGGCTGATGTGAAGGGCATAAAAAGTGCTCTGCTGTACGCTATGAAATTTGAAGCAGCCCAGCCAGCAATGTATTTGGTACCTACGCTTTCAGACGTACAATAAAACTACATATAAATATTGCTATAGTACCATCAGTAGCATATAACAATATTTCATACAGAGGAACTTCTTTCTATTAAATGTTTTTTCATACCCTTAAAGAATGCTTTCTTTGTGTATCAGTTCAAAACGATCGGGCAAATTCGAAGTTCGGGTTCCTCATGGCATATTTGCTGATCCGTATGTAATGATATGCGCAAGGAGTAAAGTCTCATTTCCTGGCAAAGTTCACTCATCAAGTTGTAATTCTAAAAACGTTATGCAGAGAGGTTTCAGTGGTTTTAGCCGTTTAATCGTTCTGCTTTTAACGGAATCGTTACGCACAGGTATTTTTCTGATGATTTCAGATGGTGACTTATGTAGTTTTAGTCCATAATACCTCCATTAGGATTGGCATGATCAGTTCTTTTCCTGTAGTATTCGGCTGCCGTACATCCTTTTACATTCTAGCAGCTGGTCGATAGATATCAGTAAATCTGGATTTTGAATACAAAACAGATAAATTTAATCATTTAAGGTCATATGCAGGAGGAAAGACATCTAATTGATTAAGTGAATGCGTTAACAGAAGAAAGCTATGACACTCCTTTGAAGATACTGAACTGTAAATTTAAAATAACGTTTATACAGACCCATCTGAATCAGCTACATAAAATTTCAGTTGTTAGAACTTTTAAAATCGATTTAGAAGGTTTTTTTTATTAAAGCCGATACTCAAATTAAAAGTTTAGAGCCATTAGGAATTGGAAGAAAATCCTTTAGTATTGAATGGACTGCCATTTCATTGGAATGATTTCTGAGAGAACGTGTTCTAAAATTCTATAAAAAATATCCAGATAATGATTAGAATTTTAAGAATTTATTTACCTTTCTAGACAAAGGAATATGTTCTAAAGAAGATATTTATTTAATAGTAAGGCTACAAATTATCAGAATTTGGAATTTAAAAGTTATTTCAGGAAATTTGAAAATGAACGGCTTAACTAAATAAAATAGTTAAGCCGTTCATTTTCAAAATGAAGCTGCTGTTATCTAGAGCCTCTCAATATAGCTGCTGTATGTTATATTGCGAGTGTTAAAAAAATTATATTTTCTAACAGTAAAAACCAAGAACCTTGTTAATTGAGAAATATCGCGGAAAGAAAAACTAAACTGAACAGTAATAATCGACGTTTTCGCTGTTTCAAAAATTGCATTGGAGGCGTTTCTGTAAAACTAAACCGTTGTAGGAACTTTAGCAGTTCAGCTCCTCACTGTTTGCTTTGCAATAATAATAAATCATCTTAAGAGGAATTGCCGAAGAGAATTCAAATGCAGAGACTCGGTGCAGTTCGTCTGACTGCGGATCAAAAGATAGTGCTTTGCAGTGTCTGCAGCAAAATGCACTGTCTTTGACTTGTTCGAAAAGAAAGTATAATCTACGGCGAGTCCTAATGGATAACGGAAGGGAAGGATCTTTGATTATGAAATTCTTAGCAGATGCCCTTAAAATGAAAACTATTCGAAGAGAGAGTTTGTCTGTTTATGTTTTTGGGTCCTCGAAAGTCATATGTAAAACTTACAGTGCAGCAAAGTCAGTAATGAGGAACAGGAATGACTCTTAAGAAATATAATGAGACAAACGCATTAGTTACTGAAACGGTTACCGTCAGTAGCCATTGCAATTCTTTTGTTTACCTCTTTTGAGACAATGCGACCAGTTTTGTACAAAAACGCATTAATAAATGCACTACGACCTCTGATGCCAAATCTTTGCCAAATAAATGAATGTCAAATCCTTTGTAGCATACCCAAAAATCTCAAACAAACCGTAACAACAGTGTCTGGAATAATCAAACAATGTCACGTTTCCGAAATATCCTGAGGAGATGGCAGAAGCAAAGTTTTTTTGTACATATGTTTAGTAAAGGTTAGACCTGGTGATCTTCAACCAGGTCCAAGTAAGGACCTGACAGAAGAAAAAAGACTAAAAAAAATTATAAATAAATTTGATAAAGTTTCATTAATGCACGATACCTATTTCCCCACTGCATTTGTATTTCACTATTAAATAGCGTTATAAAATCTGCGATAGTATTGTTTTCTATAGAAACAGATTCTTTTCCCATTATTTCTTACTAGAAATGTTCGTTCGATATATGCCAGTTTGATATAAACCCAAAAATCTGGAACGGATTTATAAGGTACTACTGTATTTTTAAGCAGAATTATCAGGTGATGCTGAGTTAATTTTAGTTGCTGCTTACAATGCAGGGAATACAATTCTGATGATAAAATTTTAGGGAGATGCATTATCGCCATTTTGCGCTGGCATCAATGTCCAAATGTTATGTAATTTACAATTGTTGGGAATTGAAGAACCTAATAAGCTGTCAACTGGAGATGAGAATTTAATTAAATAATGTAAGAATAATTTAAGGTAGAACTGAAGCAGATAGAAGATGTGAAATTTGCTTGTTATAGGGAACCAAGCCATCTTGATTTATTGAACAACTACTGTCTAGCTAAAGAAAGGCATGAAAACTTCAAAAATAATTTCGGAAATAACGAATAGTTGGCAAATGACTATATGAACATAATTAATGATCAGCACAGTAAAATAATTATTGAAGAATGTTCTATGGATGCAGAAGCGTATTTAATGTGACACAAAGCAATCCTAAGAACTTATAAGAATGTTACTAAAATTCGCGAGGTTTTCAGTTGTAGCTCGAAAACGAAATATAGCCTTTCTTGATTATCTAGGGATTGATTGTTTGGAGACAGGCCCAAATTTAAATCTCAGTATATTAAACAACGTGACAAAGAAATCGATCATTTGAAAAAGAAAAGAAAACATTGACTTCGCGCACTAAATTCAACATATTGCATTCATTCTTAGATTAAGTAAGTATTCTCAGAGGGAGACTAAGAAATGCTAGCATACCACAGAATGTAAAACTTTCAATCATTCTGTTTAAATCCCATTATATTATCAAACTGATAATGCAACATTATCACCAGAAATATCTAGACGACGGAACACACATGTTGCATTTAAAAATCAAGCGGGGGTACTGGATTATTAAGACACGAGCAGATGTTCTAAAGATCATTAGAAAATGCGTAACATGTCATCGAAACAGAAGTGAGCTGTCATACCAAGTGATGGAAGTCACCTAGCACATAGAACGAACTCAAAGAGCTTTTTCTGAAGCTTAAAAATTGAGTTTTTAAACCTTTTCCAAGTTAAGTGAAGAAAAGGGGCGGTGTTCGAACAGTGAAAGTCTACGTATGTATTTTAATGCGTTTTGTTACTATGGCAGGTTGGAGACATGATATCGGATTCTTTAAATCAAGCTCTAAGTTTATTCGTTGCTATTGGGAAGAGATCAGAAAAAATGCACTGTGCTTGCTGCACTAATTTTGTAGGTGAAACGCAGGGAGCTGAAAGCATGATTTCGGACCAATATATAGTTAAACACATGACAAAGGAAGAAGTTATATGAAATTTAATCCGCCTTCAGCGCCACAATGTGGTGAAGTGTGAGAAATTGCGGCACAAGCTATGAAACATCGCATGTAAAAAGCGATTGGTTCGCAATTTCTTACTTTTAAAGAACTTTTTAATTGCCTAGTAGCATTTATTTATCTACTAGCGATTTCACGTGATCCAACTAATTTACCTGTTATTACACATAACTATATTCTAATCGGAGCATCGTTAAATGGTATACCGGAATCACATTTGGGAACGATAAACTATTTCCTCCTAATGGTTGGAAATTGATCCAACAAAAGTTCCCATCCTTTTCGAAGAAATGGTCTGTAGATTATATAACTCATCTTCAAATACGTACAAAATGGCATAATGCTTCGATAGGTATTAAATTAAATATAATGATAATCAAAGAAGACAATTTAACTCCCTTAGAATGAAAACTGGGCCATGCCAAGGTACTGACAACAGAACTTTGTTGTGAAACTGAAGACTGCAGTTGGTGAATTCAAAAAACGCATTAAAATTATGTATGCTACAAGTGAAATACAACGAACTATTCTGAGCTGTAACTGTAATTTGATATTCATCAATATCTATTATTTGAACCCTTGATGATAGTTATATTAAGTTGAGTTTTGATGGTAGTTATATTAAGTTTGCATAATTCATTGTTTGTAGACATTTTAAAAAATATTGCTACTAACTTTAGAAACATAATTCTACTCATTTAAGTGAATGAGAAACTTGTTGTAGAAGTTATGCATTTAAGAAGAATAATGTTGCCTATTAGTTAATGCAATGCTTCTTTGTAGAGACATTAGGTTATTACGAAGCAGGAGACATGAAAAATGAGCAACGTCTTCGCCTGGAATCGAACCACGGACCTCTCGTTTACGCGTCGAGCATGCAGACCACTACACAACGAAGGCATGCGAAGAATGGCGAGGAGAGTGGTTCGAAAACCAGGGTGCATGGGTCAAAGAACCCTACCCCTCATCGAATGCATAAGTATGATTCTAATAAATTGGCAAGTACAAAATAACTTAAAAATAAGTAATAATAGATTTTTTTTAAATATATAATTATATATATGAAAGGTACTAATTAAAGTAAGTAAAAACAAAAGGAGGGGGGCTATTATCAATAACTTGCCCTATGAAAAGTAAAATTTAAAAGTAAATAAAGCCATTCAAAATTCCACGAAAAAACCGAAAATGCCTGTAGAAGGCCGCTGTTGCGAAGAAGGCGGGAGAAATACCTTATATCTTAACATCATACATAATCTACATTAGCTTTGTTTATTGTCATCTGTATTAATTTTAATGGTAATATACTGTATAACTTATAAGTAACCATTTGTAATCCTTTGATTGAATTTTATAACAGATAATTTGATATCTGGATGATTATACGTGAGGAGTAAGTTGAGATCTTTCATAGAGGGCACTATAATAACTCTAAACTGAATGCAGAAAAAATTTCAGCTAGTAAGAATTGAGAGAGAGATGGAAAATAGAAGCAGTGAATTGCGGTACGATAGACTCAACGTCAAGCTGACCTAGAAAAAACGCATAAAACACACTATAAAAGAGCTTTGGAAGTCATCAAGAAATCTGCGACCAATCCTGAATGAAGCTCACTTTTTCCTTTTGGCCGAAACTTGCACTTTTTATGAAGTGATTATATGGTCAGTTTACAGCTACTTCTTCCCAACCTGGGCTTCTGCTATTAAAAACGACGTTAAATTCTTACAACAACTCTAAAATAAAGTGCTCAAAATTATTATGGACACATCATACTTTATTTATGTGGTGAATTTGAAGGAAACTAAGGAGTTTTTTTTGGTTGCAATAAGGAAATTTTTTTGGTTCCTATGAAAAGAAAAAAAAAAGCTAAATGCACAGAATGATAATGATATCTTCAGTTATGACTTCATCATACTAAATGTGGCATTTAAGTTTTACTGAAAATGCTATTTAATTTACATGTTTTCTTTCTGCCTCATTTTGTCACGAGGTGTCATCATTTTAGAATTTTTGTAAAGCAATTTTACTATAAAGTTAGAAGAATTACAAATAGTTGTGTGTTAGAGTTTTGACCTTCTGTTTTGGTTATGTAAAGTTTTGTTCTTTATTGGCGTTTCTGACACTGATCTTGAATTACTTAGTGCGGTGAAAAGTTTTAGTGAAAACTGGCTAATAGGATACCTGAAACAAACTTAATTTTAAGTGAACTAAATGACTTATTTAGAACCTAAGACGTATGTTACAAAAGATGTTTATAATACAAATATAGTATGTAATAAATTGCATTTTGTATTTATCATGTAGTATTTACATCATTATTTACTGAATTCTTTCTGAGTGTTTTATGTGCTAGTTATTTTCTTCCTCTTTATTAAATATGAAATTTTACCGTACTTTATTCTGTTCTTAGCATGCCAAAAATTTTTTGAAGCAGCACTTGTTTATATGTGATATTTGATTAAAGATTTGCTAACAATTTTATATTAATTATTTCCTTTACGTCATTTTCATCAAGTAGTAGAATAAGCAAAAGTAGCAGAGCATACATGAATTAGACGACAAACAAATGAATACAAGGCAAAAATGTTTACTTCCTTGTACGAAGTAAAGGAGGTATTGTAATCAGAAAAGATTTCAGGTATCATATTTCAACGAAAATATCCATTTTGACCGCTATCGAATGCAATTTAACGATGTTCTTCCGGAACATCTGCATGTAAGGGCAGAATAAAGGACTCGTTTTCCCAAAATGGATTGTAAAATGGATTCAGAAGAGATTTCTTTCGTGATGTCTGTTCGAATATATGTATCTTGCATTCAAAACGAGTAACCTCAGAATGTTGAAATTTTATATATAGGAGTGCTATAAGAGGCAGTTGTGCATCTCCCTTTTTGGTAGCAATCGGCCACACCAAAAATATATATATATATACATAAAGTAAGAAATTTAGTACTAATTGAAAAAAAAAATTGAAAAAAATCAAAACGCCTCTTTGGACGTAATTTAAAATCTGAAACATTTCAAACTTTCTTTTTTTTATTATTTTTATTTATTTTTTTCTCTTAATTTCTATTTTTTTATTAAAATAAGGGCCTTCTGTATTCAAAGTCGTGATGATAAGCCCATGAGAGGTGAAGACATTTTACTTTTCTAAAACTAGTTCGTTTACTTCCTTTTTCAAGTGTTCTTAAACCGTTTTTTGTAGTTTTAAATAAACAATTTAAAAAAATCTAAAATTCAATTTTATTGATTTTTCTACTTATTTCTACCAAACAATTATTAAAAATTTCCTGACCACTTTTAGGCACCCTTTTTCAGTCTACTATTTTTAAAGAATAATTGATTCTAAAATTTAATTAAAAGTTTTACACTGAATGAAATATAACTTGCCTAATTTCAGGAAAATTCAATAACATTTTGGCGCAAGAACTTTTACTTTATTCTAGTTTTAAGCACATCTGTGCTTATTTGTATTTTCTCCAGTAGAAATTTATGATAAAACTTTTCTGTTATT
This sequence comes from Stegodyphus mimosarum, assembly GCA_000611955.2. Taxonomy (NCBI): domain Eukaryota; kingdom Metazoa; phylum Arthropoda; class Arachnida; order Araneae; family Eresidae; genus Stegodyphus; species Stegodyphus mimosarum. Next base: position 325,291 of record KK114767.1, read on the forward strand.
TAATGATCCATCTGAATTCTGAGAAAAGTTAAACAAGGAAAAATAGTGAACTAATAAAGTAACTTTTACTGCGCTGCTGATTTTTATTAAATTTATGATCGCTGAAAGAAAGGAGAAAGTACCATAGTAGTAATGAGTTTATTTGGTTAATCCATTCGGATATTAATAATGGAGATTCGTACGTATGAAAAAGTCACTTTTATGCAAATGTAAAAGAGTTGGGAAAGGAAACTTAGGTGGAACTGTTGGTGATGGTATCTAATGTTTAATAGGCTACTGTCTTCAAGAAAGTTACATTATCGTGACTAGCTTCTTTCAACCTTACTTCATCGTCTACGAGTCACCAGAAATGATTTACCATCTTTCAGTTGTCGTGCAGTCAACAGCTTTAAGAAGTATAACAGCTATAGACTGCACAAACTGAGAAATAATGATGGAACTTTATACGAGATGGCGCTACTGAGAAAGGAAGGATGCTATTCAAAACGGCGGGAGTAAATATCGTCTGCTAGTCGCTTCCCGGCGCGAGGGCAGTTAGCTACAACAGGTTGCTTCTGCTGGGTTCGATGAGATTGGCTTCAATTAAAGTTAATCCTATGTTTGCTTTCATTTTGTAATCAAAATTTTTAAAGTTCTTTGTGATATTTAATTTCTACAGGCTTTTATTTATATCGGATTAATACTATATTCAAGTAAGCAAAAGAAATAAATATCTTCATCGTTATGTTTTCAAAAGTATTAAAAAACATAGCAGTAAGAAGGATGTAAACTATTATATTTGATCTTTTCAATTAATTTCAAACGAATTTTAAAGTTACATTAAAACATAAACTGGAATTATTAATAAACTTTTTGCAACAGTTTGATCGAAATCGGACTGGACTATTTACAATCAGATGATAAAATATTTGCATTAGCATATCATTTCTATGTACTTTGAACTTATTTTTTCTGCTAGCAGAAGATCAGTTATTATAGCTGACACTATGCTTTAGTTTTATAAGTAACTAGTGTACTTGAGAACTTACACGTAAAAGGGGCAAACCAATGTTGACTCCAGAATTTTAATATTCAAACTTGGTCTTGGAAGTTTCGATTTAATGAAAGAAGGATATGTGGAAGAAAATTGACGAGTTTATTCTTTTTATAATAATTAGGCTATGATATGATAATAAAATTCAAAGTATTATATAGTAAAATGCTCATGAAAAATCATTAGAAATGAGCCATTCTGAGAAAGACTGATATTAATTTATTCCAAAATATTGGAAATTTAGAAATGGGTGACTTAAAGCTCAGAATCTTTAAAATTTTAAGCCCCTTTCATCTCGCTGAAATTCCAATCACTGCTTAACAAAGCTTAAAAAATATTGCTCTGAAAAATTTCGAAATTTTACGAGTTCTGAAAAATGGCACAAGATATGCTTCGAAAAAGACTCATCACTGTTCTCGCATTAATTGCTGTAATGCGTTCTTTTGGTGTTGGCCAAGATATGGACAGTGTTCCGATACGTTTAGCAGTTCTTGCTCCAGGAGACGAATCCCAACCGTTTGCTTTGCATAAAGTTGTACCCGCTGTTCGGTATGCTGTACAAACTTTAGTTCGTCAAGGCGGGCGGCCTATGGAGGTACTGCATAGAGATACACAGTGTTCCTCCACGTATGGCCCCTTGGCTGCATTCTCTTTATACAATTCTGGCTTAGCAGATGTCCTTCTGGGGCCACTGTGTCCTTACGTTTTAGCACCAATTGCCAGATATTCAGCTGTTTGGGAATTACCTGTCCTCACCGCAGCCGGACAAAATGACAACTTCGATTTCAAAGAACCTCACTATCGTTTGCTGACTCGAATGAACGGGTCATATTCTCAGATAGGGCTAATCTTCCTCCAGGTGCTCAAGAAGTTTAATTGGAATATTGTAGCTCTCATCTTCCATAACTTCGATGACAGAACTATTGGAAACTCCAACTGTTATTTCACCCTTGGGGCAGTTTATACTGCCTTAGGTAGAAAATCCTACTACAAAGATTTCGACGAAACTAATCCTAATGTGGATTACAAAGCGATGTTGATAGAAGTTTCACAGAAAGCTAGGGGTAAGTCCTTTTTAAAGTATATTTTTATTTGAAATTTTTATTTAATATCTAGACGATTATTTTAGAGAATTATTTTCATATATACTTCGATCATATGCATTCTGTATTAATTATTGCTGACATCTTGGATTTATTCAGAATGCAGTACAAACCCAAAATCCGGATTATTTGGTGTCACGGTCTATTCAGATATTCGAAAAACATGAAAGACTAACTGAGTTGTCTTTTTTCTTTAGACCATATATGTGTTTACTGTAATGTAAATGAAAATGCTTATTTTTATTTATCCTATTTTATTTCTATAGACGTGATTATAAGGAACGCTAAAAGGAATTTTTTTTTGAAGTGCTGAAATTAAAGCAAACCTTTTCTAACATAATTCTGCTTTGCATTTTTTTAAAAAAATTGCCTTCATCAAAAGATAAGTAAAAAAGCAACTTTCTATAATTACCTGATGCATGGCGGGCCAAAATTTCCTAGCGTAGAGAAGGAATCAACATAGCATAATACTTGGAAAATTCATTTTTTAAAAAAAGAAATATATAGGACTGAGAAAGATTTGAAATAAATATAAAATATGAAATAAAGTGAAATGGTTATGTATATGAAACGTATTTGCTTTTGCATGAATGTTTAGAGGGTACATATTTGTCGGACAATGTAAGCCAACTAGATTTCTTATTAGCCCAGAAGCCCTTCTGGGCTATAAGTCTCGAAAGGGCATTTTGCGTTGAATCACTCAAATGCGATATTTTCACATTTTTGCCACACAATATTATCGCCCTGAATTTAAAGAAATTAAATAATAGGGTATCTGCATGAATGAATGTACATTCCTGGCATTGTGAAAAAACAACAGTGCCTGCAGCCATCAAATTTTGAATAACATAGTCCTCCACCTACTTGGTACAGTCAGAAAAACAAGTCAACTGGATTAATGGAGATAAGGTTATCTAGATTCCGGATAACTGGAGTTACGATGCACTACTGAAAATTAATATATGGATAGTAAGAGCGGAGATGTTTAGCTAAAAAATTTAAGACTAAGGTAAAGATTTCAATATTATTGTCAAATGGCTGTTGTGAAATTTTGATGAAAGCCTGTACGCTGTTTATAACTGTCGTTTCAAGTTTAGAAAGTATAAAAATAATAATAATGAAAAAAAGAAGTCTGAAAGCTTTCAGATTTTACATTACGCAACAAAAAACGTTTTTTTAACGTTTTGTGTGTTACCTTTAGTTATTAAATATCATGTTCTTTGTACTGAACCCATAAAATTCAGTTCAACAGCAATATCCGAAAATAATTTTAAAATGAGCATATCTTTAGAACTTCCGATACGCAATCTCGCGCAGCGTTGGAAAAAAAAATTTTTTTTCCCGTACAGTGTTGTAATTGCTCGCTTTGAAATCTTTGAGTTTGTTCATCAAAATTCGCTTAATTTCGTTAAATTTTACAAAATGCGAAACAGATAATGAAACAAATTCCAAATTCAAAATTGAATGGCTCTAGAAACCGTTGTTCTATCACAGTGCGAGAAACATAGATACATTTATGCAGATTCTTCATTATTTAATTTCTTTAAATGTTATACAGGGCGATAACATTTGGTGGCAACAATTTGAAAAGTAATCGATATTGATAGTGAATTAACGCAAAATGCCAAAACGAAATTATCCTTTTGGACTAACAAGTAAAAAACTGAATTCGGTTTTGAATAAATGGGAAGGAAAGGATTAGAATTTTCTGCTTATATTTATTTTTGACAATTAGTTGATTCACAAAACATTGAAAAAGCGTATGTTTTTATACGTATAAGGTAAAAATATGCGTGTTTAAGACTAGAACTAACGATCCGTCAATACAAGTTTTTCTTCTGAAGTGGAGTATCTTCTTACGGTACTTCTGGTATTATGGGAAAGCTTCTAAAATATTGTATTCTAAATAAAAAAAGATTCAATTTTGATTACAGAAGGTTTCTGCTGGAAAAAAAAAGGAAGTAGATATTATCTCTTTCTTTTGACAACGAAAAAATTTAGTGTAGTTCTTTACAAATTTTTGGTGCTGTCTCTAATTTTGCTGCCTTTAACGCTAGCGAAATTCGTCGGTTTAAAAAATTTTTATTTTTAAAGAATAAGTAATCCTTCATCGTTAAGTTACTGTTACACTGATAAAAGTCTTAATCATTCAGATTATAATATGAGAAATATTTCTGTTACTGCGTAGTCAGAGACTGTAAATACTTTTCCCTGTCGTAGACGCCATTTAACGTGATCCAGTTTCTTGGGTTAAAAATCGGTTACTAGAACATAATACTGCATTGCGCAAATTACGTTTTTAAACAATTATATTAAAAACCTGAAACATGCTTCTTGTGTTAAGCAACTTGCAGTTCTTTGGATGTATGGAGCAAGAAAGGATGTAGTTTTTATAAAGTGAGCAGGTCATTTGATATTTGTTCATTTCAAAAGACCTTTTTTTTTTGTCGTTCTATTTATAGTATTTTTACACTGTGCCAAAGAACAAGCGGGCTTTCTTTCAGATTCATTCAGCGCAATTAATTTAATCTTCATGTCAAAATATTCACAATTTAAAGGAGCACGTATTTCTTACAATAAAGCGCAAGGAAGGTGATAAGTCTAAGATTCGCAGGTTAGCGCTGGTGGATCAACTCTAGAAAGTGTTTTCTTTTAAAGTATATTAATTAAAAAAGCAAAGAGATAAAATTATTTCGTTATTAATGGGGTAAAAATAATTTGCTGTCACATATATTATTTGTATATCTTCTTGCTGGGTAATAAGGGCATGCCATAGTTGTTCCGTAGACCATTCTCCTGTATCTACACTGGTGTGCAAAAATTAAGGACGAAGTCGAAAAATTAGCATATCAACTGAACGAAGAGGCAGAGCGGACAGAAAGACCAGTCAGGAGATTAAGTAAGGTGACGTACGGCAGCACATGCGCAGATATGCAGGTAGACGTAATGGGGGAGTGTCTGAGTAGTATAAAGCATGTTGTCGGTGTAAGATCAGTATTTCTGGCAAAGAGATTGCACGCCGTATAGCAGTTAAAATCACACCGAGTTGCTGCTTCAGCGAGAAATGGCGAATAATCAATCTGTTAGACGACATCTGGATGCTTTTACCCGAGGTCGAATCATTGGGAAGTTGGAGGAAGGCCGCAGTGTGACAAGTGTGGCTGCAGAGTTCGGAATTGCTCACAGCATCGTTTCACGACTTTGGAGACAATTTCAAACTACAGGAACAGCTATCCGGGGGTTTAGTAGTGGTCGTCCACGAGGAACCACACCCGCAGATGACCGGTATATTGCCTTACAGGCCAGAAGAAACAGGCGGCAGACAGCGGGAGAAATCGCTAGACACACGACACAGGCGACTGGACGACCGATATCGCGTTTTACCGTGGCCAGAAGACTGCACGGTGGTGGTCTGTTTGCACGACGCCCTGTACGGTGTGTACCTCTAACGCCTGCCCATCGGAGAAGGCGTTCTCTGTGGTGCCGGGAACACCGGAATTGGAGAGACAATGAATGGGGACGAGTACTCTTTACAGATGAGAGCAGATTTAGTCTGAGTTGCGATTCTAGACACATACACATCTGGACAGAGCGGGGAACACGCAATAACCCCTTCAACATCATCAAAAGGGACTGTTTTGGAGGTCGCGGAGTTCTCGTTCGAGCAGACATAATGCTTGGTAGCCGGACCGACCTTCATATCTCCCAAGGAGGTTCGTCACCTGGGACTGCTATTGTAACGAGGTTCTTCTTCCTTACATGCGTCTTTTCACAAGGGCTATGGGTCCTCAGTTCCTCTTCATGGACGACAACGCTCCACCTCATCGCACAGTTACTGTCGAAGAGCTGTTGGAGAGTGAAGATATTGAACACATGGATTGGTCGGCAAGGTCTCTGGATCTAAATCCCGTCAAGCATGTACGGAACTTACTAGGGAGACCCGTGGCAGCACGTAACTTATCGCCAGTAACGATTCCGAAACTGCGATTGGTGCTACAAGAGGAACGAGCAGCAGTGTCTCAACAGCTCATTAACAACCACATATCCAGCATGCACAAATGATGTGAAACCTGCCTAGCAGTCAGGGGAGATCATATCCCCCATTAAAGACCGGATGTTTCTTGCTGGACACCCATCACAGGGATGTTTCGGCCTTCAGTCGCATTGCGCTCCATGCTACTTTTTCAATAAAGCTTCTTTTCATCCGTCTGATTTCTCTTTTAGTAAGTGTTGCTTACATTACTCATGTCCTTACGTATTGGGGATCTTACGGTATTAAATGTGTTGATTTGGAAAGCTTTTGTACAAAGTTATATTGAAAAAACCGTCTCGTCCTTAATTTTTGCACACCAGTGTATAGCTCGAACATTGTAATTTAGTTTACTGAGGAACTTCACCTTTTCTTTTTGAAAGCAAATTGGTCTACTTGTTTACAAATTCTAAGTTTAAATTAATTCTCGCGTTACTTATTAGCTACTAATATATTTATGATGATTTAAATAAGGAATATTAGATAACGATTCAACAAATTCAAGTGGATTTTTTTAATCTACTAAGGCAGATTAACTAATAATACATGAAACGAAGGGAAAATTGTTGGAAGGTTGTAAAGAAGTTCCTTTAGTTATGGAAGCATTGACAAGATGGTACTGAAATTTTTGCAATAATTCTAATACATCCTTTATTACAGCATTCCCAGCGATCATAATGTGCTTTGTGAAATCATCAAGGTTTGTACGCAAAGGCAGTATAAACCTATTGTTTAATATATTCCAAACGAGTAACGTCACGTGACACACGATCCGATGATTAGGAGGCAAATTTTGGACTCAAAATTATCACATAAACGAGCCTTGACGAGCTTTAAAAAACATTTAAAGCAAATATTTTGGCTATATCATTTACACTTCCAGTTTACTCTTGTTAGATTAAATAAAAATGTGTTCATTAAAGTTAAGAGAAAACAAACAGATCATAATAATAAAAGTATTATATTTTAGAACTAATAAAAATATTAATTTTCCGTATAAATTTAACTATCATTGTACTAAGCAGAAGCGAAGCAAAGTCAAACATAAAATCCGCAAAGCAACAACCTCGTGTTTGGTGTAATTTTGGTTAAGACTGTATCGATTTCGAGAGAAGATAGGTCCCTCTCCATTAGCAGCAAAGAAATTTGGAATGAAGCGGAATTTCAGAATATGCCACAGATGCATTTATACCCAACATGAGTAAAGCGAACGAGGAGATAGAGCCATCTGTTGGAGGAAATAGTAATGAAAATTGAAAAATTAAGTTAATCGAATTCTAAAAGCGTTAGGGAGGACTGGATTGGAAGTCATTAACTAAACAAGTTAAATCTTCGTGAATCTGAAAAGCTTCAAGAAAATCCAATTCACCAATGGAAAATTATTTTTGGATAGTATTTGCAGATCCAAAGTCAAAATTATGATTAAATTTCCAACTATGATTAGCTATCGAAGACTTGTTAATTCCGCATTTTAGGACACAGAATTCTTTAAATCATCGAGCTTATTGAAAAAGCTTATAAGTTCTTTAAAATTTCAGAAACACAGAAGGATACAATCTGCCACTTAATTACTCATAACGTGAATTTTAATAACAAATCGTTTGTTTCGAATCATAACCAAAAGCTTTAAGAGAAATATGTAATAAATAATACAATAAACTAAATTTAAATTTTCACACACACATATATATATGTATTTAAGAAATATATGAATAGAGACTTAAAAATAGAATAAACAGAATATTTAGTAGCATTCCGATAAACCGATATTTCTTTTTATGTGATATGCCAGTAAAATTACGCAGATGTGGTCTGTTTGTCACTGGCATGGCCTAATTTCAACTAAATGGAGAAACGCTAAAAAGTAATAACAAGAATTATTATTTTTGCGAAATAACTACCCCAACTTATTTAGAGTATACTATTTATGATTTTCTTTTTAACGTCCATTGCCATTTTCTAATTTACTCTCATTATACAATTTTTTAAAAATTTTCATCGTAATAAATCTATTTTTATTTTCTAATGAAGTAATTTGTTTTATTACAGACATGAAAATATAAAACTAAAAACTGAATTTGATGTAATAATTATGATCATTTTTCATTCCTCTGAGTTTGAAATAAAAATATGCTTTTTGCTAAATGTGTATTGATAACTGAATTCAGATAGTTCTGCTCCATATTATACTCTCAGTTATCGAATATCAGTTCAATCCCGTTTATGTCGAATATTCAGGAATCAATTTTAAGATTTCAAAATATTTCTTTGAAGAAATCGTAGTATATAAGTTGTACACTTGTACGGCAAAAATTTGAGCTAGCTAAAAGTTGGAGAGCGAAAATTGTATTCACTTCCCAAGTTCTAAGAAGTTGTAAAAGCTTTCTGAATGCAAATTTATTGGACAATGTAAATGAATCACGTAAAATAAAGTTCACTTTAGTGCTCTCTATCGATGCCTTGCGACACGCTAACTTCCCGAAACTAAAGATTTTCAAAAGCGTTAGCAGGATATAAAGATATAATTCTAGAAATCTTGAGTACATAAATAAGTGCTGCTTATGTAGTGCAAACGCATATATTTTCTTCGGGGGCTTCTTAATTTTTTTTTATTTTGTAAGAATAACGGGATAATTCTTTTACAGCATTTTCGTATATTTCAAATTATTGCAAATAGCGCTCACATGAAAGGGCTTATAGAACCTGTCACTTTTCTACGGTCTTGGACAAATCTCATCGTACATAACGTGATGTCTAATTAATTAAAAGCATTTTATTAAGTAGAAAAAATCCAAAAAAGTAAAAAAAAAAATGTCCTAAAAAGAATATTTAAAATTAAGCAGAAAAGCAACCATAGGTATTGTACGGAACTTTATCGATTCGAAGGCGATTAGATGTTGTTCTCTTTTCTTCTGAAGGAAAAAAGAGGAACGTGCGCCAAATCACCGTGAAATCGACAGTTTCATTCCAAATCTACTATACCACTAAAACTGCGTTTTTGCTTAATTTTTAATTTTATGTGTTTACGTTCCAGTTAGTTGTAGGGATTTTTCGCATCTGTTGTTGAAAGATACTTCAGTATCTGACATTATTTTCTCTTTCAATAATATAAATGTAGACGTCTCCAAAGTAATTGTAGAATAACGGTCTCCGAGCTGCTGTCATTGCGCACCTTTATACGAGGGCCGCTCTGAAATGTTTTAGATACAGTTAAATGGTGTAAGTCTAAACAAATATTAGGAGTATTCAAAGTAACTCCATCCGCATGAATAGTTTCGTACGTGTTTTCCAAAGATTAAGTTCTACAAGGCGTTCATTTCTTGGAATTGATAAAAAAATATGCTTTTATAGCCTCATCAGTTTCATCTTCGGTATGAAAACAACAGCTACGTAAATTCTGTTTTAGATTAAAAAAATAGCCAAAAGTCACACATAACTAGATCAGAACAATGGATGTTCTATCACTTAAATGTGGTTTTGTTCAAGAAATGTTACTTGCAGATGTAAATAATTTACAAACATGCAGAAGAGCAAGTATATGATTACAATGAAAAAAAAATCTCACAGTTAATTGACATAAATACTCTACAAATTAAAAAATCCTAATAGTATAATTGCATAGAAATATTAAGTAAGTATCTTAGTTTTTGACCGCCCGGTGGCGAAGTGGCTAGCGCGCCGCGCAGCTGCACCACAGGTCCGGGGTTCGATCACCGCACTGAGCAATGTTTACTCAGCCTTTCATTTTTTAAGTGGGCCAATAAAATGAGTACTAGTTCGTTTGGGGACTAAACACCAGGCGTCCTGCAACAAGCTGACCAACTGCCGAGGGCATACGCTGTTGTACACCGATGCCCAAACAGATTAAAAAAGCAGAAAAAGGGCACTGCAGGCCATGGCCTACTAGGGCGGTTGAGCCACCGAGTTTAATTTTAGTTAATCTTAATTTTCATAAAAGTTTAACTAATTCCTTGTTGGAACAAATAACTTATCAAATGAAATAATTTACATATCTATGAAAGTAAACTAGACATATAATCCTTTTTACTTCCTTGTACGAAATAAAGGAAGTACTGTAATCATAAAAAATTCCGGGTGCAATACTTCAATGAAAATATCCATTTTTACCGCTATCGAATGCAATTTAACGATGTTTTTTCCATGACACCTGTACGTAAGGACAGAATAATGGACCTTTTCCCCCCAAACGAATTATAAAACTGATTTAAAATGGATTCAGAAGAGATTTTTTTCCTTGGCGTCTGTACGTATGTACACTCACGTTTGTGAAAATTGCAACACCATGAAGGACTTACGCGAGTGAGCTGAAATTTTCAGGAAATGCAAAGTAGCACATGATATGCAAATGATTAGAATTGCAAATCCGTAGCGCATGCGTATGCTGAGCAGCGCCCTCTGAACGGCTGATGGATCCGAATAAATAGACGGCTGTAGCGAGGCGTGTATGGTTATCGGTGGTTATCTGCTAGTGGTAAACGTTAACTCAATCTGTACTTATGCCTCGTCGACGAAAGAGAGCGAGATTTGAACAACTTACAGAGTTTGAACGAGGGAGAATCATCGGCCTTCGTGAAGCTGGATTGTCGTATCGTGCAGTAGCCTCTCGTGTGCAGCGTAACAGCAGCACAGTGATGCGCGTTTGGAAGCAGTGGACGGACGAGTGTCGGACAACTCGGAAATCCGGGAGTGGACCCCGAAATGTGACGTCAGCTCGCGATGATAGACACCTGGTCCGCATGGCGCGGACGGACCGTACAGCTTCCTCTAGACAATTGGCAGCACTGTGGTCAATAGCTACAGGTGTTTCATTGTGTGCTTCATCAATTCGTAGACGTCTGCTGCAGTGTGGACTGCGCGCACGGACTCCTTTATACAGGATCCCCCTAACGCACGACCATCGCCGCCTGCGGCTACAATGGGCCAATCAGCATAGAGACTGGCGTGCTGATTGGCAGCATGTCGTGTTTTCTGACGAATCCCGCTTTAATTTGTGGTACCATGATGGCCGCATTCGTGTCAGACGCTATGCCGGTGAACGCCACCTTCCGGAGTGCATTATCGAACGCCACAGTGGACGAACACCCGGAGTTATGGTCTGGGGCGCCATAGCATATCATAGACGATCTCAATTGCTACGAATTGTGGGCAATCTGAACAGCAACCGGTATATCCGTGAAGTTCTACAGCCCGAAGCTGTTCCCTTCCTTCAAAGCTTGCCAGGCGCTGTATTTCAACAGGACAATGCCCGCCCTCATACTGCTCGGATTGTTAAATCCTTCTTTGCAGCGCAGCAGGTACAGCTTCTTCCTTGGCCTGCGTGTTCCCCGGATATGTCGCCAATTGAACATGTGTGGGATGTCATTGGTCGGCGTCTTGCTCGTGATCCTCGTCCTGTTGCGTCTGCAGACGAACTTTGGGTACGCGTACAAACGATATGGAATGCTCTTCCTCAGTCAGACATTCAAACTTTGTTTGACTCCATGCCACGTCGTGTAGCAGCACTTATTGCGGCGCGTGGTGGCCACACAAAATACTGATTCTGATCTCTTGTTCTTGTTTGTTTGCTTTGAACATTTAATCATTTATTTGTACCACTACCACTCAACTGTGTATTAAATTGCATTCAATTATGACGATTCCTTCTTGGTGTTGCAATTTTCACAAACGTGAGTGTATATATGTATCTGGCATAACTCAAAAACGAGTAGCCTTATAACCTTGACATTTTGTATGTAGAACTGCTATAATATGTAGTTGTGCACCTCCCTTTTTTGTGGCAATCGGCTGCACCAGTAGTATATATAGTGTATATATACCCTCTATGTTACTCGACTCTGTGAGCTTAGATGTTTTCTTCTTGTTGTTAAATTGTGCATTTTTTGCATTAAAAATGATTGAATTATGTTGTTCTTATCTTCCGGTTGAGGTTTTTATGCCTTTAGTAAATCTGCATGCAAGATTCATAGAATTATCAAAAATGCAAAAGGTCTTTAAGTGAAGCAAAGCCTAATCATTTTTCATATGGCAATCATATTAGTTTACACTTGAAACTTAGGAGAATAGTACATTTGTGGCCAATCTAGAGAAACTAAGCTTCGCAACAACAAAGATAACGCCTTCTGTTATTATTGCAAATAAAAACATGTTTAATCTATTCTGGAATTCAGTCGAGGAAATAAGTGTTTAAGATTTACTTCGTAATTTTTAATATAGATATTTTGCGTTTTTATTTCACCTTGTCGCGAGGTCAGAACTGAATTAATTGAATGATTGATTCGTCTGTGAAAAACTGTTTCTTTTTTTTGTTTAACTTATTTTATACATTATTTTAGATTTATCATTGTATTTGAATAGAGCATGTGGCAACGATTAGATAATTCTTCAGATGACATACATAATTTTTGTGCATTCTGAGTTATAAAAGGAATGAGATGTAACGCTCTAACGCTCTTAAGTGAACCTTGCGCCAGAGTGTTGCTATGCTAAACAAGTATAGTGAATTTTGAAGATTGCATTTATTCTGTTGTGGTTTATGCACTATCGACCAAGTAGATTTAATTCAATCCAATAAGTTTAAATGAAATGCAAAATGAGTATAATTTAATACTGCACACAAAGAAGTCGTGCGGTGTAGACATCAAATTTTTTATTCTTATTTGTTGGTAAATTGAGCATTTTTTGCTGTAAAAATGATTGAATTATATTGTTCTTATCTTTCGGTTAAAGTTTTTATGCCTTTAGTTAATTTGCATCAATAGTTGTAGAACTATCAACAATCTGAAAGTTGTTTAAGTGTGGCTAAGCCTAATTTTTGTTTATCATAGCAGCCATATTTGTTTACATTTGAAACTTAGCAGAATAGTGAATTCAGTTTCTGCGCCTTTAGTGTCTTTTTGTCGGGTGGGACCAAAATCAATTCTTTTTTGTGCACCGAAAAATCTGCCTTGTTGCCTACTGGCCGAATTGCTTGTTTTTCCATAGAAGCTCTGATTTTTAATTGTAAAAATAATTTTTTTGATTGGCTTAACTGTATTTGGTGTTTTATTTTTTTTCCTATATTTTTCAATTTTTAGTGGTTTTATGTATTTTTGCCTTGTCGGAAACTAAGAACAGAATTAATTGAATGAGAAATATATCTAATGAAATTCGAGGAAATAAGCGTTTCGTATTAGCAGCAAATATTATTGCCAGTCTGTCTCGGACAGAGGAGAATGTTTACGAGTAGCGCATGCGCATTAGGTAAGCGACGTTGAATCATCAGTGAAAAACTGTTTCTTTTTTATTTGTTTAGTTTCTTTTATACATCGTTTTAAATTTGTTATAGTATTTCTTCAGATGATATAATTTTTGTGCATTCCGAGTTATAAAATAAATGAGATGTAACGCTCTTGAGTGAACCTAGCGCCAATGTGTCGCTATGGTAAATAAATATAGTGAATTTTAAAGAGTGCATTAATTCTGTTGTCGTTTGTGTGCTATCGAATAAGTAGATTTAATTCAATTCAATAAATTTAAAAGAAATGCAGGAAAAATGTGTATAATTTAGTATTCCGTATAAGGAAGTCATGTGGTGTACACATCAGATTTTTTTAGCATAGGAGCCGTATTTGTTTGTATTTGAAACTGAGCAGAATAGTGAACCTTTGTCGAGTGGAACCGAAAGGAAACTTTTAGTTTTGTGCACTGAAAAATCTGCCTTCTTGCCTTCTGGCCGAATTATTTGTTTTTGCGTAGAAATTGTAATTTTAATTGCAAAAAAAAATTTTTTTTAATTGTTTTAACTGTATTTGCTGTTTTATGCTTTTTTTTATCTTTCAATTTTTAGTGAAAATAGCTTGAATTTTTATGCATTTTTGACTTGCTGCGAAGTGGGAACTGAATTAATTGAATGAGAAATATATCGCTAATGAAATTCGAGGAATTAAGCTTAAATAAAATGCAGGAAAAAGTGCGTATAATTTAATATTCCGTATAAGAAAGTCATTTGGTGTACATATCAGCTTTTTAAATGTAAAATTCCGTCTCTTTCTAATGATGTTAGGTTTTGAATTTTCACAAATCTTCCATTTTTTAAGTGTTTCTTTTTCGGTATTATTATATTCGTTTAGAATCAGTTACGTTAGAGTTTTGGAACACCTGTCATTAAACACAAAAGCAATACCGTATTTCTACCAGTAATTTCAAAAACATTAGATTCTTTTGTTTGCTTTTCTTGCATTTGCTTGTTTTAGTTTTCGCTTAAAGAAAAAATCAATAGGATTCCCTTCCTTTTCGGTTTAAAATCGTGGAGATGGTAAAATGAACCAGAGTATGTTGCCTAATCCCTACATCTCATTTTGTAATCTTTGTTACTTTTGCCTCAAAAATAAAAAAATCTAGTCTATTTTTAGGGTGACTGTTTGCAAATGTTTTACGGCGTAGCATAGTTCATTGTTTCTAACAGTCAAAAATTTCACAAATTGATTAAAAAGTTTTCAAATTATTTTATTATTTAGATAACTCATTTTTCATTTTTTTCGAATTTTATTATTATTATTATTTATTTATTTATTTTATTATTTATTTATTTCCAATACCATATGTTCCATACCCATACAACACGTTTCATTACGAAGGTCAACAACAAATTAGAGAGCAAAACGAAAACGTGAATCTATTGTATAAATTGTACTACTTATATTTATTCTACTTTAATTAGAATAACTTCTACATATTACTTATAGCTTCATCGCATGAAAAGAATACCATTTATTTCCACAATTTTAAAGCTTATTGAAATTACTGCATACATTCTATTTACATTATTGTAATCACTTACTAATGATTATAATAATCGATACTATAAAAATCTGTGCGCGTTTGTCTGTTTTTTTTGTGGCATTATCTTCTCCGCATCGGCGAGAAGTTGACCTTAGAGAGGGATACCTGTGGATTCCAAAAACTCGTGGGTTCAACCAGTCTCATCTTCGCGCGACTTTAATTAACTGAGATATTAATTAAAAACTCCAAAAACGCTAATTTTCGTCCTCATTTTTTCCGAGTGGCAACAGCCTCGCGCGCTAGAGATGAAAATGCTTTATTTCGAAAAGTGTTGTTACTGCATGCTTTCAAAGCGTACAGTTTATTAATAAAACATTTGTAAGTTTTACAAAATATAGAATAAAAATAACATTGCCAAATGTTAAACATACTCCTGCGTGCGTACGGGTTCGCAATGGATTGAGTGCACAAGTCGATAAAAAGTTAATAAAATTTATTCTTATCCCAAGATATTAAAAAAATGCTGAATTTTCTCAGAGATATTGGTACAATATCTTAAAGCAGTTATATTTTAAACTACTAAAATATAAATATAACTCAATTCAAAACACAGAAAAAGCTGATTCGATCTCACCGCGAATTCGCTACAATCAACAACAATATCTAAGCAAACAACTCATAAACACTGAATTGAGAAGTTTTCCTCCGGCTTTAATAAGCTTTTTAATCATGCAAGATAACATTCTCGATTTTTCTGGATAGCAAAAGAGTACAATCACGAGATATCTATTTATTAAATGCGCGTGCTCCTGTAGTTTAACTTCTCCGGCGTAGCTTTCAAATAAGTCTCGTGCTGCATTGTACGTGGATATAAAACAATTTTAACCATAATTCTACTAAAAATAGCAAATTAAATACAAATTCCGTAACATTATTATTATTAGTAAGTCATATTCTGATGTTGAAGAAAGCACGCGATTGCATGTGACGTCACTGTATGTCGAAAATTGTTCGTTAATATCAGTATTTTAAATGAATAGCTGCTGTTGGCACCTTTGTTGTTTCAGGTTAGTATAATTGACACGATATATTATTGCCACGTTAATACTTTTATTAATATTGAGAAGATGTTGATATATTACATTAAATTTAAATCATGACGTCATACGTATTAACCTGATGTGTCAAAAGCTTTGGTTCCCTGGTTCTGCAATAAAAAAATTATTTGCGAATTAGTTGTTGCTTGGAAAGAATGAACTCATTTCTTTCATACTTAAATGTTTTCATGCATTTGCTTTTCAGGTATATATAAAACTTATAAATTTTGCTTTGGCTGCAGCCTGCTAGTTACTTTTATTAGTAGTAATTTACCGCCTAACTACTTCTAGTATTTCTTATATTACTATAACTGTGATTATTACCTCTAGGAATTTATTAGTTTACTTCTAGTAATTGTTATAAAATTAATATAATTATAACAATTAATTCTACTTAAATTACAATAATTACATATGTTGTATAAAAAAACTCCTATGCATTCTTAATAATGTTAAATTATATTGAAACCTGTCATAATTGTAAGCACATTATTAATCTACATACCTGATTTAGCATCGAAAATAAGTTTCGGTAGTTTTTTATATACTGCTTCTGAAACTCCTAGAATTCGAAATTAATTGAATTAAAATTAAATAATTGTGAGTTCTAGTTTATTTCCTTTAAAATATATTTATTCTATCTGATAGCAAATTCTTGACAGAATTCTTCGAATTACCTAATTTTCTTCTTTCTTTCTTTTCCGTTTCTTTCTTCTTTTTCTTTTTACTTTATTAGTTAATATTCGTGTTTTTAATCTTGGCTGTAAATTTGAACTAGTCTTTGTAAACTTATCTAAGAAGGAAAATGGGCTTTTATAAGATATGAATTTATATTGCAACTGTAATGAGGAAATAACATTCATTTTATAATGTTCACTTACCTAAAGTGAGCACATGCCAGTTTTTTTTTGGAAAATCTTCCACGAAGACATAATTTCCTTTCTGCCTTATCGTAATATGCTTAGACGTTCTTAGGCTTTTATGCAATACCATAAAATTCTCGAATTTCATAAGAATTTTGTTTGCTATATGAAGCATTAAATAGAGAAAATAAAAAATAAGGGAAATACATTTCAGCCTATTTTATCTGAAATCTTTATGTTTCATGGGAAATTCTCAGAGAAACTTATTATTTGATCGATATTGATATAATGATAAGTAAATAATAATTCTTTTTGGTTATAAAGTCTGAAAAAATCGTTTTTTTTTTTTGTGGACTAAAAACATGGTGATTCTCTTTCATCCTTTTCGAGTTTGGTTAATTCTTATGCATTTCATATGTCGTAATTTTAGCAATTAATATCGTTTTACCCTACTTAGTCAGGTTGCTTAAATTCAAAGGACTGACTGCATAATGCAGTGTATATTTAGTTACCATAGTTAGTGTATTTTGCAGAAATGCAAATATCGCTTAGCTTCAGCCTCTTAAGAGTAAATACATCTATATTTTGTAATGCACATATCGCTTTGGAGTAATGTTGGTCACGTACGTTCATTACCAATATGTCTACAGTTTTAGGAAATATGTTTCGCATTTAATGCAATTTCATCATTACGCTAAACTGTGTAATCAGCATGTAAAGTTACTACTGGAAGCCCATTGGAAGGAAATGCAAAAATACATGTTTTTTTCCGAGCAGTTGATGAAAAAGAACAAAAAAGTGAATTCATTTTAAGTATTTATCACATTCCATGCCATTTCAGAAATTATAACATTTCATAATTTAAAAACTATTACGGTTAGAAAAAATAAAATATCGCTTTGAAGTTAGTGGCGTTTAAAATAATTCATAAATAACAGTAAATTGTACAGTTCAAATATTCATTAAAGTTGCACATGAATTAGTACTGATTAAATTATTGGAATTTTATTTCTGAGAAATTAAAGATTGCATTAAATTAGGCAGAGCATAAAAAATACACATAAAGCAGTAACTTTACATAAAAACAATAACACAATAATTTAACATTATAGTAATGTATATATGCAAATAGTAATGTTGCATAAAACAGTAATTTTTAAAACATTAATTGTATAAAATTAAAATGCTTACAAAACAGAAACTTTCATGCTTGCAACTATACCGCATTGGTTAGAAGTAAGACTTCTTTATTAATAGATGTACCTAAAAAATGATTGAATAAAAAGTTTAATGCATTATAGGGTAAGGTTGCTATCGATGAGCTGGCTCCTTCCTTGAGCCACCTCCATTATTTTCTAGTTCTTGACAGTAGGCGCTACCTTGCGAAAATAGTGATTTCGCAAAAGAAGGGTTAAAAAGTACCCTTTATTAAACTCTTTAAATTATTTACAATGCGTCAACTTGACGCTAACATACTACGCCTCTGCTTGGGCCGTAACAGAAACAGTAGAATCAAACTCAAACTTGGAGATATTCACAGGTAGTAGAATTAAACTACAGGGCTCATACAATCCTGTATCCTACAGCGCGTAAATGAGTCTAGTTGCAGCAAGGTAATAGCTATTAAGCCACGTCTAATCAGCAATAACTGCTAAGCGGAAACTTGCGTATAAGCGCACACAGAGATTTCCCAAACTCCCTCTAACTTTCCTTACTGGAACGTCGATATTTAAATTTTTCCTCCTACGAGTAGAATTTGCATTTTTTACGCGCGCTACCAAATTTAAATATTCTGGCATTGACAATTAGGGGAATGAAGGCTTATAGGAAAGTAACTTAAAATTAAATTTAACTGGTTATTTAAAATAAATATAAATCCCTACAAGTATACTACGTGAAGCTTTATAGGATCGTAATTTCTTTGGTCACATAAACTATATTAAGGAACCTGACGACTTCTAGCACAGGCATAAGTGGTAACAACACAGAAGAAGGGTAAAAGTAACCCTTTATTATTGTCAGTTATGAACAGAAAGGCACGTAGTTGGTGCTTTACAATAACACCTACAATCTGCTGTGGAGCTTAAGAATCATTACACAGACAATTCAAGGCTAAGGAGCAGTGCTGGATTAGGATTTTAAGTTAAAGCTAACTAGGTTGACTCGACAACCCACCCGGCGTGATAATTGTTTAAATGGCCAAAAAGGAGTATCAGCAAGGACAGGCTCGTAACGTGCTCTGGCTAGCGAAAACACACTCTGAATAAACTCAAAGATTCACCCGTTTAAATACTCATTTCATTTAACTTTAAATTCTGGCAAGGAAATGCATTCTAATGGAATGCATTCTAATGCAATGGAATTCTAATGCAATAGAATTCTAATGGAATGCATTCTAATGCAATGGAATTCTAATGCAATAGAATTCTAATGGAATGCATTCTAATGCAAGGAACTGCATTCTGGCAAGGAAATGCGAGGGGAAGTTGAGGAGTTCATAAAAGATAACAAAAATTTGAATAATTGGTTAATTGAACTAAAGGAAACCCTACAGCTTAAAAACTGCGACCTTGATTGGGAGTTGATCCACCTTCAAACAAGGTTGCTTTACAAGAAAGTAAGATTTTTATATTTATCTGTTATAGAAGCTTACTGATATCTTCTAATTACTGATATCTTCTAATTTATCAATGTATAGAAAATATAGATATAAGTAAGACGTTATGGAGTTTTAGTTATTGCTGATAACATTTAAAACTGTATTAAATCACCGTTATTTCTCTGCTAACAATGGTTGTTTACTTTGTTATAACCGATACACAGGCATATTACATAACCATTGCTAGTTGCTTTCAGTGAACCAGCCTGCTATGCTTGCTATGAATGGACTCGTGGTCCAACCATGGAAATCATATCGAGGCTAACATTTTGTAACGTTTTTGAGTCAAAGACTAAAATGCATATCAGTTACATCAATGAAACATTATAACATTAATGAAATGTTATTACATCATTGAAATGCAGAAATTTCTACCACAGAGACGGAGAGAAGTGAAATTAAAAGTTATCGCCTAATTTCATATAGCAAGATTTGTAGAGACATTAGGTTATTTGGATGCAGGAGACATGAAAAATATGCAATTCCTTCGCCGGGAATCGAACCACGGATTTCTGAAATACCGGCTCAGTGTGCTGACCTTTACACCAGGAAGGCACGCTAAGAATGTGGGAGATATACCTTATAGATTGTTTGGGAAAGCATATGGATAAGCAACAACAGTATGAACGGAAATGAATGTTTTGCCAAAACAGGATTTTGGCCAGTTAACAGAGATGCATTTCAAAACAACAAGTATTTTGTTGCAGCAGTGCAGTTTGAAACAAATGATAATCCTGTTATAGAAGTTACCAACAAAAATCTAACTGCTTCTAGAAGTGCAATATCAGACGACATATGCAAGCTTCTGTCGCAACCACCAATGAAATAGAATCAGAACCGCTTCCAGTTGGTGCATCAACATTGTTATCAAAAGTTAAAATTTCTTTTGGGTAAAATGTCTCCTATTCTATCTAAACTCTCAGTTGGAGAAGGCTCAAACGAAGCACAAAAACGATATTGATAACAAGCAGTCCATACAAGCAATTCCTGGAAGAGGCTGAAAGGAAACAAAAGGAAGAAGAGGCACCGCTATGAAAAGACAACTCCAAACTTCTTGGACCGGAGAAGACAGTTAAAGGCTGGACTTTCACTGCCTTCAGTAAATAGACTTAAAAATTCCAACGAGGACTTTTGGTTCTCTAAGCTATCGGTTGTGATGATTTCAAGGAAGACATGATTCAATGGCTAGCGAAAACATTGCTGTTAATTGTTAATTGCTTTTTACAGGCCAGCGTGTAAAGAGTGGGTTCATAAGAAGTGTGCTGGTGTCAGAAAGGGGATCAAAATGTACATATTATTGCGGAAAATAAAATTGAACTCATTAAGAACGAATAATTGATGCAGTAATTTCTGTAAAACTGATAGCCAAATATTAGCACTAGGCTTAATAATTATTTTATGCTATTTGAAAGTTTTCAAGTTATGGTAATTGTTCTTTTTATACTTAACTGTACGTAACTTTTCTTAACTGTAAATTACCTAAAAATTCGCATTTTCCCTAAATTGTTTCAAGTAAACGAAATTCAATCTTATTTTGTAGATTCTCACATTAGGCCTATTTGATGATTATAAATACTAAACTAAAATCCAACTCTTGATTCCTTGTGAATAATGCGAAGCTGTCAGTATGTTTCACTACATTTTCAGTGATTAAAATACAATAACACGCCGAACAAATATTAATTTAGAAGTCAAATAACAAAAATCAGCGTCTAAAACCATCGAAACTAGTCCTGTGAAAATTTGAAAATATAACGCTGATTTTTGTTATTTGACTTCTAAATTAATATTTTCACTCGTCTGTATTAGTTTTTAATCAGAATTTTAGATTTACGAATCATGCATATTTATCAATCTATCATCACGAATCATGTAATCTATCATTTACGAATCAATAAATATTTAAATATTTATTGATCAGTATTAAGATGAAAAAAAGAAAAAAATTATGTAGTATTAAAAAGAAAATTTTGAGCCTTAACGAAAGTTTTCCGCAACCGCAAACATCGTCTGCGCAACCACTTCGCATTAGCTTGGTTAATCATATTTTTTCAAACGATTTTTGGCATTTGAAAGAAAGAGACTTGATTTAGAACACTGTGTTGTGAAATGTTTAAACCAAGCATGTCAAACTCGCGCCCGCGGGTCGCATGCGGCCCACAACAAATATTTTTGCGGCTCGGCCAATATATCGGCAAATAATAATATATAATAATAAAATAACATATCGACGAAGAAAAAAATGTTTACTAAGTAATTAACGATGATTTATTCAGTGTTGTTAGATTACTCACAATGAGCTGACACACACACTACTTAAATTACAAATGCGTGTGAGTAGCTTGCGTTCAGCTACCTTCGGCTTTTGGGGGACACGTGCACTCAGAACTTGTACGCATCCCCCGATAGCCGAATGTGGCCGAACTCGTGGTCTCAGTTTTCCAATCATAGTTTTGTACGATATATTGGTGCATGCATGTGCATGCACTTTGCTTTATTATTAATTATTACTTAATTCATATTGTTACGGATTTCATAGTTATTTATTTAGTTAGTTTTTTTTATTTAGAATTGTAATTAGATTTGCTTCATGTTGCCTTAGCAACGCAGACGATTTTTGAAAAGACAGCTGCGTTGGAAGGTTAAAAATAGAACAGCGCGTGCATTTAATACCTAATAAATAAATATCTCGTAATTGCTGTTGCCATCCACAAAAATCCAGATATTTATAGATGTTTCCAGTATATTCGAGAAATTAATTATAAAGCTTATAAAAGCCGAGAACAAACAACTCATCTCAGTAGTAGCTGTAGTTCTAGCGAACTGTTTGTTTACTTAATGCTGTGATTGATTTGTAGCGATTTCGCTGTGAGATAGAATTAGTTTCTCTGTTTTGAATTGATTTTTGCTAAACGTTTGACATTTTGTGATATTGTTAGAATATTTTTGAAGAAATATTTCAGCATTTTGATTTATCTCTTGTGGAAAGAATAAATTTTTGTTAACTTTTTAACGTTAACCGTGTTTATTCCAGCCCTTTGTATTCAGTATGTCTATATCAAAACCAAGTGGTAGTAAAATTAAACGAAAAATCGCTGACGAACATAGAATATTCCAAGTAAAATGGGAATTAGAATATTTTTGCTGTGAAATAAAAGATAAAATAATCTGCTTGATATGTAATAATACTATTAATGTACCAAAGTTATATAATATTAAACGTCATTACGAACAACACAAATCGAAATATAACAATTACGAAGGATTAATGAGAGAAGAAAAGTTGAAAGAGCTCAAGTTAGGAGTGAAAAAGCAACAGTCCATGTTTAGTAAAGTATTGCAAGAAAGTGAAGCGGCGGTACATGCAAGCTACGTCTTGTCCGAGTTGATAGCTAAACATTCGAAGCCTTTTACTGACGGTGATTTCATCAAGGAATGCCTAATGAAAGCTGGAGAAATTGTTTGTCCTGGAAATGTGAAGGCTTTTCAATCAATTTCATTGTCTCGAAATACAGTTGCGGAAAGAGTTACTGATTTAGCCGCGAATTTAAGTGATCAGATCAAAGCAAAATCATCTAGTTTCGAAAGTTTCTCCATTGCCTGTGACGAGAGCACGGACATTAGTGGCAAAGCTCAATTAGCAGTGTTTCTTCGTTCTTGTGACAAGAATTTTAACATTTTTGAGGAATTACTGGAACTAATACCGATGCCTGGTACTACCACAGGAGAAGATATATTTACTTGTGTTTTTGGACTTCTGCAGAAATACAATCTACCTTTGGCAAAATTAAATTCTGTAGCTACAGATGGCGCTCCATCAATGACCGGGAAAAACAAGGGCTTCGTAGCATTACTAAGAAAAAAACTTAGTGAAATTCACGGTTCAAACATTCATCATATGCATTGTATTATACATCAAGAAGTTCTATGCACGAAAGTAATAAATATGGAGAATGTTTTGTCATATATAAAAAAAGTTATAAATTTTATAAGATCTCGAGGTTTAAATCAGCGTCAATTCACTGCTTTCTTAAGTGAGTTAGATAGTGAATATTCGGGTTTGTCCTACTATACCGAGGTACGTTGGTTATCTTGCTCCAAGATTCTCAAACAATTCTGGGATTTGAAAGAAGAAATATGTCAGTTTTTAAAAACGAAAAATCAAGACGTAAGTTTGTTTTACGATCCAATATGGATACAAGATTTATCTTTCTTGGTTGATATAACCAAACACTTAACCGATTTAAATTTATCGTTACAAGGAAAAGATCATATCATTACGAACATGTTTGACATAATTAAAGCATTCAAATGTCAACTAGTTCTTTGGGAAAAACAACTTAAAAATGAAGATTTGACGCACTTCCCGACGTGCAGCATGAACAAATCAAGTTTAGATGATACTTGTTCGTATCAAAAATACGCAGAAAAAATTGCAAATTTAACAACTGAATTTGAAACGAGGTTTAATGATTTTAGTTCCCTCGAAGACAAATTTTTTTTGTTTTCTTCGATTTTCTCAATAAGTATTGACTCAGTACCCAGCCATATGCAAATGGAGGTGATCGAGATTCAATGCAACTCAAATTTGAAAGCAAAATTCATTGAAGTGGGCGTGCCTGAATTTTACAAATATTTACCAGCCAGGTTTGAAAATACTCGAAAATTCGCATATGAAATTATTTCCATGTTTGGTAGCACTTATCGGTGCGAGCAGTTATTTTCAGTCATGAAAGGTAATAAGTCTCCTATTAGAAACCGTATTAATGATGCTCACCTTGGGTCAGCGTTGAAAGTTATCACTGCAAACAAAATTTCTCCCGAAATAGGAAAGATAATAGCAGAGAAGAGATGTCAAGTATCAGGACGTAAACATTAAATTTTTCTTGTTCTTTTCTATATAAATATATATATATATTTATTATTGTATTATTCGAAATAAATCTACGTTTCTATGAATATTGATTTTTTTTTTGCGGCCCGCCTAAAGTTAAACCTTGTTTGCTTGGCCCAAGTGTACCTATGTGTTTGACATCCCTGGTTTAAACGAATGTCGTTATCATTAAGTACATGGTGTCTGAAATTGGAACTGTCACGCTACCAGATTAGAACCATCATTTACTTCCAGTTCTGTTGCAAAAAGTTGTAGAGACATTAGGTTTTTAGAAGCAGGATATATTGAAAAATGAGCAACGCCTTCGCCGGGAATCGAACCACGGACCTCTCGGTTACGCGTCGAGCATGCAGACCGCTACACCACGAAGGCATGCGAAGAAGGCGGGAGAAATACCTTATATACTCCCCCTTTTAAAGGGCGACTGGGGTTTTGGGGTCCCAATCGCCAAATCCTGGTGGTGGAGAATCATCATCCACCACCTTTTTTAGGTCGGGCGCCAGCTGTAGAGACATTAGGTTATTTCGAAGCAGGAGACATGAAAAATAAGCAACGCCTTCGCCGGGAATCGAACCATGGACCTCTCGGTTACGCGTCGAGCATGCAGACCACTACACCACGAAGGCATGCGAAGAAGGCGGGAGAACTACCTTATAAAGTCAGCTACAGAATGTCATCATATCATGTGTACAGTTGTAGGTACTAATGTTATATCATATGACACTGTAAAGGTTTGGTACTGAAAGATTAAAAACAAGGATTATGACATTCAAGAAGCAGAGCGCTCTGGTTGGCCTACTGATGTTGATGAGGCTCGCTTGCGAGAACTTGTGGAAGAAGATCAGTATGCAATCCCTCGAGAGCTTCCTGAGGAGTTAGACGTTAGAGCCATGTCCATTAGTCGCGCTATGCCTAGCATAAACTTGACGTACAAGTTCAATCGCTGGGTTCCGCATGAGCTGACTCAAGCAAATAAGGACAAACGCGTTCGAAGCTTGCACTCATCTGCTCAAATGTCAATGCAAGGGCAAAATGTTGGACCGGATCTTCACTTGTGACGAAAAGTAGATTTACTTCAATAACACAGGCTGAAAAGAGGGTTGATGTGTCCCTGTGAGCCCGTCGGCAGAGTACAATTTGACTAACAAAAGAGCATGCTTTTTATCTCGTGGGACTGCCGTGGTATTATTCACAAAGAGTATCTAGGGAAAGGTAAAACCCTCGACAGCAAGGTGTACAGTGAGATGCTTGTCCGTGTTGAAGCTGCTATCAAAGAAAAAAATCGAACTAAGTTTCTGTGCAAAAAGGTAATGTTCCATCATGGTAATGCAAGGCCACATTTATGTGTCACCGACTGGACTCTGTATGGACACGAATAGGATTTTTTGCCACACACGCCATATAACCTCGACATTGCTCCTTCGGGGTTCTACATTTTTTCACACCTGCAGCTACATTTTGTTGGTGCTATCTTTCACTCTACACAAGATGTCCGAAATGAGGTTGATGTGTTTTTGGACTCACGGCCACTAAGTTTCTGGGCCGAAGATTTTGGAAAACTACCAAAACGTTGGCAGAAAATCATAGATTTAGGTGGTGATTACTAAATGCACTAAAGGTACGGCTTTCCTGTTTTTTGTATAACTTTATTAAAAAAGTTTTTCGGCGGAAAACGTTCGTTACAACCACATAGCTACCGGCCCATTCATAGAAACTCCCCGGCTCATTGAAGGCGACCAGTTTCCTTCATTGAGCCAGTGGCAACTATTTTTAATTTTCTGATATTTACTGAACATTTCATAATTATGATGTATATTCGTAGATATGTGTAATATGGAAAGCAATATTTACATTAACACGTAAAAATTAGTAAAATGACAAAATCTGACGATTTTAAGGATCATTTTGTAAAAGAGGCCTGTCGATAGTAACCTCCCCCTATATATATGTGTTATGCATCTCGGAGACAAAGATATCTTATACTAATTCCAGTAAGTCTAAGGAATAACTATTTGTAAAATATTTGAACACTTAAGTATAACGTAAATTCCATCAAAGAAAGACAAGCTATTTTCTTTCTTTCGGTATTTATTTTCTAACATACATTTAGAACTACAGGTGTTCGATGGAAGAGGATATAAGATATATTTCTTTAACTATTGATTCTATACATGTGAAATTAGCAGGTATTGTCAAATAAGATTCTAATAACACCATCTGAACGCGAGAATGCATGGGAAAGGAGTGCTGGATTATCGGGTGGGCAAAATCATTGAATGCAAGCGTATCGAACATTTATTGTAAATTAAAATATTTCACACTTTCATTTCTCTGAAACTTAAAAGTTGTTCCCTTTTTCTCCTATAAATTTCACTTATTCTAACTACTCATACATGTGCTATTAGCAGAAATTAAAATTAACCAATTATACATTCTAATCTTTAGAGAGCTGCAGTCCCTACTACAAGTAACTGATAAAGGGATGCTAAAACTATTACTCAGATCACGATCCTGGACTTGAGTCCATTTGATTTCTTCTTCCTTTTTCTGTATCGAAGATAAGTTCAGTCTGAAAACCACCTCGAAACAAAGTTAATCTCCAATACGGTATTTTCCGAGAAGTCATGGATACTTACATGACGCGTCTTCGTCATGTCTTCGCCTCAAAAGGTAGTCATATCAAAAACTTCCATCAGTTGATTGCTTTTGTTTCATGTAAACATTGAAGAAGTTATAGCTTTACATCTTTTACTTCCTTTTTTATTTACAATTATTATCACCTTGTATATTTGTATTTGTATAAAACTAATGAGAGGTTTCTTTTGTAATGAGACCTATCATATATATGCAGAAGTAATTTTGTATATGAGGAAATTAGCTACAATATTTTGACGAATTTACAGGTTTTAGCCCTTTCATTTTCATACTTGATAGATTTTGACATGCTTTTGACAAGTTTTACACTGTATTTTTATGCGGAGGTTTAGTTTCATCTTTTAAATTAAAATCTGAAATAAAGATTCAATTTTTTTTTCTTTAAAAATAACGAACTCGGTGTAAAGAAAGGATTGTAGGGAAGAGTAGAAAGAAGTGTAAAAGGAAAATTCTGAGGACGTTTGTTCCTCAGAGTGTGTTATAATCTTCAAAAGTACCAAAATAATGAATGCCAACATATACTGGCAACGGCGACAATTTTTTAAAAGCAGCTTTTGAAAAGGAAAAGTGTTCAGGTCTTATGTGGAGGTTGAAAGTTGTTAAGCTGTTGAATTAAAACTATTTCCCCCTCCTTCGTATTCTGCTTTTCCTCACTTTATCTTCTTATGTTATTTATTATTAAATAACAAAATTTTCGTGTTCTTTCAGCTTTCTTTTATTGTTATAAAAGTTACAGGAATACGAAATTTCCTTCATTATCCGAAATTCGGGCTGAATTTGATTTCACGGAGAATAATTTAAGCGAATGCTATTTTTCATCTTTTGTGAAATTGTGGCCATTATTATCGCTAGTGAAATGAATTTTTGTACAGGTTCTAACAACTATAATCTAAACATATGCCCCAATTTCAGAATTTCAGAAACTCATCGGTATTTTTTCCCTAGCATACAGCGTGTCCATAATTTAATCACCGGAAAACAAAATGCAGTTTTATGAAGCAACCGGAAATATAATCTTTAGTTCAAGGGATTACATTTGTTTTAATTTTTGCGAATGGCAACAGGGACTATTTTGTTTGCCGACAAAGTGGCATCATGCAGTAAAGATGCAATATGCGTTCTCTGGTTATCGGAAACGAAATCTCTGATAATAATTCAGAGGCGATTCAGACATGAGTTTAATAAACCTCCACGAACGGAACAGGCAATTCAAAGATGCCGAAACAATTTTGAGAAACCGGACATGCTTTGCATAAAGAAGGTGCAGGTAGGTCAAGTGTCAGTGATGAAAATGTGTCCGTCATTCGAGATATGTTTTTGCGAAGTTCCAGAAAATCCATTCGCCGTGCCAGCCTGCAAACAGTAATTTCCACGTCGACTGTTCATAAAGTTGTTTATGAACTGTTGAAACTGACTGCGTATAAATTGTCAACAAATCAAGCATATTGATTGAGTTGTTCGTAAGGAATTTTCTATAGACATTTTTGACCGTATCAGTAATGATGATCAGTTTCTTCATAAAATGGTTCCCCTGTACACATGTGCATGATTTCCTTAATGAAATATTCTCAGGTCGTTAGACTTGCAGAGGCAGACCAATTTCACCGCCACGCCGTTCTCCAGACGTAGCACCACTCAGCTTATTTTTTAGGGATGCTTGAAGAACCAAGTTTATGCTACAGATATTCATATCATCGAAGAATTAAAAAATAGAATCGTCACAGAAACAGATACTGTGACTCCGCAAATGCTTAATAACGTCTGGAGAGAAACTGAGAACAGACTTGAAATTCTCCGAGCAACTGATGGTGCTCATGTTGAAGGCTATTAATATAAAGTTCTTTGAAGTGCTAAATAAAATTCAGTCTGTTTTTTCCCTATCTTTTATTTCACATAATTTAAAACATACCTTTATCCGGTGAATAAATTATGAACAACCTTTATTTAAATTGCATCAGTTGAGGTAAAAGAGTCCTTTAAAGTTCAAAGTCGGAAGTCTTTTACTATATAAGTAACGGTCTTATTTATATTAATAGTTCAAAGAGATTATGGGTATATTTTGCTTGAGAGCAACATTCCCTTTGATTTTTGCAATAGTAAAAGTATAAGCCTATGTGGTAAATATCTTTTAAAACGAAAATCAGCTTCCCTAATTTTAGAGGCTAAATCCAATCTGAACATCAAAAGGTAGATTAAATGAATTTTATCATATGTATATATATAAAAAAAGATATAATACGTAAATACTTTTCTTATAAAATTTCATGGAAAGAAACCCCGGTACCTACAGCTATGTGCAGGTTATCCCAGAAAACGTACAACAAGGTTACGTGCATATTCGGAATGAGGGTGGCCTAAAATAAACAAAATGCTAATGTGATGTGTTTTGGTACAGAGCTTCGAACCTAATATTATACATATTTATGGAGATATGTGATTTCAAAACCCGTTCACGCTATTTACGATTAGTCGAATGAAGGTGAACTATCTCTGAGATGATCTCTCTGTCTCTAAATCATCAGACTTAGAATTCATCTTATGAAACTATGTGACAATATCTGCGTAAAACAGGTCCTTGAAAACTTCGGAAGATCTCACTGCGCGCATTCAGTTAACTTCTGGTAATATTCGGAAAGACAACAAAGCACTTTTAATTGTGTCAGAGATCCATAATCTAACGAAGCATAGTCACTTTCATTGACTTCCACTGTCGATGATTTGAGCATTTCTATAAAAAACGCTGCAGGCCATGAGAAACGCTGCATGTAGGGCACCGTAAGTTGGCAACTTCATTATAGTGTCTCTTTTTTCACCTGGCGGAAAGTGAAATCGTGGGAATTTGAAGTCGCGTATCTCCTAAACGAAGCAGTATGATGTAATCATTCCAAAGACATTTTATATTTTCCAGCCTCCCAAATACGCCATATAAAGTTGCACATTTTCTAGAACGCTACATACTAAGACAAAATTTGCTAAAATTTCATTTGAGCTATGAAAATATAATTCGAGATTTCTCAATTTTCTGATTTGTAACCTTGGAGTTATGAAGCTGTTTACTTTTTTTGTTTTCGTTTTTCAATTGAGATGAATCTTCTGTTCGGGTACTCTGTTTCTTTAATTTATGGCAAAACATGTTTGTCGTAATTTTCGTTTTACTAGTAACTTATAAGTTATCATATTTCGGATGTTTATTGAAAATTTCTAAATTCTAAGGCTTCTAATCCTTGCTAATTATTAATCATTATAGGTAAGTTTTGAATTCTAAATCTTCTTACTCGTTTCCCTCTAATTTGGAAAGTATTATCTCCCAGCACATGCATAAAATTAAAGAAGAGGGCTGTAAGAGTTTATAGTTTATGAAGAAGTCGGCTAAGAATATTTTAGTTCCAACAGTTGCAGAACTAAGAGGATTCGGTTTTCTAATAAATGTGCTGTTAATGAAATATGGATGGCATACATTAGAACATTTACATATACACATTTTTGTCTTTTGTATGTGAGTTATTTAACTTCTTCTATTAGCTAAATATATTATGAAATATTTTGAAAGCCCATTCAAATCTTAGAAAAATTGAACCTTATACCAGAGTTACTACTGATTAACCGAATATTACGATTTTATGTTTTAATTTTGATTGAAAGGATTTAATTGATTTAATTGATTTTTAAGCAAAAGTAGCCGTCTTCATTTAGAAAAAATTAGTGAATTTATTTATACTTAATCTATACTTAGAGCAAATTAAGTTTTTAATACACTTTAAATTTTTGAATATCACTTGAATAAAATCGATTTCTTTTCACACACGCGAATCACGTAAAAGAACAGAAAAAAATCCGATTGTAATTTTGTAACTGCCTATTGAAATTTTGTCTTAGGTACTAAAGTAAACGAAGGCTTCGATTATCAGATTATTTCATCTTCAACTGATAAGTTATCCAAACTGTAAAACATTTCTTGGCTACATTCAGCGAAGTTTTCAGAAACGCCTAAAAATGACTTCGCTTGTGACTGGAGAAACTTCATATGCTTTCGATACCTCTTTCGCTAGTATTAAATAATATTTATTTCTTAAGAGTGAGCCTTCTTCATAAATTATACTATATAATTCAAGCAGCAGAAGGAACTGGACAAATCTGATATTCGCCTTTCAGTCCTGTAGGAGAATGAAATACTTGTACCGGACGTCAGAAAAATGTCAGAGTTGTCAGAATCGTTGTCAGAAGTGTCCGACATCAGCAAGACTTCAGGAAATGTGTATGATCCGGACTTGTTGTAAGGGAAATTGCCCTTACATTCTATGTGTTATAAAATAATTCATCGGACATGTTGTTTTCTAGCCGACGCGCTCGTTGAATGAATTGAAGTCTTGCTCGTTGAAGTCTTCTGGCAGAATGCCAATCATAGTAGCCCCATCCATAGTCGTCTGATTTTTTACCCTGCTTCTAGTTAAAAAAGGATGTTAATCACCTAATTAATCTTTATTTGAACTATTGATTAATTTAGGTTTTCGGCCACTACTAAGCGTTTAGCTGAAGGCAGCAGTTATCCACACTTTACATGCTGGATTCAAATCAAACATGAGAATCTTTTTATTAATCACTACTGTTGCTAGGAGACGATCTGATTAGCATTTCCTATATAATGGGCACAAATTTGCATTTTTAAACAGAATGTGAACTTTTATTTTGCATTCAGTTCAACTGCTATAATCATACAATCACGTTCTATTTCGGTATCCTTAATATAAGAAAACAATTAACTATTCCTTTCCTTCCTAACGAATTTACGCAAATGTTCTATGTCAGTGTAGTTGCTCAATCAGTTTAAATTTGAATAATGAAATATTCAAAATTCGATAACCTCGTTTAAATTCCCGTTTTATGTAAACCTTCTCCTTAGGTGAAAGTCAGATGATTTTTCTCACTTTAATCGACAACTATGCTTAGGTAATGCATTCAAGATTATTACCGGGGTAACCCTTTTATGAAATATTTTTTATTGTCTGTGACATCACTGAAAATTTAATTTATGAGACCTCTCTTTCATTATGCATTTATTAATACAAAATAAACTTCAAATAAAGAGTAAAACGGTAACTTAGTCAGAAAGGTAAAAAGAAATTACGATTTGAAGCGAAAATGGGATTAGAAAAAAAAAAAATAAATCTCGACTGTGTTAAAAAAACAAATTTACGAATTAAATAAAAATTTCCGCCGAAGGGAAATGTTGCCTCATAAACTTCTATTTCACTTCTAGGAGACAAAAGATTGCAAAAACTTCCTTTTCTCAATGAGCAGAACATAACTCCGAATATAAAATAAGTTCAAAGAGCTTCAATTTTTCTGCAAATTACATTGACTGTTATTCAATTTTTGCCGTCTAGACAGGTTTTGTTGACAATAACATCCAATTGTGCATTTTTATAACACATTTTGTGCTTTAACATGATTCATATTGCTTTTCTTGATCGAAAATGTTGAAGAGGATTCACATAATGTAAGAAATTCAAATTATATGTAAAATTTTATTTTAAATAGCATTCAGAAAAGTATATTCTGCTGTTGAGACTAAATCATACTACATAATAGAAATTCTTGAAATATTTATTTTCAATATATTTCTCTTCATGCTTGGACTGCCACAGACGTCATTACGGAATCATTCTTTCAAGTGTATAGTTCTTTATGCTTATTTAAAATGCCTCATACCGCTGAAAGTCACGCGAACTGCGAAGTGCAGAAACTGAGAAACTCCTTTAAGTCCGTCTATAAATTTTTTTATTTTAAATGCATGTGCTTGATATATTTTTCCCGAATAAAATATATTTCCACTTAGATATTTTTACAAGTAAGCAAGAAAACTGCTTCATTTCGTTGTTGGGACAACACAATCATCTTTAATTTTCATCTTTTTATAATCACTGATCGCTTCGTCGATGAAAATAATCAACATATGTTAAATGTATTAAATTCATGATTTGTTGCTGAAAGTGATTTATAGAATTTCCTTACAAATGCTAAATTCAAGTGCAAAATATTAAAATGGCTGAAAAATAATCATAGTAACTATATTGAGTAACCCGTTTGAATATAAATGTTTTTTAATATTTCTTAGATAACGCGGATTTTTTATCCATATTAATTATTATAACGGCTTTTAGCAAAATAGTCAAGAAAAAAATTTAATATTCTTATGTGCGCAAAGTACGTAAAAGTAATTAAATTGTGCATGAAAGAAAAATAATGAACTACATTTTTTAGATCTGGGTCACCAAAAATTGCAAACCGAAGAAAAATCCGATGCTAGGTGCCGTCGTAAGAGTTTAGTACTTATTTTGATTGTGACTAGAGAAACCTATCTATCTAAGAATAATTGCTATTGCACTGAAGTCCTAGTTTGTCCTTATCCATCCATGGGAATAAATGAAGAAAGCTTAAAGAAGAAAGAATATTCAAATGTCATCCTTAAAGAAAATTCATCCTTATTTTAAATAACAAGCAACTTGGGGCATGATAAGCTGAAGATCTCGTATTCTCTCCTTCAATGACTTTTGGAACGACAGGACTTTTCATTTCTACCCATTTAATCATGGGCACGTTTTCTCTTACATAGTTTATATAACTTGTACTGTTATATTTCTATGCCTAATCTATCATTTAGAATCATTGAAATGTCTAACAGGAATTAGCTGTTTGAAAATTTAATTATGGCAAAGCTCTGTAAGGCTAGCTGACAAAAAGGGTTTGTACACAAAAAAGTTTATACAGTTTTCAGGACTGAGTGTTCGATGCATATTCTTGGAAAACTTTTCGTGACAGCTTAAAGTCCTGATCTTGAACAGGGAGTTGAATGCAGCTATGTTCTGTGGTAGAATACTGTGATTAAGTTGGAGAGTAACTGCACTTGAAAGGGATTTAAAATCCTCTTTTATGAAATCACAATTATTTACAACCACTTCCCAACTCGGGAGGGATACAGAAAGTAGAGACCGCACTTTTGTCTAAAATGAACAATCAAATAAATTTAAGCGAAAGCTAAATAGAAATTAAATAGTCGTTGCTCACAGAGCTATAACGCGAGGTTGGCCTCTAAACTAAATGGTGCGTAGCAAGATTTAACTAATACTGACGCACTTGGAATTACTTCAATAAGTAATCACGTAAAAGCGCTACGGCTTAGAATTAGCTAGTCAGGAGAACGTCGAATAGAGTGACCGTGGTCTGAGACTAAAAGCTCTCTCACACTGAGAGGTTCCTACCTCTCGCATAAATATAACTTGGCTCCACTTCAAATTAGCATACAGCTGAAACGCGCGCTTTTTCTAACGGGAAGTTGAAAATGAGAACAGATAGAAAAGTATAAATTAAAATAAAACTTTGTTAGTTTAACTAAAACCTTACACAATTATATTTTTATGTCTTATCTATCACTAAGAACCATTGGCACTGTAACCGGGATTAGCTGATTGAAAACTTAACCATGATAAAGCTCTATGTACCTCATAAAAAATAATATATAAGCTAAAATGACGTACTTGTTAATTCTTGTTTTATTGTGAAATACAGTTTTTCAATATAAATGTCTCGTAAGAAGACCTCTAAGTCATATCCTGATGAAAGGGTGATTAACGTAAATATGATGATTAACGTAAATACGAAAAATTTCTCTTAAAAATATTTCTTTCTTCTCTGTCGTTCTGGATGTAACGTAAACATGATAACAATTCTCTTAGAAAACCTCTAAGAAAGCCTCTTTCGCATGGAGGAGCAATCTTTTAAATTATAATCGTTGGCACTAATTTATGGTATGTTATTTGTGGTAACGGCATAAATAAATTAATTAATCTTTGGCATTTTTTTGAGTCTTTAAACGCTATTTTATGGTGTTCGTTTTCTTGAGTCTCTAAGCGCCTTTCAGTGATGCCCCTTGGTAAATCAGTAAACAAAATAAGCAGGTGCTTATTTTGCTTGATGGATAATCCATATCTGGTCATTAATGATGAACTGAAGAAGAAAGTGGTTTAAAAGTCGCGTAAACAGACGCTTGAGGATGTCATTATTATCTATGAAGTTTCAAGTTCTAAGAAGTGTTTTGTATGAAATTTTGACAGAACACTTAAATTACCTATGTCAAATCTGCTGTGCAGCAATTGTTCTCAAATCATAGTGCAGATTTCTATGAAGCTGGCATTCAGAAGCTAGTCGTATAACACGATAAACAATGTTGAAAAGTAGATTAAGACTCATACTACATTTGAGGTAAAAGAAATTGACCTTGTGTTTATGTAATATCAAAATTGTACTGGTAAAAAAATGCCTTAAAAACATGCCTTATACTTCATCCTCCCTTCTTATTATAAGTTGAAAATATCATTCTTTCCCACGTATTTTCATATTTCATTTTAATTTAAGTAGTGCATTTCAAATACTAAGTAAAATTGAAAATTTTATTTGGTATATCATAAAGATACAAATAATCTTTGAGTTTGTCATTTCATACGTACTGTGAAAATTTATATGCATTTTAGGGAAAGGTTTCTACATCATTATAGATATCGGCGCCAAATTTAATAAGAATATTTTTCAACTCTTGTATATTGGAAGGTTCTATCCACTTTTACGTATACACTGGAAGTCTCTATCCTCAGTCATTCCAAAAGTCGAGGAGTGACCAAATAACTGGGCAAGCAATGCTATTGGAAGGACATCTGTAAATTTTTAAGAACGCTAGCAAATACTACACCCTATTTGAATTTATTTATTTAATATATAAAAATTAATTAAACATTTTCAGACAATGCTTGCTCATGAGGACTGATATGTGTTTTTAATAAATGAAAGGGTCGTGCGTCTGATTACTCGGGGTAACTGAGAGTGCCTCACTAAAATATATTCTAATGGGAAAAATACCACCTAAAGGTAAAATATGTAATGATGCATGGAAAAGTTCTAGACTAATACTGACATTCATATAATTTTCAATTATGAGTATAACTGCTAAAAGAGTAACAAGGAAAAAGAGTAATTTCTAAAAAAGCAGAAAACATGATATCGTTTAAAATGTATAAGCGTTCTTTATGCAGGGAATGAAAACAACATTAACAAGAATAGTAAGAAATATCTTCGACCTATGTGATAGTTTGGCTTACAAAACATTGTAACATTTTACATAATTGTCAAATTACTTTCTGAGCTTCACACAGCAATATGCTTTCATTAAAAGTCTGCAAGAAAATGCGTAGCAGACAACGAGAATGAGGTTTAAAATTTTTTTTAGGACTTTAATCCGCTATGCAACTAAACAGGTGAAAAAACTAGAGAAGGAAAGCAAAATTTATGCTGGGTAAAAAGGCAAGTTCCCGAAACATAAATTAATAAAGTGTTTTTTATGCTCTTTGTTTTTTCTTACATTCCTAATAATTAAAAATTGTGCTCCTTCATGATATTTTTTTTGTATCTGATACGAAGCACTTATTTCATATTTTCAAATAGCGTTTTATTGAGGCAGTGATCTGTAAGGAAGGCAGCTGCTGATGGGAGCGTTATAATAAACGGCGAGGAAGCTTTAAAAAAATTGCAGCTGAGCAGAAAATTGTGAAAGAAACTTATAGAAACAGCTGAAAGATACATCCGTGAAACAGCTGTTTAATAAAATGTGTTACAAGAAATTGCTGTCTTAAAGACAAGATTTCTCTAAGTAAAACAAAATACGAAAACATTCCTTGAAATTATGTCTTTGCTGCTAATTTTATATTGAAAACTCAGGCTTTGTGATTCAAAAAAAATGGCGAGCATCTGCTAATTATTAACCTATACTGAAAAAATGAATGCAGAAAACCCTCAAAATATTTTAGGATGTTTCGGTTAAAAGTAACTAAAACCTTTTTATTACATAATCTTATTAGATGACTGAACAACTGATGTTTTGTAATTACTCTTTTAAGCATTTTAATCTTGTAATGGTAAAAGTTTAAAAATGACCGTGAAAATGATTTTTCAAGCAATAATACAAATTCTTTTCTCCGTAACTATTTTAAAAAATATAGATTCATCTAAAACAAAAGAATTGCAAAATCTGTCCGTAAAAACTGTCAAATACATCAGAAAGATTAGGCTTTTAAGAAACACGGGTTTTAATGAATAGAATTTAAAGCTAGAACGAGAAATACCCCAGCGTCTGACTCTGGAATGATTGGTCGATCCAGTAGTTTGCTAAAAACCGCTGTCTTATATAAATAGCCAGACTACTTTAATTTCACACTATTAATTAAATGATGTGTTACGTCGGTGGATTTCTTTTGACATCATAAAACAAGGACATTGCAGATAATGAAAAGATTTGTTATGTATAACATCTATGGCAAAGAAACGCAGCAGTTATCAGAACTGTAATTCCATAATTCCGCGATTATAGATTCGAGATCTGCCGTGAGAAAACTGAAAGAAATATCAAAATCTTCCAAAATAAACGGGAAACTGAGGATATTTTTTATTATTTTAACTCTAGAACTCTTTTGATATTCTGAACAGTTTTTGAATTGTTTGTTCAAATATCTTGATATTCTTTTTCGCTGACTCATCATTGCCATGGAGTTTAAATTATAATTACGGTAATCACCTAAGTTACCCAAAATACAGTGATTTCCAAAGATGAGTGTATGCACTTGTATTTTACTTTGATGAGATTTATTCAAAAATTGAATCATTTGAAATCGAGAGAAGTACTATAAAATTACTAAAATTATATCAAACATCATTTCGTAATCGCACTAAATATAATATATGAGATATAATTAAACAAGCATTTTGTTTAAATTTTGTCGCAAATTTTAGTTGTCTCAAACAACTAAATCCTACAATACTTAGATGCTTTAATGCAACGTACTGACTTAATAAGAAATTAATTTTGATATGTGATTTAAGTAGTACTTTTATTTATCTTAGTAGTGAACACTATGATCGGTAATTTTAAGAAAAGAAACACTTCTAATGGATGCTACACCGTCAGACTTTCTTTTAACACTAAATATTTAAATATTAATATGGACTTACATTTTTGGATCGGTGAATTACAAGTCTAAACAAAATATTTAAAATTAATGAAACGTATGCATCACTTTGCTCACAGTTACAAACACATTTTTTATAAGTTACGTAATCTACATACATATTTTACAACTTACATTATTGAATACTTAGAATAAAATTTGTTAATGCAAATTTTATGTTAAACAGTACGCGCAGGTGTGAAAAAGCATTTTACCCACTAACAGTTTGCTTAATGTAACAAAAGCGCTTTCAGTTTCGCTTAATTCGTCGCTGTTGCACCAGAGGGAATGAGAACTGTGTTTCGTAGTACATGCAACATTATGAGTAGCAAGATCATCTTTCTAGGGGTATAACTGCTTCACGTAGAAAGCCAACATCACATAGAGGCGGTGTTACAAAATAGTACGATTGCTACTTCTTGTTAGTAAAGCGTAGTGCTATCATTGAGTGCCGAAATTTTTCTAGCACGCTAGTACAGATGAAAGAATCGGCTATAACCAATCGAATGCAGCTTGTTTATTGACGAAATTCCGTGAAACCGGGACTGTTAATAACAGAAAGATCAACAGTGTCTCCGAAAACAAGCTATACTGTCACAAGACCGAAATCTTATTCACTTAGCAGTTCAGAAACAGAAAAGTAACATCAGCGGGTCTTAAGACTGCGGTAACGCAGGGACACAGGGTATGGAGTGATTGTAAGCAGTAGAGGCTATGCGCAATCGTTTAATATGAAAACGGCTTATAGGCCGCCGCTTGAGCCTTTTCCCACTGCAAAAGTGACACTGTACTCTCAAAAATTGGTTAAAGAGCACATGAAAAGGGATTATTTTTTTGAATGATTCTAAATTTTATCGGAACGGTCCTGAGAATCAACAAATAGAATAATGTAGTTTAAAAGTTGGCCATGACTTTGCCGTGTTTACAATGAGTCAGTTAACGTTCAAGATAATTTGGGGGACGCTTTTCATAAGCAGGAATTAATCGACTTCAATTTATCAACCATATTTTAAACGCCCATGTCTGCGCATGCATTCTAAGAGGTAAATGGTGTCTACTATTGCAGCAGTTTGGAGATATATCTCTTTGCATATTCCAACACGATTCCTATAGAACTAACGATATATAAAAGGCGCACGATTTCTATACAATGAATAATTTCGTATGTATTTAGGTTCTTAGGGCCACTGATTATTTCCTAGATAATAATGGTAAAAATATTAAATATAGCAAAACATTTAAAAAACGATGCTCGTTATAAAATAAGAGAACAGCAACCGCATATGTTAGTTAAGAATTTTCTGAAAATGCTCACCTGTAGAAACTTCCATAGCTGAGATAGATAAACAAATTAAATATTTCGAAGTCTTTAAACTAGAATTATCTTAAAATAAATGTGCAAACACTTTAAAATTTAATTGAAATAGAAATATAATTTTAACTTACTAAAATGGCCACCTGCCAAAATAAAACATAACATATTTTGACGGAATGGGGCACATTTGTGATATGACCTGTATTATTTATCACCAAAATTGTAAGAGAATTCTGCCATTAAATGCAGATGGCTTAAATAAGGTCTATAAAATAATTTCTGGTATGTTTGATTCTTCATCCTTTTTTCGTAGAATTTAGGCCTTAATTTATTTTGTAATTCTTTACCATGTTTATATTTTTTATATTAGATGTTTAATTAAAAACTGAATTAAAAATAATTCAATGTTCGATATCTCAAGCTCCCTTGAGAGTGGAAAGATGTGCTTCTCTTTGAGAGCATAATACTGACATAAATCCTCAGAGAAAGATGGGAAAAATGCTTTACAAATCATTTTCGCGGTACGTATTCAACTCAAAATGGTCTTTTCGCGCATGGAACATTGCTGGCATAGCAACGGAATTTTGAAAGGAAGCTTACTAGATTTTTCATAGAGATAAAAAGTTTAAAAGATTTATAGCCCCATTTTTGAAACATCGGAGGAATAAACAGAATGAAAAGATGGCATATCTGTGAAGTGCACATTTATTGGGAGATACATAAGGTGTGCTGAGAAGACAGAGCATGCTAGTGGCTGAGTGGATGGAAATTAATGTATTTCTGCAAACTCCGTTCTTAGAATTTCTAAAGCAAAGAATAATTTTAGGATACATAAAGAAAGAGAGTATTCATTAAAGATAAATATTGCTTTTTTTTTAACACAAAAGAGAAGTCAGAAATATGGCTATATGTTTGATTGCCTCGTCTGAAAACAGTATTATGTCTACGAGAAATGAGATAGTGCTGCCGAAAATCAAGGCTTCACATTAAAGAGCTATACACAACAATAACAATCAAACTCACTTTATTGCCTTAAAGTGCTTGCCGTTATATTTTCAGATGCTGCAGCATCAGTGCAAGTGGAGTCATATCAAGAAGTTTAATTTTTGAATGTTTCCTATTATGAGCAGTCGTTTTCTCCCCTTTCCACAGTCGAGTGCAATAATTCTACACTAAAATCATACCTTTTCAGTCTTACGGCCTCACGATATTTTTTTAAACAGTTGCCTACTGTATATCTGTTATTTAATGTTACATGTTCAGCACCGTCTTCGTTAATGACGTAAATTAGAGCACATAATCTTATTTGTATAACAAATGCCACTAACCATATTCTTCCCCAATACAAAATAAAGCACCACATCTGCAGAGGCATTAGGGTTTCTATGAAGCAGTTGACGTAAAAAATGAGCAGTGCGCCTCGAAGGGACTTGAGCTCTGGGCTTCTCGAATGCTCGTCGAGTATGCTTCCAGTTACACTACGAATGCATGCGGAAAGAAGGGAGAAAATATATTATATATTTCCCCTCTTTAGTGGACGACTGGAGATGAGAGGACTCAATCGCCAAACACTGACGGTGACGAATTATTGTCCACCACCTTTTAGTTCGGACGCCACTGTAGAGTCATTAGGGTGTAGAGTCATAGAGGTGTATTTCTCGAATACGCGTCTAGTATGCTTTCAGTTACACAACGAAGGCATGCGGAAAGGAAGAAGAAAATATAGATTTACTTCAAGTGTATTTTCATGTTTTTCAATTGATCTGTAAATACAGCCTATGTCAGAAAAGTTTTAAGACAAAGGTCGTAAAAAATAGAAAATTGCATTTACCAGGTGATGATCTTAGCTGCTATTAGAGTAGTCCCCTTAGCTATCTATACACAACTGCCAACTTTCATGGAGGTCTTGGAAGCAAGCAGGAAAATCTTCAAGCTTGCAAGCTCATTTGTTACACCCCATTGGATATCTGCAATAATCTTGATGAAGCTTTCCTTTCAGTCACATTTTCACTAAAGGAAACAAGAAAAAATCAGCAGAAATTCTTTATCTTTCCACTTTTTGTTCATCTGTTTGGAGTGAGGGACGATTCTTGTATTAAGTTTCTGTTTCCCTAAATTTTCGCGTAAAATCTTATGATACACATCACGATTTAAATTCAGTTCTTCTATTATCATACGCACAGATACACGACGGTCTTCTTGCAGTAACTGCCTTACACGCTCCACACATTAGTATTAGTTCTGGGATCGTCTTGCACTGAATCTCTGCCTTAACAAAACCTTTTGTTCCACTCGAAAACACGACTTCTTGAAAGTGACTCTCCTGCATATGCTTGCTTTATCTTGTTCCACGCTAGCGGTTTTCTAGAGCTCAACGCAGAACTTAATATTCACACTTTGCCCACAATCAGTATACATTGTGTCACTTTAACGAATGCGACAACAATCCGAACAGTGTGTTAAGCATAGCCCTAGTAAGTTTCAGCGAAAACATGGCTAAGGTCATGCAAAGTAAGAATACATATCAGATAACATAAACATAACACTCATTCCCCTTCAGTACCTCAAATTCAGAAATAAAAATAATTGTCCTGGAACTTTTCTGACAAAGGATGTAAAATGTCGCTTTCCAATAAAAATAAACATGACAACTTTTTGAATACAATTAAGCGTTCAGCCTTCTGTGTTATTCTGCCATTTTATTTCTGATTATCGAAATTACATATTTATCAGACGATTATGGAATTTAAATCACTATAAAAAAGATAAGCGTGGTTACCCTATTTAGTCGTGCATTTTTTTCCTTTATATTTTTATTTCCCTTTAGTTATTATAAACCAGAAAAAAAAAGCATTAGAAATTCTGTTCGCAGAATTTTTAAATTCTACAACAAAATCGGCTCCTCCACCTTTTTAATGAAGCTCTGCCAAAAGGTGTCGTATTTTTATGAAGAATTCTAAATGTGTACAAATCAAAAAACATTCATAACAATGCCCAGAAGCAGCCGTATAAGTTTGCATCCGGGGCAATAACTAGGTTTCTCGCATACCAAGACATTCCTAAACTCTTAATTAATTTTGATAAGTATTAAGTTTGATAAGTATTTTAATAAGTAATCCTGAGTTTTCAAGGTGGCCTTTGAAAGTTCAAGACAGATTGGCCTTCCACTTCATAAATCCGTCATTGGTGGAAGAGGAGTATTGGTTTTCGACATAAATAAATGTAATGACATTTTTATGAGCATTAATATTTTATTTTGACATTAGATTACCTTCACGACAGTATCGCTGTATTATATAAGTGGAGTTTAGTTTTCATCATTAATTTATTTTGCATGAGATGAAATAAAGTGCAACCATTTCATGCAAGTATATTATTTATGTATAATGTTGCGTTGCATTGTTTCCATGATTATGACAAAGACTCGAGGGTTTCCCGCCTAATACAGATTAGTCTTAAGATTATTCAGATTTCTGCAAAGCTTTCAGGAGCATTTGCCTAAGGAATGGGATGCCTTTTTTAAGGGGCACTCTCTTGTATTTATATTACTCATAAATTTATATTACTATTTATGTTACTCATAAATACAAGCCATGGAAACCTCTGAAAATTCTTAGGCCACCAGCCTTGTTTGTCGGGATTATCTGGCTAAGAAGAAAAATGCCTTCGTGAAGTACCTTCTCAAGGAAAATGGCTCGTATGAGGGAAACAGGAAATCATCATGAATCCATCTAGAATTCAAACCAGTGATTTGCTATGAAAGTTCTTCCTTTCTGTATCCCCCACCAGCGGTCGAGCGGTAAAGACGCTGAACACTGGTAGCTCGGTCCGAGGTTCGAATCCCGCGAACGGGCTGGCTGCATGGGCGTTTTCGTGGTTTTCCCCATGTGTAGCGTGTATACGAGCCAGTTTCCCTTAGAAAGTCCTCCACGAAGGCACCCCTCCCTTTAGGCAGATAGCCCTCGTGTGCTTTGCCATAATTGAATAACCTAACCTTTCTGTATCACGGTGTAGGATCGTCTGGTCTGACTTCTAATGCATCAGCTAAAATACGCTTAGAAACCACACACAAGAAAGGTAAAAAGAACCTTTTAGTAACTCTTTTAAAATTCACAGTGCGTCGACTAGATGCTAACGCACTACGCCTCACTCAGGCGGTACTCAAATAAGAAGAACTAAAATAAAAATTCGAAGGTATTAATAAGTAGTAGAATAATGCTACAGGGCTCAGATAATCCTGTTTTCTAAAACTGCGTCGAATACCTAGTGGCAGCAAAATAATAGGGTTACGCCACGTTAACCAGCAATAAATGCAAAGCAGAAGCTCACGCTACAAAAAAGTACATTGTTCGCCCAAACTCTCTAACTTCCCTTCTAGAACTCCTTATTTAAACCTTTTCACCTCAAGGTAGAATTTGCATTAATTCACGAGAGCTACCAAATTTAAATATTCTGGCATTGGCAATTAGGGAAAATGAAGGATTTTAGCATAAAATTAAATTTAACGTCTTAATTAAAATAAATATAAATCCCTGCAGTTGCCCCTACCAGAACTTAGCAGACTTGGATAAAGGTCCTCAAAGACCTGGTTCAAACTGCTAAATTCTACAACTAACAGTTTCCGACAAAAGGGCGAACCTGAAAGCAAATTTTCATTAATACGTACTAATACGTAGCTGCTTGTATCAGGCCAGAACTTTTGGTGTTTTAACATAAACAGTCTTTTGAGAAACAAAACGAACTTTTAGTTCTTTACATTAACGTTACATCTTTAGACTACACTATAGCTATGGGCTTTAATAAAACTAAAATAACTTTAGTTTTCAACTAACGCAAATTGACTTTACATAGTAACTTCAATTTCAATATTCCATGTAACTTTACAAAATAGAAGGGATTTATTGAAAAAAATTCACTTACCTTTGTTTTTCGTTGCTTGGTATTCAGCCATCCTTTTATTGCAGAAGTCCTTCCATGTGACGTTGCTTAAACTGGCGATTTTCAATCTCTGCTTTCTTTCTACTGGTTGAGGTTGGCTCTGCCTTTTTTCTCCTCTGAG
This sequence comes from Stegodyphus mimosarum, assembly GCA_000611955.2. Lineage (NCBI taxonomy): Eukaryota > Metazoa > Arthropoda > Arachnida > Araneae > Eresidae > Stegodyphus > Stegodyphus mimosarum. The sequence continues at coordinate 369,828 of KK114767.1, forward strand.
CATCCATCTCTTAGCCTCCAACGGTGCCAACTCTTGTCTTTTTTTTGCTGGCCAGAAAACTGGTTCTATTATTGTACATTTAACAAAGAGTGAATAAAAAAATGGATATCTACGATTCAGTCTTATTAATTAGGTTTTAGTAATATTACACGGTCTTTAACAGTAACTATCTCTGATTCCATCAAAAGATTTAATATTCAAAATTATGTCGTGAAGTGTTTTCAGTCAGTTTTTACATAGTCAACAAATTATCAGAAATGCTCATAAATCTACACGGCTGTTTCTTGTGCATGAGGTCAATCCAACAAGAGATAAAAAGGAAGAATATATGTATGTATTTAGAGTACTTCCCCCCCACAGTTTTATTAAGCTTATTTATATGTAAATATTCTAATGCTTTATTGCTAGTTTATATGTAAATAATTCTTTAAATAGATTAAAGTTCTTTAAGTATTTAAAGTTAATAGAAGTTCTTTAAATAGATTAAATTCTAAATAAAGTTCTTATTTATTTATGTATAAAAATGCAATAATTTTATCATTTTTTATTATTAAAAGCATGAAAAAAATATTTTGATATATGTTTAATAATTTCTTATTGAAATTTCATTTTCACCATAAACTTTCTATAAATTTTTGAAAGATAATTTAAAAACAGAAAGTGAAACATTTTTAAAAATAATTTTAGATTTGTATGATTAAAAGGTAGCTAAAATAACACGAAATTATCAGAATACTTCAATAAGTAATCAAAATACGCGAACTAACTAGCAAATTCCTTTGTCAAACTGCTGGAGGTAGCAAATTCTAACATCATAAAAATCTGTAAGAAATTCTTACAGCCAACTATTTTTTCCGTCTTTTGAATATCACAATATAATTTCGATATTTAATTATAATCTATTCTATATGCTATATTCATTAGTTTTATTTTTTATACAGCAATATAAACTTATTTGTTACTAATTTACGAAAGAAAAGAACATATAGAAAAGATGAAATACATTTATTTAATTCTTTTTCTTTCCTGTAGACCTGTCTTTTTCTTTCTGCAGTCAGAACCGTCTGAAATACCGTGCCCATGTATTTTTTCACCAAAGAGATAAATTTCGGCAAAGATATAAATTTCTATATATTCGATTTTCACATGAGGCCCCTATATACAATACAAGGAGTCCGATCATTAAAGAAAAAAACGCACACGCACACATGTGCACACATATATGTATGTATAAAAGTTAAGTATACCGGTACACTTTTATACACATAGTTATTCATTACTATATTTCAAAACATAATTCCAAGTTTCAATCAGATGCAATAATATTTAATCATAGATTTTTATATTCAGAAAATTCAGATATAATGACACTTTTAATAATTTACGATTATGAAATGAAAATCATTAGAAAATTCCTTTCTGATAACGAGAAAATAACACAGAACTTGTTCACTACTATCACTGTTTTGATCATTACTATCTACTTAATTCTATAATTCCATAGAATAACCATGTTTGAAATACAATAACTACGTTTGAATGAGTAGCCATGTTTCAATCAATGGCGATTTGGAACTAAATTTTATTCTCTTCAATAAATTAATTTGGTATTCCTAGTCTAATTGATCTTAATCTTTAAATTTCAGTTTTTTGAAACTTCAAATCAACACATTTATCGCTTTCACTTACTTTCCTTCTTCTCGTTTTAATCGTTTCGAAAACTTATTTCTTTAAATTTCTTTACAGAAACATATCTTTTTTTATTATATTACCTTAGAATCAACCGAATGGACTTTTTAATACATGTTTTATATCAATATCAGTAACATTAGATTTAATCCAGAATGGATTGTCTTAAATCTTCCACAAAAAATTCAAAAAGCAAAATCTTCTTTTTATTTGAAACTAAATAATGTATTTTATCCTTTCATTCATTATAAGGAATAAAATAAGTTAGAAAAGAAAAGTCTTGTTTTATAAACGTGTATGTTTGCATTCCAATCTTAATAAAAAATAAGATTCGATTTTCGATTCTTTAATCTGCCTAGCAGTATGTGTAGCTCCTTCAGAAATAACCATTATAAACTAATTATACAAGTAACGATGCAAATTACATACGGAAACAATAAGACAAAATATTCACGAAAACACTGAAGTGAAAGACTGATAATAATGTATATTTCATTTTCAAATATCCTTCATTAGTGTCCCGATGCTATTCTAGGGTCTTTGTGCATTACGTTTGCTGAACATACTGTAAGCAACTGTGTCCTATCCAGATCCATTTCGGATACTCTGGAAAGCTTTTCATGGTGAAATAAGAGCTGTAGCTCAAGAAAAGGAAGATAGTACAGAATTACTAGTGTCTGCATCATGTTGCTTTCTAAGCAAGTTTGTCTCTAGAGTTCGTTTCAACAAACATAACGTTAGTTCTAACAGTATATTTTAATGTTAGAAAATAGTATGTATGGTACTGTGAAATTTCAGCACTTTAAATCAATTTTATTAATCTATTTCTTAATGCAGCCGAGTTGTTTAAAAGTAAATGAAAATATAAAAATATATTAAAGGACCGTGATTGCGATAAGGCAATAAAATAAATACATTATTTATGTATGCAAAATTTTCCTGCTTTTTGTATTGACACAGTATTGCGTCAAACGTAAACTGAGAGGCGGGAAATACCAAAGAAGATTAACGGAAATCAAAATTTAGTCCTTATATCACAGGGAATAAAAACAGTACTGGGAATGCAATGCTTTTATATTATTACGAATAATGTTAGTAAACTTATGTTATTTTAAATATATTCAAGTACATCTTGATGTGTTTCTGTATTGAAAGTTAACAATAATTACTTTTTAAGAGAAATTTCTGATTTTCACAGCTAAAATGGCGCCACTTCTGCTAGTTATTCACTGAGCCTAGTGCCTCACTTGCCACATTTTTGTCCCGGCTCTGTCTGCAGTATCAGTTAGCAGTGTTATAAAACGTACAAGAATGAAAATAGAAATAGGCCAACATATTTAGAAAGCGAATATTGAGTTTTGTGCTAATTCGTTAGTTCGAAAAGTGTTCGGAAAGTTCGGAAGTTTGTGCTAATTTGTTAGTTCGATATTTAAAATATTAAACATTATTAAGATGAAGTTCTGAGAATTTAATGGAAATTTATTTTTCTTCATTTTGTGCGTATGATGAGTGAAAACTTAAATGTTGTTCGGAATGAAATTTATCTCAATTTATCTCGAGTTAAAAGATAAATAAACAGGAAATAAAAATTTGAATGTTGGATTAAAATAAAATGTTATATACAATAACATAAAATTAAAGTATTTATTTCCTTATCTATAGCTAAGAAGCTGTTGACCTGGTATGTCACGACCCACGAATCTCACGACCTTCATTATTATTACTAATAAATTGATATAAATGAAAAATAACATAAAATTCCGGCTAGAATTCAATCAATTACTGTAAAACATAACGAATACACTTTGAAGACAATTCATGCAGTTGAGCTAACGTGTTCCAATCTTAGAGATTTACCAACGTCAGTGCTAAAGTTTTAGAAACCACTGTGCAATAGCTGAACTATTAATTCTATTTGTCATGCGATAACTGAATCAGTAACCAACATGCGAGTTGTCAACTGTTTCCAACCAAAAACATTAAACACTTATTAGTTACATGCTGACAAGAACCTCATGGTGAAGATAAGATATTTGCTTTCTATTAAAAGCGGCGTAAAATTGCGGGAGGAAATTCAGCATATTTAAAATTCATGTGATGCATAAAAGGGAAGGAAAGAAGACGTTTTGCTTTCACTTTATTTTCTTGCCTGGATAGATGTATGCGGGAATAATTTCAACCGCTAGCTAAATATTTTGATTACTAGCTGAACACGCACCGGTAAATAGATTGTGAATAAAGGGATTCTTTTGCCTTCTGCGAAGAGAGAGAAAGCTTTCTATTGCCTTAATGAGCAAAACGAGCTGCACGGGGACTGCTTGGATGAATGGACATTGTTTGGAAGATAAAGGTTTCCTCACACGTAAATTAACGAAAAGCCAAAATGGAAAAAAGTTAAAAATATTGCAAATAAATCCGTTGTAGAAGGTCAGAAGTAGCAGTAACTGAAAAAATGTCGCACGTCTTGGAGCATGGCGCCATTTTATTGTTTAAATGGACTGTAAAGGAAACAAAAGACTATAAGAGCAAAAAAGTTGTTTGGACTATAAGAGCAAAAAAGGTAGACAGGCTGTCTACTAGACTAAGATTTTCTTGAGAAATGCTTTATCGGGACGTAAAGCTATTTTGGGGCTTCCTTCGGCGTGAAGATGAGCGAAATATACTAGCCGTCTTTTTTCTTGGAGCGAAGTAGGAAAAAAATGAAATTCATAATTTTACTTGCTGAATGGCTTTAATTCATTTGAAAAAAAATGTGAGAGGACTGACATTGACTCAATATTAACTCAGGCAAGGTTACATATGAAGATGGCTTTTAACTGATAGTAAGATCAGGAATTAAACCGAAAAGATATTGTTGGGAAAGAGGCTTTGGATTTTATTTGATCATGAGAGAAAAAAAGATGGTAAGGAGCGTGAGAAGACAGAGAGAAGCAGGAAGGAAAAATTCTGACAGGTGTTATCCTCAGAACTTAGAAGTTGAGAAGAAAATAAAAAAAGGAAGAACGAATTGTAGATGATGACTAATAAAAAGGTGTTTTGGAATGAAGGTCCGAGATTAGAATAGTGTATGGTAACTCTGGAGCTGTGCGAGATGAAAGAAAATTTAAGGAAGATGTATCGGTTTCGTGTAATACACTGACTACCAATAAGTATTTGGACACCTACGCAAATGACAATATCTGAAGTCCTAAGGTACGTCACGGACTCCGTCGGTATATATCGTGTAGGAAACAGCATCGGCTTTAGTCGCGTGCAAGATGCCTCGCAATTCGGAGCTCTCTAATTTCGAGAAAGGTATAATTATCGGATATCGCAAATGTGGCTGATCCTTAAGGGACATATCTAGCGATCTGAAGTACCCAAAATCGACAGTGGCCTATGTGATTAAGAAGTGAAAGGTGAGCGGTGATTGTCGGAATGTGCCCCGAGTCGGCAGACCAACGAAACTGGGAGATAGAGACCGACGAGTGCTGTCTAGAGAAATTCGGAAGAACCGCACCCAACCGATGGCCCTCATCCTCGAGGAGTTTCAACAGGCCTCCGGGAGTATTGTTTCAATGAATACCATCCGTAAGGAAGCACATCTGCTTCGTTTTCATAGTCGTGCTGCTGCCCATAAGCCTTTGATCACAAAGTCCAACTACGCTGCTCGGTTAATGTGGTGCAAAGCACATCGAAATTGGACCGTAGATCAGTGGAAACGAGTTCTTTGGAGTGACGAATCAAGGTTCACACTTTTCCGTTCGAATGACAGGGTCTGGGTCCGGCGTCTACCTGGAGAACGTCTCCTGCCAGAATGCATTGTGCCAACAGTCAAAGAGGTGGAATTATGGTCTGGGGGTGTTTCTCCTGGTATGGGCTGGGACCCTTGGTCCCCATTCATGGTAAGCTCAACTCCGATGCCTATACACTATTTTGGATGACAATGTGCTTCCTACGTTGTGGCAGTTTTACGAGTTGGACCCCTGTTAATTCAGGACGACAATGACAGTTGTCATGTTTCGACGTTAACCAAGGCTTGGTATGGTGCCAATGGAGTTCATCGAATGGACTGGCCTGCCCAGAGTCCAGACCTGAACCCTATCGAAACCTCTGCGACGAGTTGCATCGCCGAATTCAGGGGTGCACTACCCGTGCAAAATCGGTGAAGGAACTTCTCTGCCTTCTCCAAGCCGAGTGGAAGAAAATACCACTAGCTGTCATACAAAGACTTGTGGAAAGTATGCCCCGGAGGGTCCACGCTGTAGTTACCTCTCTTGGAGGCTCTACCAACTATTAATTTTGAATAAAGTTAGGTTTTCTTTTCTATCACAGGTGTCCAAATACTTATTGGTAGTCAGTGTAAATTTACATTGAACAAAATGAAAAAGCAGGACTTGAACGTGAAAATCCTCCGTAACTATGGTTCGATGGCTAACAATGAAATGCTGAATTTATGACGCTTTGATGGATGATTAACAGAAACTCTGTTCACGACTGTTATTTTATGAGAGAAAGAAGAAAAGATAGCTTGAAAGCGCTTAAAATTCCGACTTAGAATATCGGCTTGCAACTGAATGATGCTCGATAATCCGGGCGTTGTATTGTGTCTACGAAGTGTTATAAGGAGACTGTTCAGAACTGATATTTAGAGTGATGGAGAAGGACGATCCACTGTTCGCACAGTAACAGACATTGTAAGGACAGTAACAGGACGGTAAGAGACGACGTTTTTGAAGATGGGTTACATAAATTCATTTGCAGTCTGACTTTCAGAGGGTTAACTCTCTATCGCGGAGTTTGTTTTGTAGACTTCTCGGAAATCCGAAGTCTGCTTATGTAAGTATGCTCAGCTCATCCTTGCATCTAGTGACGATTATATAAAACTAAGTATTAATGTGTAAATATTTATCAAGGGATTTAGCTCCAAGGTCAGGATAATGTTATCATCAGTATATTTATTATGAATTAAAATTGTTCATGCGGAACGGAAGGACTTAAAAATGATTGTTTAGGTAAATAGGATAATATTTGTCTGCAACAGTATAGTTCAGGAAGTTTAAATTATTGTATCAAATCGAACTTGTGTTTAATTATTTGCGGCTGTACGTGACTGTCAAATTGTTCATTTGAAAGAAGGATGAAGCACTATGTATATCAGGTTTGTACATAATTATACAACGTACTATATTTTCACCTGTACACTGTGAAACAAAAGGGGGGAGGGAACAATTCTAGTATATCTACCGTTCTACTGGGCCGATTGACGAAGTTCAACTTGCGTTTTTCATGTCTCAAAAGCGCGACTTAGGATATATATTACATTTATACATAGCATTGTTCTAATATAGGTATTTTGACACAAAATCGGGCTTTTTCTGAAATGACATGCTCCATATTTCGATTCTACTACTCAAGTTATGCCAAACTACCAAGTTTTGTAAAAATCGCATGAGTAGTTTTTAAAAAATTAGTTCTAAAAAGTTTACCTCCTCAATGTTAATTGAATTTGGTATACATTTATAAATATCTCTTTTTTTATTAAACTTATTTGATTCTTCCTTTCTTATTTCGAAATTTAGGTTCATTCTAAATAAAATTCGCCCATTTTTTTATAATTTATTTTTAAAATTTGTATTTTTAAATAATTTTTATAAATTTTTCAAAAAACGTTTTTTATTATAACCTATAAAATTTCTCACTAAGTAGATATATTTCTAGGCACACTTGCAAAAATTAGAGTTTTTTATCTAAAACTTCCTAAGGTATACGTGAATTTACATTTTGGCGCGTTTTGAAATTTGGCGTATTTATTATAAGAGATAATAATGAAAATGTGGTTTTACACACTCTGTTAAAATTATTTGAAAGAATGAACGATGACTTTTTTTCCGTTCGTGGGCAATGAAAAAAGGAAAGAATATGTTGCTATAAATTAAAAAGTTCGCTAAGTGAATTATTCTTGGCACGAACCGAAAAAAAAAATCCGCCAAGATAAATTTTTCTATTTCTCCGTAAATTTCTTATCAAATTTTACAAAATTTAATACCTAGGCATAATTTAAGTCGTAGAATCGAAATATGAAAAAAAAAGGTATGTTATTTCAGAAAAAGTCCGATTTTGTGTCAAAATACCTATGTTATTACAAGGCTATGTATAAATCTAATATATATCCTAAGACGCGCTTTCGAGATATGAAAAACGCAATTTGAGTTTTGTAAATTGGCCCAGTAGAACGGAGGTATAGAACTGTTCCTCCTTTCTTTTTTTTTTGCGCAGTGTATATTAATTTCTTAATCTGGTATTATTTAGATGAAAATGAAAAGGTGTTCATAGTTACATTTACACATGAACTGCTGTTCCAAATATTTATTTACTAATATATGATAACTTACTTAAAGTTCAGCTCAAGATATCCATAAAAATATATAGAACATATTTTTTTCTCAAATAATCTTTTAATTATTTGGATAAATCAGCTAAACCGTTGAATTTTCACTCGGGGTTAAAAAGATATAGAACATATTTTTTCCTCAAATAATCTATTAATTATTTGGATAAATAAGCTAAACCGTTGTATTTTTACTCGGGGTTAAAAAGATATGGAACATATTTTCCCCTCAAATAATCTTTTAATTATTTGGATAAATCAGCTAAACCGGTGTATTTTTACTCGGGGTTAACTGTCGCGGAATAGGATGACTATACAGTGTATTCGTAGTTTTCTCACACGTATTAACATGAATATGAGTCAGCTTCACTTTGAGTATCTTCCATCAAAGTATTCCTATTTTAGGTAGATAACAGTCACCTCTTCTGCCACAATCCGTTAAATAAAACGACTTTATTTTAGGTTTGAAAATCTATTATATGATAAGTTCAATTAAGAGTGAAAGCATGATTTGATTCCATTAACGCAACCATCTGTTTTGACAGGGAAAAACAAAATGAATTTTGAATAACTTAATTACTCTTGCAGATATTATAGGCGGTTACTGAAACTAGAACTAACTTAACAAAACTGATCGGGCACGCAATGTAAAAAAGTAATTAACAGATAAGGAACTCTTAAAAATAATAATCAAGTTAAATGAATAGAAACATCAGTTCACTCACGTAGAAAATTTACAGACCCTTGGGGAGTACTGTGTAAGATTCTTATATTAATTAACCAGTTATTAGGATTTGATTTGTACTATAACTTCTTCTTTTCGCCTTCCTCATCAGAATGCACATTATCTTTTAGAATATATAAGCTGAGAGTCTTGAATCTTAGATAGATATAGAATTTCTGGCACTACGATCGCGCTATTATGATTTCGCCAATCTATCTAAAAGTGAATATTCTGGTTTTCGCATTCTCTCGCAGTCGTACTTCATGTACTGGAAAAATTAATTGAACCAGCTTATAGCTTTTTTATTTGACTGTGCAGTCTTAGACTACTTTATCAAAGTTTAAATAATTTGACTGTTATTACTGTCATAATTTATTTGGCTGTTATAATTTGCATCTCCACGAGAGGTGCTTTGTCTGTAGCACAAGTCGTATGTTTTATGTTAAAAACTCAGACTATATAAAAAACAGTTGTTTTAAAATCTTCTTCAGTACTTTTCGAATTTTTAAGACGTAGCAATAATCCGATAACCTATCTAGTAAGGTATGCAGGACTTAAGTTTCCAGATCAATAGCAAACTTACAACTGAAAGCTTTCAGCTGTACTGCAAATGTTTATCTATAATAATCGAAATATGGTTAATCTAAGTCGGAAACTTCGAAATCTCGTCTCCTAACCGGAATACTGTTTGATTAGTTGACTAAAAGCATACAAAGTCTCTCTATCTAAAGGGAGGGGTATCTTAGTGAAAGATATCCTATGGGAAACTGACTTTTATTCATATTACACATAGGGATAACTGGAAAACTTCTTTTGCGGGCAACCCTTCTGGAGGATTTGAGCCCGACCCGAAATGCCAGTGAAATAAGTTTATCCGTTTGGCCACTGGCGGACAAACGGAATATTCTTTCATTGATCAAAGTTCAAAAACCTTTTGGTGTCAACCAAATTTCAACAAATTTTGCTGTTAATGTCACCAAGTGATGACACGCAATACGTCTGATAATAATTGAGTAGTTTAAATTCTGCTAGTTACACATTAATGGACAAGTGTTTAAGATTATTGAACACTGGGAATTTCAATCAGTCTCTAATTTCAGCGAACGGTTGAATGAGTGGTTGTTTTCCCAATTTTTTTCATGTGTAATATGAATATGAGCCAGTTTGCTTTAGAGCGTACTTTCTCTTAGGCAGACTGCCCTGGCACGCTTTGACTTCTTAAAGTAAATAATCATTTTACACGTCGTAGTATGCAGTTTTCTGCGCTATAATACAAATTTATATGATACAAGTAAAGCAAATATTTACAAATATTTAAATGAGTTTAATAATCTGTACATTTCATTCTTTCAAGCTGTAAGCTTAAGGTCGTTTTTTGGTTTAAAGTGACAACAACGTGTTCAAAGTTACAAGAAGTGAAGAAAATCATCGATCCCAAATTCCAGGTTCCATAATTAATATACATGCAATAATTGATTCAAATCCCAGATTCCATAATTAATATCCATAGAATAATTTCTATCTTGTTTTTTTAATTTATATACTTTATCTGTTGTTTAGAAACGTAAGTGTATTCTACAGCACTGTACCAAAAGAGTCGAATGAGACCATGTTAATTCTAATTTTTTCGATGACTAGAAACACGTTTTAATACCTCTTATAAAATGACAGAATGGCGGAAATTTAATCTTGAAAAGAGCGTAGTCTAAAGATTCAAATATATTCCAGAAAATAACACGAACTTCAGCTGTACAACTCCACACCTTACAATACCTTTAAAGCCACACAAATATTTCGCCGCTTAATGTAATGCGACATTACCTTCGTTTGTGCGAGAATTTAAAGTCTGCTACTTTCCTTGCAAAGCTTTGATCCGTGCTTGTATGGCTTTGACTTTATCAATAAATTTAATTGAGTCTCTAGAGCAATCTCGGAGCCCATGTTGAGCGCTTTTATATCCTGTCTTAGGAAGTACAGAAAAGAATGGTAACTTGGGAACTTTGTTGGTTTTGAAAATAAATTAGATGCAGAAAATCTCATGCGCAGTTTATTGCAGCTGGTTGTGGGTTAAATGTGTTTTAGACAGCTGGTTGAAAACTGAATCCATATTTTTTTCATTAAATGCTTGAAGTAAACCTTTATGTTATTATTGCCCCTACGGGTATTCTATTTGGGTAATGCTAAAAATCAGAAAATATTTTTTCATAATGTTGGGGAGATTATCGTTTATGGAAACAAACTTTATTAAGGCGAGAATATATTGTGTAAAGCGGTGAACGTAGGTAATATAAAATTTAGCATTGGTGATAAAGAATATTATTATGCATGTTGGCTGTTTATTTTATTGTCTTTAAGAAATCAGTACAAAGTGATACTGTTACGAATCTAATTTTTGCTGGTTTTCTTTTAATTTTTAATTTTATCTTACTTACTCAACCTCTCTTGGTGCCGCGACAAACTAAAAAAAACACAATTCTCATAAAAAATATAAATTGAGTTCATAAAATCAAATCATAGACACTGGTGTTTGAAACAAAAATAATTAATACCTTAAGCTAGATTAATTTTCATAAATCCTCAACACAGTAAATTAAGTTTTATCATATCAACTCTCAACTCTTAAGTCCAATGAAATGAAAAATCCTCCCTGGTGTTTTGTTAAACTCAAAATATTAATATTCATGTAAAATGCATTACTTACAACACAAAATCATCAACATGCTATCTCTCACTAAACTAACTAATCGGCTCTCCTTCCTGAAAACACATAAATTTCAATACAACCTTAGAGATAGCCACAAACACTTAAAAGTAAAACACAGAACATTTCAAAACACCAGGAAAAGATAAATTTCACACTAAGAATCAAAACAATCAAACAATGTCCACCAACATTTCGATGATGTTCTCAACAAAGATAAGTGCAAGCCGCAGTAATCTGTAGGTGAAAGCCCATCGACTTCTCAATGATGTTCTCACTGCGCAGCAATCTGCAGGTGAATGACGTTTTTCTCCATATTTTTTATCAGTAATCTGGAACTACAGCGTGAGCTTTAAATCACATTTTCCTCAAGGAAAAACCATCAGTGAAAATTGGACATAGCCGCAGACCTCCAAAAAGATTCGCCGACGACAATACGATTGGAGCCCGCATCGTTCTCGGCCCAATTTTCACCCCGAAAATTCGCCTGTAACCGCAGCCGTACCAACGGACGCCCCGGGGGGGGACGCCGGGCTCTCTCCCCTCAAAAAAGACTCGAAACTAAGACAAATCTTCAAAATCCCCTCACCACGGGAGCGACTAAATTTAAAACCTCGCGACGCTCAAAATGTGGACCGCCTCTATATTTACTATTGGTTAAAATAAATCCATAAAATTAAAATTCACCAATGCTACACAAAACAGTAACCCTCTCTAACCACTAGGAACAGACCAATAAATACTAACCAAAATTCTAAGAAAATCAGTCCTATCCTTTCACAGTGACAAGCCCCCTATTTTCAAGCTCAAAAACAAGGGATGTTTACATAGTAAATCTGTGAACGTTGCGACTCTTCAGACAAATTCTAAATTTTTGTACTCCCATAATTCTATCAAGAATCGGCGCCGCTAAGCTGATCGCCTATGAACGAGAAAAACACATGTTCGCCACCCCAAGATAGGGGGACGAAAAATGCAGCTGTCCGCCGACCCTTGACCCCGAAATTCTCCTCCCGTGAGAACGCAAAAACTGGATATTGCTGTACAAGCTTTTCTGCTAAATTAAAGAAATTTTACCCAAATCAAAAGAAATAATTTAGCAACAGTATAATTTAAAAATTACAACTCAAACATGAACATTAAAATTTTACTATTCATTGTAAATTAATAAAATTATTAAGCACTGTAAAATAATATTTAAGGAATCTACATAACAATACAAATCAATACAAATCAAAAGCATCTTATTAGGAGGGAGACCTTTGCGTATGTGTGTATGAATCTAAAAATTCACTTTTTATATGCCTTCGTGCATGTAAAAAGTGAATTGGCCAGTACTCAGGTTATACTTGAAGGTACCTTCCGAGATTCTTATGAAGCGAACTCATTTGCGAGATATCAAATCCGGATGACCTATGAATGTTTAGCTGTCTTATCCATTCAATCTTTGATGAAAATTTGCCTAAAAGTATTGAGAGAGACAAAGCATTCGAAAATAAAACATTTATTGCCGTTCTCTTCCTTTCTTTCTGTATTCATTTCAAGTTTCGAAGTGATTTTCTATCAAAAGTGAATATTACCTGGAGTCAAGTTACACCACTTTCGCAGTGTAGTATTAGATATGTAATAAAAGGCTAGTTCTTCGATGGGCTTAGCAGGAGAACGCATTATTGGAATTAACTGCGGAATGATGCTACCAAATCACTGAATGAGTATTTGATTGGTACATCTGTGCGCTGCTTTGAATCGCTGCGTTTTAATTAAGGAAACAACTCATGAATATTTTGACTTCGATTGTTCGAGCAATTGCTATATCAAACGATTCAAACTAATTACTGGAATGCAGTTCGAAGACTGTTTCTTTTAACGTAATTTTCCTGTACGTTTTTCTGAGGAAAACTCTTGCACATGAAAACGATGCACCACGTGATGACAATTACTGCGAGTTCTTATGAAGTACATGTTTCGCCAAAATTCAAAGTTTCTGTCATTCAGTTTATCAATTAGCAAAACTAATTTTATGATTTTGTTGCAAAGCTTCGGTTTATTTTGATATTACAAGAAGCGTAAATTCCTTTTCTTTGTAAAATTAAAATGCGCGAATTTCGTGCGCATGTAATATCCTACATATTCTTCACTGTACAGACCACTTGCCATTTTCAAATAGCTAATCACAGAATTGCATATTTGCCTACTTTGTTAGAAGGCTGTCGTATAAATAAGACACCTTTCTAACAAAGTAGGCTTAAACACCAGTAAGTTGTTTTTTTTTTATCTAAGACGAACTTTTCAAACGGCAAAAAGGATTGTTGTAAAAGAAAATTTTTTTACGATACTTTAAATTCTTCAATAGAACTCTGAAACGTTTAGTTGCAATTTGAAAAATTAAATTAGCGAAACTTTATAGATATATGAGTCTGACGAAAACGAAATTTTCTACTCGAAGAGATCTTTTTTTACTGCGCAACACTTAGTCTTTTCGCGGGATAATCGGAGAATTTGTTGTGATGACTCTTTTTTTCCTAAACTTAATTTACTTTCTCAATAGAATAATCAGCACAGTTAACCTTATAGGCTTCTAATTTAACTAGAAGCAGCAAAAGTGACTGAATCAGTTTACTCGAATTCACGAGTACTCATGATATCATTATTTGCCATATCCTAATCATGTGCAAAGTTGCATACATTCTTAATTTTATTTGCATCACTTATATAATTAATCTATATAGTATTAATAATTCGGGAACTCTTTAATAATCTTCCAAAAAATTAAAGAAATTTTTGAGATTATGAAAATTATTGTCCTACATATAGTAATTAGTTATATATGTATATATATGTATATTGATAATTAATATACTTTAATAATTTTGTCCATTACAGAATTATACTCTTTAAAAATATGACAGTTCAAATATGTGCAGAAGACTTTTGGGCAACTTTAACTGCTTTCAGATTATTATATACTAGCTTTTACCCGCGGCTTCGTTCGAGTTGATGTCTTTAAATAAGTTTCAAAGACTATTGAAAATAAAATAAAATAATTTGATTTTGTTTCTTATTGCCTGACCAGGATAATCAAGATAAAATTTTAGTTACCAATTTTTTAAGTTAAAAATACACTCCGTGTAAAATTTCAGTGAATACTGTCCTTCTTCATTGAGATAAAAAGAAATCCATATTGATGTCGCTAAGACGCTATTCTGCATAATTTTAAAAATCCGATTTGGATATATCAAACATTGCAATCTTATGGATTTTATTTGGTTTTAGTAAAATATTCTAAAATAAAACATAATTTAAAAAACAGGAAAACATGCTTTATTAAGATATCTCACTACAAAAATAAATAATTTTCATTACCAAGATTTCAAAAAGGTTAATGTATTAACAAAACGTTAAAATCATTAATTCTTTTTCTGAAGAGCACGAATAAGAGTATTATTCTAGGATGCTTCTGTATACTATATTATATGTTTTTCTATTCGGCGCTAATACATATAAATTCCTGGCTTTGATACAAGCGAACAGGCAATAGCGAACAGGCAATTTGATACAAGCGAACAGGCAAGCGAATAGTTGACCATGGGAAAAGCATGACTTTTCCAAATGCACCCCTGCTACCTGTAATATTTGTCCTTGAGCTTTGTTAATAGTAATAGCAGAACTAAGTTCGATTGGAAACTGTAGTCTTTTAAAGTGAAATGGTAGGTTAGTGGGTATTATTGGGATTCGAGGTATGATAACGCTTTCCCCTTTTCTTACACCTGTTAAAATAGTGACACCGATTATATTCTGCCCTAATTGTGTGATTCGAAGCCTCGTTCCATTACACAGTCGAGATGCATCTATATTTCGCATAAGCATAAACAGTACATTTAATTTCAATTGAAGTTTATATGAGAATATACCTGATAGCTCTAGTGAATTTAAAAACTCAGCAGGATATCAAGTGCATTTTTCTGTATACATGATTGTACCTATTGACAAATACTCTTTTATTTCTCTCTGCACCTCTTTCAAAATGCCAATGTTAATTTTGTTTACGATTTCATTTGTCGGTGCTAGAATTGCTGTTGCACATAACCAGTGATCACAGTTCCGAGTAAACTTTAGCAATAAGCTCCACATCTAAATTACAAAATTCCTCTGAAAGTAAAATACAACCTTCGGCATCTGTTTCGAAACATCCATCGCCAATTCTCAATAGTGTCTCTACGTAATTCCCTGAATCTACATCATTATGGAGATGCACTCTCATATTTGTTTTAAGACTGAAGTTTTCAACTTTCGCCCATAAACTCGATGATTTGAGACAGGCTTTGATTTCATCCGTAGATGTACCTCTCTGGATTACCGGCAGAGTTTGTCGGAAATCACCAGCCAATAAAACTACCATTCCTCCCATAATATCTGTACTGTCTCGCAAATCCTGAAGAGTTCGGATTAACGCTTCCATAGCTTTTTTGTGAGACATTGTACTTTCATCCCACACTAAAAGCTAACATTGTCGTAGCATCCTACTTCGAGAGCTATTTTTACTGAAATTGCAGATGGGCGATTCTTCCCTTGCGCAAGATTCAACGGAAATTTTAAAACGGAATGTGTAGTACGGCCGCTGTTCAATAGTGTAGCAGCTATACCAGAAGAAGCTACAGCAAGCGCTATTTTCTGGTCTTTTCTGACAATCATTAATAACAAATTTAGAAAAAACGTTTTCCCGGTTCCTCCAGGAGCGTCGAGAAAGAAAAGTGCACTATTCCTGGATTCTATTTTTACACCTGATGGATTGCGTGACTTTGTTCTGAAAGTAACTGAGGGACCAATTTTGTTACTTGCTGCTGCAATGCAATGAAATTGTAGTCTAATTCTCGAGCAATTTCTTCATTAAAGTAATTTTCGTCTGATCATCGTGGACTAAACATTCTAAAATCTCGAAGCTTCTTCCCCACCGTTGTCAAAACCTTGTTTTCAATTATGATCAGTGCTTCGTTATAGGTGTGCTCATTAAAAGTCATATGTGCATGTATTCGCTGCAGTTGCCACAAAATATCTTTCGCCATGTCCCTCTTGTACTTATCCCATAAAGTTTGAGGATTAGAAAGGCTGCACCATGACATAAGGGTTGCGTATAGTTTCCTGATTTTATCTGGTGATCGACACTGTACAGCTTCTTCCATTGTTTCGTTCCAATGGTTATCATTCTCTAACAGACCCTGAGCTTCACATGCTTATCTGTAAGTTCGACATTCTAGACTATTAACAATTTTAAGGTCTTCAAAGCTAGTTGGACCTCAAACATGATGCCATACAATGCGCAGACAAAAACATTCAAAATTCGTTACATGGACGGTGTAGACACGACCAGGAGCGTCGATGATTTAACCCCTGGCCAATTTTCAATAGGCGTACCTTAAACGCGACGTTGCTATTCTTTTTTTGAGCTGTTCCATGCATAATAACGGGGAACTTCGGAATACAATAATCGTTTCGCAAAAGTATCTGTCTGGGAAAGCGGTCAGTGTGGTTTTAGGAAGAGATAAAATTCTTTCTTGAAAATTATTCTCATTGAACAAAAACACGCTGTCCATTTTTTAAATGCACGGCAAGATGTATAACAGTCGGATATTTTTCCTGTAGATAACCAAGGAGCCGCCACGCGGCATCATTACTACTGACATATCGCCCTGCTTGATAGGTTTGTATTTCATTTCAGAGGCTGCAACACACCTTCGTTACGCAGATTGAAGATCGCCTGGTCGCTAACTTTATTGATATATTTACAGATATGTTTAATAGCACGAACAGAGTTGCAGGCTTCAACATTAATATGAGCATTAAATAATTTACATTAATTAATTGTCGGTGCATTATAGCGCCTCTCATGTTCGCCACGTGGAGTTCGATCAACATGAATGACGACCTTATAATCGTCTTAAGGCCAGTTTTCTATTGCAATTTTGAAGGTATTTATCAAAACGTTGTGGTCATGTAACATTCTTTGAATTTTCAGTACTATATCTCTCTCGACTCCATCAATACACTGACAAGGACGGCTTACTTCATTTTTTTTACCTATAAAATAAACTTGCAAAAATTTATGCGGTTCATTATCTATTCGAAAAAGTGAACCAATTCTATGATATATCTGGCCTTGTACGGTAAAAGTTGATGAAAAACCGGGCGTTATCATCTCTTTGTCTACTCCAAAAGATGTCATTTGGAAGCAATTGTTGCACTTACCGACTTTACTTAAAAAACGCTTTGATTCATCTGTATCATATAAATATAGATTTTCAGCGGCTCTTCTGGTTCACAAGTAAAGAAAGCGAAACTTTACCATTGGAATAGCACATTCCTGCAGTTTCATCTTTCGATTTTAAAGCATCGCGAAATTGGCATTTTTTACTCATCGAACCGATAACAATTAGAGGATGATTATGGTAATCAGTTGAAGGGTCGTATTGAAGTCCAGAATCATTAAATACGGACCAACTGTTATGCATGCAATTTCGCTGGTGTTCGGTTTGCATTTCTGCATTAACAATTCTTCTCGCCTGCAATTGTACTGAAGTATCTCTCGCTCTAATAACTGCCTGTTGTTGATTTTGTTCTTCCAAGCGAATCCGTGTTTGAAGAGGCGTTTCAATAGCTCTCAAAGCAGTTTGACCTTCAGCTTGTTCTTTCAAGCAGATCTGTGTTTGGAGAGGTGTTTCAGCAACTCTGAAAGCAGCTTGGCGTTCAGCTTGTTCTTCTAAACGAATTTGTGTTTGAAGAGGCAGTTCAGCAGCCCTCAAAGCAGCTTGTCGTACAAGTTGTTCTGCCAAGCGGAGTTGTGTTTCGAGAGGCGTCTCAGCTGCTCTCATAGAAACTTGACGGGTGTCTTCGAGAAGTTGTTTCATCAGTTCTCAAAGCAGATTGTCGCCTTGCTTGTTCTTGTCTTCTTAATTGTGCATGTACGGAAGATTCTTGGGATCCTGCAATTTTTGCTGCTCGGACCAGAGATGAATTCTTAGACATGTTAGATTTACGTTCGAGAGGCATTTCGAAAACAAAACAAAAAGCAAAACAAAAAAACAACAAAAAAAAGAAAACTGCAAAAAATTAAACTGTCCTTAAATAAGTTTCAAATTCCGCGTGAATTTTAAAAATACGTACGTATATCGCCACGAAATCCAGTAAAACTGCTATGGATATTTCCTAATGACTGAAAAGTGTTTGTGAAAGAAGAGCCAAAAGCCGGAAATATTGAAGGATTTTAAATAATAAATTAAAGTAAACAAGTGAAAATTAATAAACGCTCAATAATTAAATCTTACGCTTTCACGCCTTAATTTCTTAACCGATCATCATGAAATTTTCAAGAAATATTTTTGATATATTAGAACACTTCTCTGAGAACAGATGGAGCGGATATCCGGCAGACACTTCCTGAAAACTACACTTCGAAGCTCTATCCGGCGCATTGGAGATGCGCTTCGGGGAGAAATGTTTGAAAGACTACAGTAGGCTTCAATTAAAATCCCGTCAACTTAAGCCCACCGAAACGCTCCATGAGCTCGCCACGGATGTTGAAAGGCTGTCTCACCTTGCCTTTACGGAGTGCCCAAGAGAAACAAGGTAAATACTGCCTCTCCAATACTTCATCGCCGGCATCCGGGATCCTGAAATACAGAAAGCACTGCGAATGGCTGATGTGAAGGACTTAAAAAGTGTTCTGGTGTACGCCATGAAATTCCAGGCAGCCCAGCAAGCAACTTGCAGAGACCGACATCCAATAAGAGCTGCGCAGATGCAAGAGCCAGTGGATCAGATGGCTGCTCGCCTTGATGATTTAACAAGACAAGTCAATGCTTTGCAACGGAATATTGGCGATAAGAAACCGACAGTAAAGTGCTGGAAATGAGGCGCTCAAGGGCACATACGAAGAAACTGCAGGGCACGGATACCGTGCTTATCAAGAAAATGACCAAGAAGGTTAAATCCGTGCCTATCAAGAAGGAGGGAAACTAATTTGTGGCCATCTCGCGGGGCGGATGTTGCCAGATAATGAAAAGGCCCAGTTTAAAGCGTTTCAGATTTCTGCAGTGAATGGCGGCAGCAATGGACTTTTCATCATGGGACACATCAATGGAGTTCCTTGTGATATAAACATCGCTACAGGAGCCAATGTTACCATCATTCGAAAAGATGTGGCTGAAACCCAGAAAAGCAAACTTATCTGGACGCCGGTCTGCGTTACCCTCCAGATTATGTCAAGCGAGAAGATCGAAATCGAAGGAAACTTAAACGTTAACATCACGCCTGGAAGTGCCGCTTACCATCACACGGCATATGTAGCAGAGATTACAGACCCTTGCGTACTCGGATTGGACTTTCTAAAGACATACAATTTTTATTTGGATCTTAAAAGTAACGAACTACATTGTACCTCTCAGGACATAGCCTTATTCGGAATTAATGAGCTAAGAGTTAAATCTGTCCACAAAATCATAGCAAAAGACTATATCACAATACTAGTAATAACAGAATTTTTACTTCCTGTTCTGGTCCTTATGGTACCAGACGTTAAATACAGGTTAAATACTACAAAATTACTAACTGTTACAATTATAACCTGAAATTAAATAATTTGCCTACAATGACCCAAATCTGTTAATTGCGTTGTGTAAGTTTTACCAAAAGAACTAACCCGAACAACCCCTAAGACCAAGTAGGAGTACTGGTGTTAAGAACATTACACAAGACATCATAAGAAAATACTCTGAATCAAATAAATATATATATAGCCAAGGATATTTATTTCAGCACTATAAAGAGGACACGCAATCTTACAACTTAATTTCCCTCTATGGTACCAGGGTGACAACTATTTAAAAATAATGCATTTAGAACTAATTATATATATATTGATATTTTCAGGTATGCACCGAGATGACATCAAAAAAATATTTCACCGTAAAAAAAATATTAAATTTTTATATGCATTTATCAAATTCTGCTGGCCAGCATAAAAATACACAGGAAATTTAATGAATCACCGAGCATGGTGTCTTAAGTGTTTACCAATATTGATAAAGATTACTTCGTTCAAAGAAATTTCTTAATTTACACAGGTAAAAATTACATACATCAATTAAGTAATCCCTTAGGCAGTTAGAAAATATTTCATATTCATGTAGACCCGTTGGAGAAAAATGACTACATTTATTCCTACATTCAATTACTCAATTAAAGGTAAAGTAGAATTCAAATTTTTTTATTTGTTCCTTATCTTGCAAAAGTTAAAGTTAATTCTCAACAAAAGTAGCAACAACTTAAAAGTAAAAGGTAAAATTTAGATAAGTTAACAAATTTAATATCTGTCTTAATTCATTATATGTAATTTAAATTACATTCCAAGTTAAAGTTAAAAGGTCCTAAATAGAGTAATAGTGCAACAGTTGCTTAATTAAACATTGATTTATCTGGTATTTAAAAGGTCCTAAATAGAGTAAGAGTGAAACAGTTGCTTAATTAAACAGCCTGGATTTAAGATCCAGCAGAAAAACTTTTGACTAAAAGTTAAATAGAATTTAATTAGAAATTAAATGTGCATATTATTACTCCTTACTTTAATAAATCATAACTAGAAAATTTTCCTTCAATTAATCAAATCCCTTCCAATATTTGTGTGAATTTAATTATCCTTATTATTTAGAATACATGTTCACAGAATTTAGGTTGAATGCTGTACAAAAATTTCAGGTGAAAGGATGAACCGAAAAACTTTTGAAGCTTAATTAAGCGTTGCTATTGACAAAAAACTGATAACTTATCTGATAAAATCTTCTCCGGATGACCAATCCATAGCAGATGTTGAACAAGGCTCTCCAAACGACCAGTTCTTAGCAGATGTTGAACAAGGCACTCCAAGGAGAAATCTGGACCTTTAGTCCGACAGTAAAAAGATGGTAAGTTCGGAAGGGTTCAAGGATCGTCAAGTCTCTTCCGTCTGCATGCAAACGATGGTAAGGTGCATTTGTGCAGCAGATGAGATCTCTCTAGACGTACAGCCCCTTCCGTCTGCATGCAAATGAAGGTAAGGTGCATTTGTGTAGCATATGAGGTCGTCTCCCTAGACGTACATCCCTTTATAGGAGTGCATCCCTTTATTAAGCCGAAAACGGCTTTTTCAGTCAGAAGCCTTGGACATCTATTACCAGTCTCTCTGGGTCAACATGACGGCTCTTCCAAAGGAAGGAAAATTGCGAATCCTTCTTACAGCTGCAAATCCAAGGCAAAAGAGAGCGAGAATGGCCTTGCGCACAGTTTTTAATCATCCAGAGTCCAGAATTTTCGAAAATCACCAAATTTGGTGAATTAGTACGCAAATCTCGCCAAACACAAAACAGTGCTGCGAAAACCTAGTTTTTCCCTCTACACACCAAAAAAAAAAATCCATCCACCCTCGCCACCCCCTTCGCCAACAAGGAGGGCTGAGGGAAGGAATGCGACAAACCTATCGCCCCCGTACCACGCAACCGGACGCAGTACATGACCTTGACGAAAAAAGTGCACAAAACGACGCTTATAGCAGAATAAATTTCTAGACACGAAATTCAACAATTTTAGCAATTAAATGGGCATAATTCTCCAACGGGGCGACGTACAGTCATGAAAGTAGATTCATAAGAAGGGTAAATTTTTTCCCTTTAAGAGGTATAAATTTCATCCATGTAAATAAAAAGGAAGTATTTTAAATTTCAAATATTACGCAGAAGCAACCGATTTTCCATTGTCTCCTTTTCCGGAAAGCTAGTACAATCGAACGCGTAACATAAGAATGAGAACTCTGTTTAACTCGCATAAAAATAATTGATTCATTAACGTAAGCGGCACAACTAGTGAAGAAAAATTTAGAATAAGAATATATTAATGCATATAATTTTACTCACTCAATAATTAATTAACAAATAAACTGCAATTAACTACATATTAATCCACAATTCTAAACTAACTAAAATCGCTACATAACATTCCTGAATCCATAGCCGAAAATAGATGTTTCCGCTAATGCATCATAGAATATTCCATGAACCATGTAATAGCCCACGTAATGAATGGCTATTACATGAACCATGTAATAGCCAATCCATGTAATAGCCCAAAAGGAGTACTCATCGCCTCTGCACTCATCGACCTATCGCGAACCGTTACCTCGGTGAGAGTTGCCAACGTAACTGTAAAGACAAGAGTTATTAAGAAAGGTGAAGTGATGGTAGCATGTACTCCAGTGACCAGCGTTAAACGAAACATTAACACTCCAGAATCCGTATCTTCAGAGAGCATTACATCGGACTTTTTGCAGGATGTGCAATTAAACGATGAAGAGAGGAATGCTGCCGAACAGGTGATTCAAGATCTTCAAGGTGTTTTCTCCCGCTCGTCTTCTGACGTGGGTCGAACCAGTTTGATACAACATAGAATCGATACCGGTGATCATCCACGAATCAAGCAACATCAAAGACGTCTACCGATTGCTAAACAGGAAGAGGTATGAACACTTTTAAAGGATGTCATCGAGCCTTCAGCAAGTCCATGGACATCTAACATCGTCCTCGTCAGTAAGAAAGACGGTTCAACAAGATTTTGCGTTGACTATCGCCGGTTGAATCAGGTTACGAAGAAAGACGGTTACCCTTTTCCTAGAATCGACGACATTCTGGCCACTCTTTCTAGAAGCAAGTAGTTCTCGACACTTGATTTAAAGAGTGGTATTGGCAGGTAGAAATACAGCCTGATGGCCGAGAAAAGACGACATTTACTACTGGACAAGAACTCTGGCAGTTCAAGGCGATGTCGTTTGGACTATGTAATGTGCCGGTTACATTCGAACTCCTAATGGAGGCTGTTTTGAAAGGTCTTTCCTACGAAGCCTGTCTGATATACCTGGATGACATCATCATCGCCGGGAAGAGTTTCGAAGAACATCTAGAAAGTCTTGGAAAGGTGCTTCAGAAACTGAAAGAAGCCAATTTTAAGTTGAGTCCCGCTAAATGCAAATTATTCAGACAGGAAATGACTTACCTCGGACATGTGATCTCTGCTGAAGGTGCGCGCACAGATCCTGAAAAAGTGTCAGCAGTTAAAGACTGGAGACGTCCCGAAAATGTCCACCAGCTGAGAAGCTTTCTAGGGTTTGCACCTACTATAGGAGGCTGGTGAAGGATTTTTCTTCCATCGCAAGACCCCTTCACAAGCTGGCATAGAGCAAGCAAAGTTTCGTATGGACAAAATGAGGATGTGTAGACAAATGTGAGGATGCAGTTAAGAACCTGAAGGAAGCGCCAACATCTGCTCCAACTCTGACGTATCCTCAGCTGGACAGACCATTTATTCTCGACACGGACACGAGTAATGAAAGTGTCGGCGCTGCTTCGTCTTAAAGAAATAGAGAACCAAGAACGTGTAGTGGCTTACTGGAGCAAGTGCCTGTCTAAACAGGAGAGGAATTACTGTGTCACCAGGAACGAATTGCTCGCCATAGTCAAAGCCGTAGAACATTTCCATCGCTATCTGTACGGCAGAAATTTTCTGCTCCGCACGGATCATGCATCATTGGCCTGGTTTTTAAATTTCAAGAATCCTGAGGGTCGAATAGCCAGGTGGATACAGAGACTCCAGAATATGACATCACTATCCGTCATCGGAAGGGATTATCGCACGGAAACGCTGACGCCTTGCCTAGAAGACCTTTCTAAGAAAACTGCCGATATTGTTCCAGGGTCGAAGCTAAATACCAGCTGCTTAATTCAGTCGCTCGGCAAATAACATCAACAACGGCTGATCAAGACCCATGGAGTGACAAAGAAGTCAGAAAAGACCAGCTGGAAGACCGTGACATTAAACCCACAATTGATTTAATGGAGACCTCAAAAGAAAACCTATCTGGCAGGACATTTCGAGGTATAGTCCCACGACAAAGAAACATTGGGCTCTCTGGTCAGAACCTCTGCCACGAACTACTGTTGGCAACAAGCAATACATCTTCGTTGTCATTGATTACTTCACGCAGTAGCCTGAAGCGCATCCTATTTCTGATCAAGAGGCTGTCACAATAGCACTGGATTTTCAGGTTTAGAGTGCTCCCTCAGTTATATTCCTATCAGGGAAGGAATTTGTCCTCGGCTGTAATCAAAGAACTCTGCTAGCTACTTGGCATTGACAAAACCCAAACGACGCCTTTACATCCCCACTCGGACGACATGGTTGAGAGGTTTAATCGAACCATCCTCAATAACTTCTCCAGTGGTCAATAGTGATCTCCAGAAACATCTCCTCTCCTCAATAGTGGTTTTCAAAAACCAGTAGGACTGGGACAAGGAATTATCACTGTTTTTACTGGCTTAACGTAATGCTGTCCACGAAACTACCGGCTATTCCCCATGTCAGATGCTCTTCGGTCATGACCTTCGACTGCCATGTTCTCTTTTGTTTGGTCGCCCTCCGGATCCGCCTTCATCGCCTGAGGAACAGATTCAAAATCTCCAGGCATGGTTTGAAGTGATGCAGAACTTTGCACGAGAGCGAGTCAACTTGGCGATGGAGAAGATCAAGACCCGCTACGACACGAGAGCTACTGGACATCGTTTCAACGAAGGAGACAAGGTATGGTTGTGGAATCCGACTCGAAGCAAAAGAATCTGTCCGAAACCCTACAGTCACCTTGGGATGCTTCGTACACAGTCCTAAACAGGCGAACGACGTCGTGGTTCGGATCCGTAAGCTCTAAGCCTAAAGTCGTCCATTACGACAGGTTAGCTCCTTACTATGGCCATAATACGTAGTATATGTAACTGTAAATAGTAATTAATGTAAATAGTACAGGACCATGGTCCTTTTTATA
This sequence comes from Stegodyphus mimosarum, assembly GCA_000611955.2. NCBI lineage: Eukaryota > Metazoa > Arthropoda > Arachnida > Araneae > Eresidae > Stegodyphus > Stegodyphus mimosarum. The sequence continues at coordinate 395,200 of KK114767.1, forward strand.
TTTAGCATTTGGTAGTATTTGATTTGTATTTAGTATTTGATAGTACTTGATTTGCTAAAAGTTACTTATTGCAATTGTTTATTTTGTTATTGCAATCATTGTTTATTTTGTTACTGCAATGTAATGTTTATTACTGCATTGATGCCTTAGTTCTAAGTTTGGCTTCCTGTCCAGGGATTATACTGCCTGGGACGTGCAGTTCTTGGGAAGGGGTCAGTGTTACGAATTTTGTATTTATTTAGCTATTTATTTGGAATTGTAATTAAAATTGTTTATTTTCCCGTGCAACGCAGACGATTTTTGAAGAGAAAGCTACGTCGGAGAAATAAAAATAAAAGATCGCGTGCATTTAATATTTAATAAAGAAATATCTTAAAATTTCTGTTGCCATCGAGAAAATAGGTTTTACTAGAATATTCTAGTGAAACATTAAAAAGCTTATAAAAGCCGTATTAAAACACCTCATCTTAGTTGTTGTAGTTGTTTTAAGCGAACTGTTTGTTTACTTAATGCTGTAGTGAATTCTTTGTGAGATTGGATTAACTTCCGCTTTTTTGAATTCTGTTTAATGTTTGAGATATTGTTATATTGTACGAATGTCTCTGAGGAAATATTTCAGTATTTTGCTTTGTGTCTTGTGAGAAGAATAAATTTTATTAACTTTTTAATGACTTGTGTATTCAATCCATTACGAACTTGTACGCACGTAACAGTATTTTTTGCATCGTTATTAGAGAAGGATCACAGCGGTATCGTTTTTTCTGTTGTTAGATGCATTGCTGTCAATCTAACTCAATTGACATTGGGTACTTCGGCTAGTTGCCATATAATGCACAATAACAGAAATTTCCAAACATGATGGAATATTTTATAAATTTCCATCACACAATAGTACAGCACATCACAATTGTAATCACGAAAACGTTTATGGTAACCATTAATCTTCCCAGAATAGATAATTTTAAATGAACTATTACATAAAAGACAATTGATAATATCACTATAGTTGATTCTGCAGAGCTTACGATAAAATGGTTGCATCAAACTTTGCTATAGAGGTCAACGACAGGAAAGAACAGCTAAATAAAGTAAAATAAGCGGCGCAGAGCTCTCAGAGAGCCTAGGCCGGCAGTGCCTTAATATCTGCTTTCTAGACCGTGGGTCCCGGAGTGCGTGAGCATATGTCCCGGCTAAGTGGTGATCATGTGGCAGGACCCCCGGCGTTCAGTCCCCAAACGAACTTGGTACTCATTTTATCGACTCGCTCAAGGGATCCCGGGAAAGAACAACTAAACCTACTTAAAAAAATCGTTTTTGCTGTCTCCCAGCAATTATTGCTTTTAAAATTAGCTTACATTAATTTTCAAGGAAATTGAGCACTTCTTCTCAGTCATAAAATGAAATGCCGTATTTGTTTAATATAGTTATCAACAAAATCTTTGCTTTACTTTTATTTATAGCACCTCTTTTAGTTCAATTAAGACTAAGCCGCAGTAGCAAGACATTTTGAAATTAGTTCATTACGATTCTACTAGAATACTCGCAAGGAAAATTTTTGGACAGTTATCAGAAACACCTTTATTGATTAAATAAATATTAAAATTGAAACGGAGATAGCTCCTAAGCTATCCACGCATAAAGTTTTGTACTATCAGAGTTATCAGAATATATATTTCTGTTATACAGTGAAGATCTATTATTTTTTGAGCTATCGAAACATTTATTCTTCGTTCTTAATTTGGTCCTACAGCGGCCGAGCGGTAAAGTCGCTAAGCACTGTTACTTCGGTCCGAGGTTCGAGTTGCAGATGGGTGAATGGGTGTTTTCGTGGTTTCCCCGATGTGTAATCGTATATAAGAAGCAGTTTCCATTAGAAAGGTCTTCCACGAAGGCATTTGTCCCACTAGGCAGATTGCTGTCGAGCACTTTGCCGTATCAATTAAACCAAACCAAACCAAACCTTCTTAGTTTTTTATCTAGTCATGGCCAAAGTCTGTTATTTCTGAGCTATCGAAACAATTTATTCTTCAATATTAATTCTTTCTTAGTTTTAAGCTAGTCAGTAGCATTTACGTATTTCTTAATAAAAGTAGATGTAAGTTCTTTTGCAACAAAAACAAATCTCTCTGGATTAGGTATGTGGGAGAACGGGAGGAAAGAGAAGACGAAATTGAAGCACTTAGTTAATCCGTTAAACTTGTTTTATTTATTTTTTTTCTATCCAAAATAAACATCAGAGAGCCACTAGATTAGTTTCTTTCTAATGCACTATTCCTATTCTCATATTTACTTTTGTTTACTGAATTTGAAACTTTCATCTCTAATCCTGTTTACAAAGTTTGAAAGATGTTGTTCCAATTTCAAAGACTTTTCTTCATCTTTTTGCATGGAATGGATTGTTCAGTTAAAGTGAATAAGAACAAAAGATTTTCGAAAAGCGTGAAATTACCTTTCGCGTAGAACCTACTCTTTTGAGTAGAATATACTATTTTTAAAATTTTTTTCTTTTTAAAGTTCATAAATACCACTTATATGATGGTTTCTGCTGGCAGTTACGGTTAAGAGTTTTTACTGAAAAGCTTAATATGTCCAAAATTTGCATATATACAATGCGTGTGTACGTATCCTTGGATGTCGGTGGATCCTTGGATCCTCGGTGTACGTATCCTTGGATGTAAACCAAATGAACTTTTTCTATAAGAAATGTTTCAACGGGAAAATAATTAATCTGTTTTTATAAAAACTTCTGTCATTAGTACTCTGTTTAATACGATAATACAAACTGGGTGGGTGACGTATATTCTGTACGTAAATGAAGCACTGTACAGAAATGTTTTACTGCTATCCATATCAAAAGTATAATCTAATATGCTGATAATTGTTTAGAAATCGATTCCTACCCCCGTGCAACGTTAGCCCATTTAATAGCGTCTTTGTTTTTCACAATCGTACGGTGTGCCATAGAACACGGTGTACGGTATACAGTGGCCAAGTCCTGGACATGCCAGCTTCATACATTTCAACTCGTCTTTTTCGTATGTGCAACATAAATATCGGACAATTTCTTTTAGAAATTTTTCATGAAGACAACCCTTCCCATAATCAGGTAGACATATATTCTTTATTCAAACAAACAAAGAAACATATTTTTGAATCATGCGAGTTCCATTTTCCATGAGAGTATAGGTTTCCCTCGTTGTCTGAAACTAGAGCATTTGTAGAAGTCTTTCGTATTAATAATGGAAAGAAACCTGAATAAATATGATATCGTTAGAAAAAGAATCTTCTTGGTTATCTAATGAATGCTAATTATATTTACAGAAGCATCTCATTATTCAACAATTAAAGACTGAAAATTAAATTTCGAAATAGGCTGAAAATAATCTACATTTACGGTGACTATCGTTTGAGGTGC